>CM059212.1:10714934-11032434 GCA_030347435.1 Clarias fuscus
ATTGTTAGGTTAAGTCAGCCTTTATTGGTCACACATACATTACTGCACAGTGAAATTCTTTATTCTTCGCATATCCCAGCTTCATGTTGGTATGAAGCAGGGTCAGGGCCATTTTTACGACGCCTTGCTCAAGGGCCCAACAGCAGCAACCTGGCATAGCTGGGGCTCGAACCGCCAATCTTCCGATCCGTAACTCAGAGCCTTAACACACTGAGCCACCACTGCCCTATCTCGCCTGATAAGCTGCATTGGTGGTAGGCTGTGATGCACTGTGTGTTGTGATATCTTTCTATCATGGCCAATGTTGACACTTTTTGGCAGTTGGCTTTTCTGTTGTCCTTGGGCATCCGTGATCCTGTCACCAGTTTACTGGAATATAATTGACAATCAATGGACATCAGTGGATGTGTGTACACATGTGTATGGATGAGTGTGTGTGTGTGTGTGTGTGTGTGTGTGTGTGAGAATGGTGTTCCATCCAGGATGGCCTCTCTCCTCTTGCAAGCCGTTCCTCCTAAGGCCTACTAAAGATAAATGAATAATAAATGACGTTCTGTTACTCTTGAAAGAGTCACACTCATGACTTATGGAACAAAGTACTATGCAGCACATCCACAGATCACTGGGATGGCACTCACACACACACACACACACACACACATGCAAGCACCCGGGCAGAAACTGGCCTCGCTGCCTACTGAAGAGTTTGCTTGTGATTGAGCACACCTGTAATACATTAGAAGATAAGAGAAAGATGGAGAAGACAACTAAGACATGTAAACACAAAAGAAGAATGTAGTAGAAAAGAGGTGAGTCTCCAGGGGCCCATGAATTAGACCACACACAGGGTCTGTCTCTCTCTCTCTCTCTCTCTCTCTCTCTCTCTTTTCTTTTTTTTTTACTTTCCCTCTTTTCGCTGTCTGGCATTAAAATTATGATTACAGAAACGTCACCAGTGCTTAATTTCTGGTTCAGTTTAGTTTTGAAAATTATCAACTGTCATTTTAATATACAGTCGCTTACTACATTTGAATGTCAATGAAATGCTTTATGTCCACACATACAGTATATAGTGAATGTACTGTATATTCAGGGTTATAATTCCAGCTTGTTACTTGAGCATGAAGGGAAAGCACCTCATTAGGTCAGTAGGTCTGTATGCTTTTCAACGTCTCTGTCCAAAGGTATATAACACCACTGTTAAGTGTTTGTGGTGTTTCTAAGCCATCTATCTTCCCAGATATAAACTACAGCCTATGGCTAAGGAAGTGGAAGTGAACTATCAAAAGCATTTCCTGAGAGCGTTTCACGTTCTGCACACTGTCTCATCTTGACGGAGGTCAAGTGGCATGGAATTTCACCATCCCTCTGATTTCTCAGTGTGTGTGTGTGTGTGTGTGTGTGTGTGTGCTGACACCGATCTTTGCCACATTTATTCCAATTCCGCTCACTGCTTCGCACACACAGTAAAATCGTGAGACTGACACAAGATACACGCTCGGGTTCAACAAGAATAGGAAAGGTGTGAACATGAGAAAGAGAATGCCAATGAGAATGAGAAGTGTGTCATGACCGTAGGAATGAAAAGCAACTAAAACGGCAGCTAAAAGCCCCGGCGCCGGCGATAGCTTTAGGTGTATTTGTTTGTGTCTTTGCATAAGCTTTGACTTCCTTCCCCACCCTGAAACACATCGTATAACCCTGCGAACGATCTGGAACCCATTTGTGAGATACAAAGTCAAAAAAAAAAACCTGTTTGCTTTATTGCCCTTTAATTAAAGCAAAGGAATGTGTAAACGCTTTGGCTAAGTGCGTAGCAGCTCCCCTTTTCAAAACCCGGGAGATTTAGCATTAAAAGCTCGCTCTCTAATAAACCAGAAGAGTAATTACCAAAGCTGGGAGCGATATCGATTTATTGGGGGGGGTCTAGGCAGGTTTGAGGAATGTAACATCGATCGGAAGCTAATCCAAAACTAAAGCACAGCACAGTGAAGTCTGTATCTTACTTGTTATAGCAGAATTTGTTGTGCAATACAACAATCGGCTACAACATTAACACCATCGCAATAACATTCATTATCAATTATATCATTATATATGTTAAAACATGTGGTTCAAAGGTGTGAACGTGTAAAAGAAACGTTTTTGCGCGGTCTGAGGGTGTTCCTGCGCGCGAGACAACTCATAGAAGAGCATAAACAGAAGCACTTGGATATCAGCAAACAAGCCAATACTCTAAAGAAGGTCAAAGTTTGTTATTACTGGGGACAAGACACGGATTCGTCCCTGTGAGCCAGAGAGTAAACGGCAGAGCATATGGAACAGAGACATCCTCAATCGCTGACTGAGAAAAAGATCGAAAGTCGACCATCAGCTTTAAAATTGGTGCCCTGTGATTCTCAAGGGTCAGTATTAGAACATTAGCAGGAAAAAGGTTCAACCATCACCAGTGCTCGTTACTCTGAAGAGCTGAAGCCTAAACTTCGGATTTCGGAGACACCAGTCTCTGCAGAAACCTTGTTTTGCGGTGTAAACGCATCCTGCCTGTAGTCCCGATCTTGCTCCATCAAACCTTCACCCCTGAAAGCAGGCCTACGAGGATGAGGAGTCACTTCTGATGACGACTCGCAGCTCAGCCTAAAACATGTTTTAATGAGTGCGTACAAAAGCTTGTTGACAGATGGACAAAGCCTATATGGACATATTTAATTGCAAGGATATTATGTTGAAAAATGATGTATTTGACTTGAAAAGTGAATTCGAATAAATTCTGCAGCCAGAGTGCAGATCATTTTTGACCCTATAATATAATATGATAGAAAAGCTGACTGGACTGCCCAAGTCTCGCCCATGCCTGCTGGGACCAAATGCTAGCCTGTCTGGTCTAACTCCACAAAAAAGCCAATGCTGGCCATGAGAGAAAGCACCCAGAACACCCAGTGCACCACAGATTGCCACACATGAGCTTGGCGGGCAAAGCGTTTAAGCCTGACAACCTATCCATATCCCTGTTTGACTGAGCACTCATTTCAGTGGCGTTTACTTAAGGAGTCGGATTGCCAGCCTGATTGTCATTCACACACTACAGGCGATCTGGGAGCGCCGGTTAGCCTAACCTGCATGCCTTCGAACTGTGGGAGGAAACCGGAGTATCCACAGGAAACCCACCAAGCACGGGAAAAACAAGCAAACTCCATGCACACAGACTCAAGGCGGGAATCGAACCCATACCCTGGAGGTGCAAGGCAAACCACTAAGCCACCGTTCCAGTAAATAATAATAAAAAATAATAAACAAACACTTTTTTATGTTTATTCACACCTGACACTAGAATGAGAAACACTGAGCGTGATTTTGCCCGTGGCATATGCTTGCTGATGCCAGCTGGGTTTGGTTTGAGTGAGAGACTGTTTGGCATACTTGATTGTTTGCCATATTGTTTCAAGCTGACAAAAAAAGCTACACTAACTCAAATAAGCACTCTTTACAAGTGTGGTGAGCTGAAAACACTGGAGAATGCACAGCATGCGAAAACATGAAGGTGGACAGGCTACAACAGCTCCACAGATCGAAGCTAGCTTCGCTCCTCTCCGCCATGGACAGGGACGTGAGCTCATTCAACCTGGACGGGTGAAGACTGGAAAAAGACAAGGTGACACATTTTTCCAATTCTTCAGTCATCCTCCAGCGTGTCCAGCGTGTCATCTGATTCCTGCTCTTGGCCGATGATTCAGAAACATTCACCACTCGCAGTGCACAACTTCAAGCTTAAATATACAATGGTTGCATGGAGCGGGATGGATGAGGATGGGTTGACGATGCAGTTTGAAGCTAAAGTAAACAGGCTCTATTAGAAAATGATAGAAGACACAGAGCACACTCTGAGGTTCAGCAGAAAAGCCTTGCAGGGCCTCCTTCTCTATTATCACTTAAATGAGCTTTTCTTTAATTAAACAGCATGTGAGCAGATGGTGTGTGTGTGTGTGTGTGTGTGTGTGTGTGTGTGTGTGTGTGTGCGTGTGTGTGTGTGTGTGTAGGGAAGAGGAAACCTACTTAGATTATAATTAGCAAAAAGAGGCAGCACATTCAACAGCTGTTTAGGATTGTAATGTTTTTATACCCTGCTTGACCGATGTAATGTGTGTGTGTGTGTGTATGTGTGTGTTTGTAAGAGAGAGAGAGAAATATGATCTATCCTTTAACAGCATATAACATGTACATTTACACCATTACCACTGTCAGAGCTGTAACTGTTGGCGTGTGTGTGTGCATGTGCATGTGTATGTGTGTGTGTGTGTGTGTGTGTGTGTGTGTATACATTCCAGACTTTACTGGTTCTGGTTCCTGGTGTGTTCTGGTTCAAAATCTTCATGAAATCCATTTATAAGCACACACCCACTTACATTCCCTTACACACACACACACACACACACACACACACACACACACCCACGCACACACGCACAGAGAGAGAGAGAGAGAGAGAGAGAGAGAGATAACTTTTCAGTTTGAGACCACACACATAGAAACAGGAAAAGGCACGTGGCACACGTAAAGTGAACACACACACACACACACACACATGCATGTGCATGTGCATGTGCGCCCAAGTTCTTTGAAGATGTAAAGCATATGTGTGTCTGATAATATACCACTTCAAAGACCGGCCTGGTTTCCCTTTTAAAGGCCAGGCTGCGGAGACACGAAGCACTACCTTTTGGAAAGGAAATGACATCACAAGATACTGCTGGATCTGCTGGATTGCTGTTACGAGCAGTGATTAGTAGAGAGAATGTTAATGTGTAATTCACCTTACCATGTCTGCCTGCTTCCAATTCCTGCTGCTAAACAGACTCTCTAAGCAATACTCCCCAAATTATCGCAACCATTTTTGGGTCCGTACTCGAAATAGTTTGTTAGGCAGCATGGTGGTGTAGTGGTTAGCACTGTCGCCTTGCACCTCCAGAGTCCAGGTTCGATTCCCGGCCAGGCTCAATTCCTGTCTCCCTGTGCTTGGTGGGTTTCCTCTGGTTCCCTTCCACAGTCCAAAGACATGCTGATTGCCATTACCAAATTGCCTGCAGTGTGTGTGTGTGTGCCCTGCGATGGATTGGCACCCGGTCCAGTATTTACTCCGCCTCATGCCCTAAGTCTCATGGAATGCCTCCCGGGACCCTGAATAGATGATAAAATAGCCACTCTTTTGCGATTTTAAGGAACTATGTTTCAAAATATCACACCTACAAACCATTTGATCAAAGATAGGGAACAGAATTTTGGTGCGTAATTGTAAAGTCACAGTCAGGGTTAAATACTATACAGTAAATAGACACAACAGGTGACTTTCTCTGTCTTCGGGCAACAATTGAAGGAAATGAAAAGGAAAGAAATGCAAAATGAAAGAGAGGAAGATAAAGAGGGAGAGGGTGAGTGAGGATGACAGAAGGAACCAGCAGAGCAAGAGGGGCAGAGAGAAGAAGAGGAAAATGTAGCCCTGTAGAATGATGTGGACGAAGAAGACAATCAAATCAGCCATGACATTACAATGCGAAACATTAAACCCAGTACTGTTTAGGTTCCCCTTGTGCCGCCTGGGCAGCCCTGGCCTCTTGATGCATGATGTGTTGTGGTGTCTGGCATCAGTTTGTTAGCAGAGGTTACTTTAGGTGCTCTGGGTTGCAGGGTGGGGCTTCCATGGATAGGGCTTATTTGTCCAGTCTCTCCAATGGCTGCGCAATAGGATTGGGATCTGGGGAGTCTGGAGGCTTCGTCAGCGTCCTTGAGCTCTTCACTCCCTGGGCCCGTGTGCAGGCTGTGTGTACACAGTCAATACACAGCATTGACTTTTTTTCAGACATTTGAGCCGACAGGCTGGCCTTGGGTCCTGCAGGAATGGGTGAGCCCTGGGTTCCCATGATCTTGTCAACAGTTTACTGCAATATACTGGATAATCAGTGTTAATGTGTTATTATTATGCACACTTTCAGCTTCCTGGAAGCTCCATTTTGTTCTACTGTATTATGTCCAGTTGTTGAGATATTGTCAGTAAAAGTTTGTTTACAAGGAAGGACTGGGAAAACTCAGTTGAAATCCTATTTTTAAATATTTAAATGAGGATATTCTGGTGTAGTCAGAAAGAGGGAAGCCCCAGCCTCATTTTGACAACAAGATTTCCCTTCACCAGCAGTACAGGTTTATACCGGTGCAGGTTTATACTGTACAGTAGCTAAAAAGATGTTTTTTCTATCACAACTTGGGTAACCAACTTGAATAGTGTTCATTAAAATGCATTAAGACATTGTTTAGAATTAAACCTGTCCTACTTGTGTTGAAGGAATTTTCTCAACCAATTTTTTGCCAAAATTGAACATTTGATACATTTATATATATATATATATATATATATATATATATATATATATATATATTTTTTTTTTTTTTTTTTAAACAGCTAAACAAATAATGCCTAAAATGCTCTGAGCTTTAAGAGCTACATGTGCTTTTTGATTGGTCTACATAGGATTGAGGGTCGAGAAGGAAGGAGCCCCATATTCTCAGAGCAATAAGAGAGGGACATTTTCAAATAGACACTGATGCCATTCTGCATGACTTTATCTTTATAGATGAAGCTAGGTTTGGTTCCATTACCCAGAATTCCTTGCTTAATCTTAGATCTGTATGGTAATATAAACAGCCAACAAAGCAAATCAAATCATGTCTTAAAATGTTTTTTTTTAAAACCCTTAGAAATAGTCTTAATATAAAATTCTATTATACACTCATTTAAAGGTAGCTTTAGTAGTATTGCAAGTGGTGTTCATGAATCTTCATGAAGGATTGTGTGTTCGATTCCAACAGACAGATGCGTCTCTTCTGCAAGTTGGCGACAAGTTATCCGTCGATTTCCAAGGATTTCGTTGTTCTACTCCCTAGATGACCATGATAACGTCTGCAGCGGGATCGTCATTCAAGGACATTTGGTGTCCTTTAAAATATTTGCACTATTCAAATGCTTTAATGCAGTCTAGAGTCTCATCATCATATTGAGTTCAATGTTCTGTAAATGTCAGTTTTCTGCCCTCATTCACGAGAAATTTAATCACAAGTCTTGACCCTTAAATAATTATAGTCATTTTCTCCCTACGACATTCTGTATAATAATTGTACAGTAATTTGCATTTTGTTGTGTTTCCAATAAGAAGTAAAAATAGCTAATGAAATATTCACAACTGTTGTTGCACAAATGTTTGGCCATCCTGAAATAAAGTCTAATTTGCATGGCCATTTTAATCTTCTGGAAAATAATTAATCAAGCATTAAGTTTGTGATTCTTTCTGAATATAGACAATAAACTAATTTCCTCTTTTAAACAGTGCTTGTGGCTTTGGCCTTTGTCAGGCAACAGCACAATCGTTTCCTGTCTCTGTTCACATCAAGCCCATGTAAAAATTTGCCGCATTAATATGTCTTAAGGGGATTTGTGGAGTTTGTGTAAAAAAAAAAAAGAAGAAGAAGAAGAAGAAGAGGAAATGCATATTCATCTGGCCGGTAATGAAGACCCGAGTGAATACTTGCAGTGTAGTAATTACATCAGGTCTCATGGTGAGGATGCCTATTTTAGCATAGCAGTTAAGTGGTAACACTCTCTCTATTATAATTGTGTAAGAATCGAAGTTATATAAAGGTTTTTAAAAATCTGAGATAATGGACTGCTAAACACACAACAGTCAATTGCTTTTCAGTTAATCATGTTGATTTGCATATGTAGATGAGCAAGATACTTGTTAATTCTAGATGCCTCTTAAAAAATCAGCCCTACTTTATATTTAGAATAAGAATGAGCAATTAAATTGGTAATTATCCCAAGAATATCCTGCAAGGTCTAGAGAAGCTCAATAACTAAGCAATAATGAGCTTCAGCCCAACAAAGTTTGAGTCAATGAAGCACAATTATCAAGAGACTCCATTGTAATGTTTTAGGAACCGTCCAAGAGCAGGTTAAAGAATGGAACATCAAATAGAAAAATCTGAGCTTGCCAGCTGGATCAGCTCCCTCAACCAGTCAAGGCTGCCTAGCAAGTGTGAAGGATTCATTTACCAGAGCAGCATTCAACTTAGGATCCTGTGGTTATTGCTGTTTTAGGACATTCCCATCTCTACCATTTACAACTTACAGAAGGTTAACATCTTTCACTTTGGGAGGCTGAGGTTCTAAATGAAGCCATGTATACCTGGTGGTATGACAATCAATGCTGAAGAACATTGCAGAACTAATCAGCACAAGGATCCTCAGAGGCAAGTATATTCCATCCTAGAAGCCCAAGGATTATTTGAAAAGATCCAATCAGAGATCAGGCTCAAGTCACATGCTTTTCAAAAATGTACGTGCCTACATAGACACTCGTTTGTCCGGCGCCCCGCGTACACGAACACAAATGAACGTAATACAGTTTAGATTTTTTAAATTGCAAATAAATTCTATTAAGAAATACAGCGGAATATTGTGACTAAATGACTTTATTTCATTATTAAAATAAATAATTATGATGTTAAATAATTACATGTTAAAGTAGCATTCTTCTCTGCCGAACTTTAAGGGGGGCCGCCAATGCTAGATACTATAGGTGAGAAAGCAAGGTATAATAAACTGTCACACTTTCACCAAGAATGGAATTTGAAGTTGACTGTAGAGGTTTTGTGGCACTGGACAAGGCTGACAGCATACCAGCATTGCAAAAGAGGAAAGCCATGTGGAGCACCACTGGGTCAGAAAAGAAAGCTTCAAGATGGCTTTAGTTGACATTTCTATGGAGATACGCAGCATAATACTAAACAACTAAAAAGTCATTAGGTACTTTTAGACAGAAATGGTATCAACTCTGAACCCACAAATCCAATGTTAAGCCAGCTCTGTGTGTGGTTGTAAGGAATGTGTTGAAGTCTTGGATTTGGAATATATGCATAGGACATGCCCTTAGTACAGTATGCTTGCTTTAACAACAGAAACGGTAGGTGAACTGAGAGCTGAGGTGCTTTTGCTTGGCGTGCAAATTTACATAACTACAAGTGGAACAGTCTCGCAGGGTAAAGAACTTGCAAACATCACTCATCCTATATTTCCAACAAATGTGTTGCTTAACTCTACGAAAAACAGTTTAAATCTTTCATTTGTCCTTTCTAGGATAGGCTTTGATAGATGAGCCTGAAACTGTACCTTTCAATATACACACGTGGACAAAATTGTTGGTACCCTTCGGTCAATGAAAGAAAACCTCACAATGGTCACAGAAATAACTTTAATCTGACAAAAGTAATAATAAATAAGAATTCTATGAATGTTAACCAATGAAAGTCAGACATTGCTTTTCAACCATGCTTCAACGGAATTCTAAAAAAAAAATTAACTCATGGAACAGGCCTGGACAAAAATGATGGTACCCCTAACTTAATAGTTTGTTGCACAACCTTTTGAGGCAATCACTGCAATCAAACGATTCCTGTAACTGTCAATGAGACTTCTGCACCTCTCTGCAGGTATTTTGGCCCACTCCTCATGAGCAAGCTGCTCCAGTTGTTTCCGGTTTGAAGGGTGCCTTTTCCAGACAGCATGTTTCAGCTCCTTCCAAAGATGCTCAATAGGATTGAGGTCAGGGCTCATATAAGGCCACTTTAGAATAGTGCAATGTTTTCCTCTTAGCCATTCTTGGGTGTTTTTAGCTGTGTGTTTTGGGTCATTGTCCTGTTGCAAGACCCATGACCTGCGACTGAGACCCAGCTTTCTGACACTGGCCAGCACATTTCTCTCTAGAATCCCTTGATAGTCTTGAGATTTCATTGTACCCTGCACAGATTCAAGACACCCTGTGCCAGATGCAGCAAAGCAACCCCAGAACATAACAGAGCCTCCTCCATGTTTTACAGTAGGGACAGTGTTCTTTTCTTCATATGCTTCATTTTTCCATCTGTGAACATAGAGCTGATGTGCCTTGGCAAAAAGTTCAATTTTTGTCTCATCTGTCCATAGGACATTCTCCCAGAAGCTTTGTGGCTTGTCAACATGTAGTTTGGCATATTCCAGTCTGGCTTTTTTATGATTTGTTTTCAACAATGGTGTCCTCCTTGGTCGTCTCCCGTGTAGTCCACTTTGGCTCAAACAACGACGGATGGTGTGATCTGACACTGATGCTCCTTGAGCATGAAGTTCACCTTGGATCTCTTTAGAAGTCTTTCTGGGCTCTTTTGTTACCATTCGGATTATCCGTCTCTTTGATTTGTCATCAATTTTCCTCCTGCGGCCACGTCCAGGGAGGTCGGCTACAGTCCCATGGATCTTAAATTTCTGAATAATATGTGCAACTGTAGTCACAGGAACATCTAGCTGCTTGGAAATGGTCTTATCGCCTTTACCTTTAACATGCTTGTCTATAATTTTCTTTCGAATCTCCTGAGACAACTCTTTCCTTGGCTTCCTCTGGTCCATGTTGAGTGTGGTACATACCATGTCACCAAACAACACAGTGACTACCTGGAGCCCTATATATAGGCCCACTGACTGATTACAAGATTGTAGACACCTGTGATGCTAATTAGTGGACACACCTTGAATTAACATGTCCCTTTGGTCACATTATTTTCAGTATTTTCTAGGGGTACCATCATTTTTGTCCAGGCCTGTTCCATGAGTTAATTTTTTTAAATAATTCTGTTGAAGCATGGTTGAAAAGCAATGTCTGACTTTCATTGGTTAACATTCATAGGATTTTTTTAAATGATTACTTTTGTCAGATTAAAGTTATTTCTGTGACCATTGTGAGTTTTTCTTTCATTGACCGAAGGGTACCAACAATTTTGTCCACGTGTGTATAAGCATTTGCACTAGTGATTAATCTCGGGTGATCCAGTTAATTGTTGTGCTAGAAATGTCGAGGGTTTGTCTACAGTAGTCAGTGGGGTAACTTCTAACTGTTTGCTGTTTTTCAAACCTCTCAGTGGAACTCTCATTCCACAATAGGGAGCTTCCCGTTTTACACGGATCATGTTTCGTTCCAGTCACTACTGTACCTCCACATTGGGCTTTAAAGGCACGACAACCACGACTCCTGATTCTGCCTCTGTACTGTTTATACAGAACGCTGGGAAGCAGTGAGGCATAATGCATCATTTTTAGTACCAGTTTGAAATGTTAAAAGAGAAGAAAGAGAGAAACTGTAATTACAAACTTAAATAATTCTTTTGATTGTGTGAAGCTGCTTTGCGACGATGAAAATAGTTAAAAGCGCTATACAAATAAAATTGAATTGAAACCTACATGGGCAGAGAGAAATTACGCATACAAACTCAGCAAATAACTCCAGGTCAGGGTGGAACTGGGGGCTCTGGAGCTGTGTCAGCATTGCTGCCCACTACACCTCCATGCCCAGCATTTCTACTTATGTGATTAACTGTGGCGAACTCATGAAAGCTAAGAAATACTTTGGAAAATATTTAATGCAGTGAATTCTGGTTACTGCTTACTTAAATATTTATATATGGTACTGTGAAAAAGTCTTCAGCCACCCCTCATTTCGTCATATTTTGCCTTCAAATAGCCAGACTTTCTTGTATTTTTAATGTAGTCTTGAGGAATAGGTCTCCAGGATTCCCAAAGTGGTTTTCGCTCTCATTTTTAGCAAGTTTTGGTTCTCGTTTTCGGTCCAGTCCCTGTACCTGACCAGTTTCAGAGCAATGTTTTCTGTTTTCAGTGACCTATGAATCATTCGATCTTAAAAAAACATCCAACTTCAGGCATGAGCCAGTGAGAAACAGGTGCAGATGATGATAGATGATCATTTTAAATTGTATTTTTAGGCACTTTTCAGCCTGTTGCAGTAAACGTGTTCCCATTTCTTTCATTTAATCTACATAGAGTTCGATTTTTTTATAATATGAGGAAATGAGGGGTAGCTGAAGACTTTTGCACAGCTCTGTACTTACAGTATCACCAACACACTGGTTTATCAACATCATGGATCATCCAAAGCCTATTCTGGGATTGCTAGGCATGAAGGGGAAAAAGACCCCGAATTGGACATGAGTCTCGAGTTTCGAAAATTTAAAACAATTTAGCATAGGTGTTTGTTTTAGTTCATTTGTCAATTCCACCCTAATACTGTATTCTAAAACTCCTCGCAAACACTAAAAATCCTTATTTGTGCAAATCCATAAGCATGCATCTGGTCTGATTAGAATCCTCAAAAAAAAAAAAAAAAGATTCAACTCATTAGTGTGCTTCATGTTTTCTTGGCCTCAAATTCACAACCATGTCAACGAAACCCTTATTAAGGAACCTACAGTTTGCAGCATGACTGGTGCCGATTGTAATAATCTTTAAAATCGTTAAAGTGGAGCTGCTTTGTGATGTGCTTTTGATGTGTGTCAGGGGAAAAATGCTTTAGAAACACATTTGATGTGAGTTGGCCTTTACTTTATGTCTCTGCTTTTAGTTTTATTTGCTGTGGCTTTTATTTGTCTAGATTCCACTGCCACACTCTATTATCTCCCAGCTGCACACTTGGATAAACCACACACACTCAGCATACGCACACACATCTATGCTGATGCATAAAGTTTTCCTCTATCTGTTCTTTCACCACAGGGTCCCAGAGGTGACCTATGGTGACTGACCAGTCTCCACTGAATATGTGCACAATGTTATGTGTTCAATCATGTTACCTGAATGTCAGGACATACTGTATGGTTCACATACCCTCTTAGTTGGTACTAGAATTCCGTTATAGTCTTTGTCTGGGTTGGTATTCTTTGATGTAAGAATCCTAGCTGTGTCCTGTAACGAATGCATTTGAAATGCAAGTAAAGGGGTGGGAGAATAATATGTTTTAGTGATCACAGGCTATATCTCTAGTTATATACCTCTACTTTAGTTTTGAATAGTGAATGTGGCATTTTCTTGTTGAAATCCCTCATGTAAGCTTGTATTTTTCAGTTTGGACCATACTGAAGATTTTTCTCTCCATCACAGCGTACAACACCAAGCTATGTAATATTAGCTGATCTGAGTCATTCTCTCAATCACTCTCCCTGACATCCATGCTTTAAAAAAGTCAAATGTCTACAGAGCCACGGTCGGAATGGGAGCTGGTAGCATTTTGTAACTCTCAAGAGCTTAAAAAAGTCCACAGCTTCGATACTCATCTAAAATCCACCAACAGCAGAATGACAAGACATTTACAAACACATTCATGGCAAATGCAAGACATAAACAGAAATGCTAAGGGACAGAGAAATACCCTTATT
This sequence comes from Clarias fuscus, assembly GCA_030347435.1. Classification (NCBI taxonomy): domain Eukaryota; kingdom Metazoa; phylum Chordata; class Actinopteri; order Siluriformes; family Clariidae; genus Clarias; species Clarias fuscus. The sequence goes on from CM059212.1 coordinate 10,728,228, forward strand.
ACCTCAAGGCTGCAATAATGGTCCTGTTTATATCACCCCATTTTCTACATGACTGCAGATTACAAAATTGTAAACCGGACTGTATAGGAACATCTTTGTAATAAAAAAAATGATGCAATAAAAACGTTATAGCAGTGCCCTGAAGGAAATACATTTTAGCAAGTGAAAATATAATACATATAATAATTTTTGTAATATTACCTATTATACAATTACTTTAATCTGAATATATGACTATTATATTATATTAATATATTATATTAAACATATTTTAAACAGTTTTACTAATTTGAATATAAAATATCCATTATATTGACAGAGTTTTAAGCACTTACATTTAATAAGAAGCCAAATTACTGTCTCTACCAAGAGAATAAGAAAAGCAATATCACGTAGAGGTGAGGGCTTTTGTATTAAATAACAGCCTGACTGGTGAAGAAATTACAGCCGTGTGGATATTTAGTACAACACGACCTTCTGTGTGATATTGCTTTTATACAACAGTTTTACAAATGGCATTTGCGATTAACAAATAATGATTTGAATGTGTGTGTGTCTGTGTGTACACTGTTATGGATTGGGACCCTGTCCAGGGTGTACCCTGCCTTGCGCCCTAAGTCTCCTGGGATAGGCTCCAGGCCCCCCGTGACCCTGAATACAGGATAAAGACGATGAGTGTGTGAGTGAGTGAGTATTTTGCTTTAGAATATCAGCTAACTTCCGGTTCCAGATTTAATCCCAAATAGCATTAATTGAAAAGCTAGTGTGCTATGTACAGTAGAGTGTACAATCCCTACATAGGGTGTAAAATCATCACCAAGTAGTGCCCTTGATTATGAGTTAGAGTGGGATTTGGGATTCTATCTTGTTAGCTTTGTAGCTCGAGTTAGTCATACACAGAAATACAGTACACAGATGCCAATCTGTGCCAGAGTCAATTTGGAACATCTTAGAAGCAATTACTGAGGAGACAAAGTGTTGCTTAAGATGACATAACATTAATATATGTATTTTCTTGCTGAAAGTGCTTTCGTGAATGGTATTGAGCATGGGTTTTGGCAGGCAGTTGTTCTTCCCTCTTTCCAGTACTGTGGAACCCATGCTGGTGACCAACAGTTAGTGACTAACTAGCGATTGTTAGAGCATCTGTGATGCGGAGCGATACATATAGTGCAACATCCGTGTGGTGTTATGCTCTATATCACCACTTGAGGAATGCCTCTTGTCCAATCAGATTACTCTAGAAACCTTTCATTTAAAAATTGTTAATAATCGAAATGTAAAAATTTTTAAGTATTGAAAAAAATACATCTCACTTGATGCAGTGTTCCACTGCTTTTGCTTGGAAATGTGATTAGCTGGGAGTACCAGTAAAGTGTTCAATTTCAAACACTCCAAGATGTATAACTAAAATAATGCACTGAAATAATACTTAAGTATTGTAACAAAGTGCAATTCCTCAGATATTTTCCACTACTGGATGGGAACACAAACTAACCTTGACATCATCATTAATTAACCCGTGGCACTGGTGGGAACATTTCCTTGTTTTTTTTTTTAGAAAGTTAAACATTAACCTGTTGAAAAAGGCGTCCTTTAAATAAATGCCATTGAAATGTCAAAAGCAGTTTTAAAATCTGTATACGCCCATCCCTTTGTTTTTCTGTGGATGTACTGTTCGCAAAAAGTGACTTCCACATGGCCGAATCTCTAGATGGAATGAGGCTCTCACATTGTCTCTCTTCCTCCAACCTGAGAATTGCCAGACACAGATGTCCAAACATGATTAATGGGTGTCTACAGATGGACATTCTCAGTCAGTGGGATATAATCCAAAATGACTATTAAATTAGTTTTTTTTTTCCTTCCTTTTTGCAGGCTTACAGTGTTCAGGGAACAAAATGCACACACAGTCACTCCTACACAGACCCCTGTCTCCCTTTTCCTCTGTAGGAAATTACTTTCATGTGTTTTGGAAAAAGACTGCAAGATGGACATGATGAAGGCACCCAAACAAACCAGCCTCCAGATAGCAATCGGCTGTAGACTGGAAACGTTCAGCTGTCTGATCAGGACATCATTTAATCGGCTGTTTGAGACCTGCGTCTCCCACAGTCATATGTCCTAGTGAACAAATCACTACCATCTCTGTTCATTTAATGTACAAAAATAACACTAGCGTGTTAATATTTAGCGCTCCAAATATCGATCTCTATTCAGACCCAAAGGGGGGGGGGGGGGGGGGGGGGTAGTTTTTAAATATGTTTTCACACTAGGCATGAATGATTCATATGACGCCCAAGTAGGCTTGCTCCCCATCCACAATCCCCACTAGTCATCCTTTTACATTAATCATATCGTTCTGGACCTGAGGACACTTGCATGCATAATTTCCGATACAGTTGGTGGCAGGATGCATCTGGTTGTTTTGCAAGCAGCATAAAAAAGAGAAAAAGAGGACGAGGAAATCAACCTTTACATTATGCTTTGATGTCACATTTTAACTCTTAAACCTCACACTGCATACTGTAGATCCGTGCCAGGCTCGCAGCATTGGCTAATTAACAGTTTTTAATTAGTTTTTATATAGAAGTTATGCAGTGTGTGTCAATGGAGGAGGCTTCAGACATGGAACAGTACAATAGGATATGTTTTTGGATATGTCATCATCTATACCACTTTATCCTGTACACAGGGTCAGGCCTATCCCAGAAGACTTAGGGCATAAGGCGGGGTTCACCCTGGATGGGATGCCAATCAATCGCAGGACACACCTATACAGGTATGGGCAATTCCAGTTAGTCTATCCTGCAAGTCTTTGGACTGTGGGAGAAACCGGAGTACCTGGAGGAAACCCATTAAGCATGACGAGAGCCTGCAATTTCCAATCACACAGACCCGAGATGGGAATCAAACCCGTACCCTGGAGGTGCAAGGCGACAGTACTAACCACTAAGCCACCATGACACCCCAAACGATCATTAGTTTTAAAATGCAGAAAATTTGACTGCTACTGGAATATGAAAATGGCATCGCAAAAATGTTAAACTCACAAAATGTTGATATTCTTATTATTTTTGGTCACAGAAACAAACTGAAACAACCATAACATCACACAATCATATGTACAGTATTGGTGCTATTTATTTGCTTGTGTGACCAATTAAATTATTAATTTTTTTGCATAGTTTGAGTAGTTTTAAATTCAAACATACAGATTAAATTGAAATACAATTCAATTAATCATATTGTCTAGGTTGTGTTGAAAAAAGGATGTCACTCTATATTACACAATTCTGACGAATATTAAAACATAGTAATGCAAACAATGCCTAAAAATGCTTTGGGTTGTAGGAGCTACACAGTGATCCACTTTTTTTGTTTAAGTATGGTCGGCGTTTGTATGTGATTTAAACTGTGCCTGAGTGTGTCATACTTTGCTCAAAATCTCAACACATCCAGTGAGTCAGATCTGTACCTGAGGCGTTAACTTAAAAGCATCCTAGCACCACAAACACAGGAACTCTGATCAACCTCACCTATAACACTCAAGATTCTTTATTTGTGTGATTTTTGTTTATCTATCTATCTATCTATCTATCTATCTATCTATCTATCTATCTATCTATCTATCTATCTAACTAACTAACTAACTAACTAACTATCTAGTATGTGTGTTTTTGCAGCCTTCCTGGTTCATCCTTGTTTATCTATATACTGTATATACAGTTACAGACAAAAGGTTTGGACACACCTACTCATTCAAAGAGTTTTCTTTATTGTGTTCTTTAGCCCAAACGCGTCTCTTCTGCTTGTTGCCTGTCCTTAGCAGTGGTTTCCTAGCACATATTCTACCATGAAGGCCTGATTCACACAGTCTCCTCTTAACAGTTGTTCTAGAGATGTGTTTGCTGCTAGAACTCCGTGTGGCATTGACCTGCTCTCTGATCTGAGCTGCTGTTAACCTGCGATTTCTGAGGCTGGTGACTCGGATGAACTTATCCTCCGCAGCAGAGGTGACTCTCGGTCTTCCTTTCCTGGGGCGGTCCGCATGTGAGCCAGTTTCTTTGTAGCGCTTGATGGTTTTTGTGACTGCACTTGGGGACACTTTCAAAGTTTTCCCAATTTTTCGGACGGACTGACCTTCATTTCTTAAAGTAATGATGGCCGCTCATTTTTTTTCTTCACTTAGCTGCTTTTTTCTTGCCATAATACAAATTCAACCTCTTTGAATGAGAAGGTGTGTCCAAACTTTTGGTCTGTACGGTATATCCCTAAATTGTAAAAATAACCCTGACCAGGCAGTTACTAAAGATGAACAAGGATGAACAAGGAATGCTGCAAAAACATACTCATGTGTTCAAATTCATTCACTTACAAATGCTTGAAAGGCAAGACATCCTGGTTTGTACTACATTTTTGTTGCATCACACAGGACCACAGTCATAATACACTAATCTCTATAGTAGCATAAACCAGATGCCATCCAAACCTTTCTGGAAAAAAAGAAAACAAATAGTGCCACCCCCCCCCCCCCCCATTTGTACTGCTATATCTTCAGCTAGGATGAATTTTAATGCAAATTATTTGAAGTATTTTATTAAATCCACATCTGTGAATACAGTACAAATCACTTTGCTCAGTCATCCAGCTTCTACAAGCAAAAAAAGTGCTAACGATGACGAGGTGTGATGACGAGGTTGGCTTTTCTCGTAAACGCCTATATAGAACTGTTATTTGTGTCAGCATGCATTATTAAAGGGCATTTATTCAGCCGGGTATTCAGGAATCAGGTAACAACAGTAACAAAACCATAGGTGACCCTAGCATGCCTCCTGCATGTATAGACCAACACAATGCATTTTAAAAATAAACAGAAATACATTGTGTTGCCTATGGTGTCCATTCTAAAGCCCCTGAAGACCAAGTCACATGAAATCTCAGCAAAAGCCCTACATCTCTCCATGGGCCCCTGAGCCATGTTGCTTGGTCAGGAGTTTAGACAATAGGTGCGCCAAATTGTTTGGGGCTCAACAGGTATAAATGCGAGAGTTAAACCTGGCAGGACATCAGTTTAGCCGGTCAAGCAGTGACGAGCAAAAGCGGACAGGTCAAAATGATGGGCAAGGTACACACCCGCAAGAACTGCACGAAATTTGAATTCTTTAGCTAAACTCATTCGTTAAATCGCATTCTTTTTTTCTTTTCAAACAGGTCATCTTCTACGAGGACAGGAACTTCACGGGCCGCTCCTATGAGTGTAGCGGTGACTGTTCTGATATGTCCTATTACATGAGCCGCTGCTACTCCTGTAGGGTTCAAAGTGGATGCTGGATGGTGTACGATCGTTCCAACTTCATGGGAAACCAGTATTTCCTGAGAAAGGGCGAATATGCAGACTACATGAACATGTGGGGCTGGGGAATGAACAACTGGATCAGGTCTTGCCGCACGATCCCGATGGTATGATCATTAACTGTGCAGTGGTTTGAATTTCAAAACCAGAGAGCACAGCACTGCACAGTTTCATGCTTTTCTTGCTCTGACACATTTTGAAAAATTGATAATTAGCCGACCAATTACATTTGTTTTGTTAGAAGAAAGACAACAATGTTTTACTGTACACTAATCAGCCTTAACGTTACAACGCAAAACAATACCAGTATTGTGTAGGTTTTCATTATGCCGCCTGGGCAGCTCTGGCATCAGCGCCGGCTTCACAAGATATCTGGTGGTATGCTGTGGTGTCTGGCAGCGGATTCTTTGGTTGCTGTGGGTTTCAGGTTAGGGACTTGTTCATCCAGTACATCCCATGGGTGCTCAAACGGATTTTGAACACTCCCTTGGTCCACAGCCTTGGGCTCCTTGCATCGGTTGTTCTGGTGCCTTTCTTTCCTGACCAGCATTGAATTTCTTTCAGCTAGTTGTGCTGAATTGGCTATTTGGAGCCATGAGTGCTCACAATTCTGTCACCAGGATGGATAATCAGTGTGGTGGTGTTAATGTTATGCCTGATCAGTGTATGTGCTGAGATATACAGGTTTGCCTAAAAGTGGTGCTATTCCTTTCCATAACAGCACAAGGGCTCCTACAGAATGAGAGTTTACGACAGGGAGAACTTCATGGGTCGGATGATGGACATGACCGATGACTGTGACTCCTTCATTGACCGTTACCATTGGTACAACGGCTGCATGTCCTGTCACGTCATGGACGGTCACTGGCTCTTATACGAACACCCCAACTACAGAGGAAAGATGTGGTACTTCAGGCCCGGAGAGTACAGGAGCTTCAGGGAAATGATGAGAATGGGTGGCATGAGGTTCATGAGCATGCGGCGCATCATGGATTCATGGTATTGAAATCCATGATGCTTAGATTGAAATAAAGCCATCTTAAATAAAGAGCTTTTCTAAATCAATTCACTGCAACTTTTTTCTTCTTTTCTAAATATCTTTAATCTTGTTTTCCCTAATAACAGCTAATGCAGAAGTAGCCAAATTGTAAACTATGTACAGTATGGTTGGGTACAAATATATGAGAACCATGGCTGCATAATTGGTCATGATATTTCTGTTTATAAAAAAAAAAAAAAACATGCCTGACATATCAATACGTCAGACTACTGGAGTAACAAAATCTGCATTATATCTAACTTAGAATTTACCCAAAGCGACTTTCTCAGCTTGACTGAGCTGCAGCTTACATCAGGTGTTTGATAACCCTCAAACCTCCTTATGAGAGCAAAATGATCATTATTTTCACATTACATTTATATAACCATGATCTCCTCTATGAAGAAGGTTTGCGTTGATGCCTTCATTTTAATACGTTTTTCCACTCAGTTTCACACAGATTTTTAAAAAATAATATCTGTTTAATTACCAAAGTTGTCTTACTAATAAGCATTGATGTTTCAGCATTAAAATGTTATGTTACTAAAAAACAAAAACTTAATTATTGATTATTTTTCTGTAAAAGTGCACTCGTAATGGTTTATTCCTTTCTTAATAGGTTTAGCTATTGTAGTTTAGCTATAACATTGTTACTCTTATGGTTATCCTGGGTGAGCCTAGTCACTAAAACATTATTTTGATTATTAAGCATAACGTTACCGTTTGCTGCATCTTGACCTGTGGAAAAGTTAGCTGGCATAAAAGAAAGATATATAGAATGAGACCAAATCAGTATCGATGTGATTAATGACTGGGATTAGTGGTGGGATGTGTGCAATGGGGATTATTTAAAGCTGGATCGGGGGGATTGCTGAGTGATCTGGGATAAAGCGCATTGATTTGGCATCCAATAGGGTGCATGCCTCAGGGCCTCTGTGCTGGAACTCTCCTTTGAGCAGGATGTGCATGGCTGCCACCTTTCACCATTGTGCTGTTAATAGGGCAGGTCAAAGGTCAGAATTAACCTCATCTTTTCCCCTCTGCTCTGTTATTTGTCTATTAAACCCCTGATGAGAGGCAAAAGCTCTGGGCATTTGTGTGACTGTGTGACTTGTGTTTATGTAAATGCTGTCAACATGCTAGCTTTGATTCACGCACACACAGACACAGACACAGACACACAGACACACACACACACACACACACACACACACACACACACACACACACACACACAGACACACACACAGACACAGACACACACACACACACACACACACACACACACACACACACACACACACACACACACACACACACACACACACACACACACACTAGACCCCCAAGTGACATCTTCTGCCACTCACCACTGCCCTCCAATGGTTCCTAATTAAATCAAGGGCAAACATGCTTCTTCATTTACAACTGTAAACACTATTACTGAACATTCATTAACACAGCAAATAAAATCACGGGTGAAAGTAGGCCGGTAAGGTCAGAAAGATACATTACACAGTACCGGAAAGAAGGAAAGCAGCTGCCTGGTAAAATCCACATTGAAATAGCAACCACGGAAGCACTTTCAGCATCTGATCATGTAAACTTACGCTCACTTGCTTTCCATTTTATGCTATTTGGGATCAACCATGCAACAATTTTGTTCTAGGAACAGCTAGATAACTGAGGTAATTCTAAGAATAAGTGTTGACATGATGAGAAATTTACAAGATTACCAGGACTGACCACCACCTACCTTATTTATATACCAAGTCATACCAAGCTGAGAGAATTGAGCGGCGTACTGATACCCAAGTCAGATTTGAATAAAAGCAAATTAGTGAAATGTGATCCCAAGAGGATCGAACATTTTTCATATACTGTATATACTACCGCGTGAAAGTTTGGGATCACTTTCTACTGTAACTCCATGGTCGTTCCTGATTTTTATTTCTTTCTACATTATACTGTATACATTATATACAAGCAATGCTGAAGGCGTCTGAAATATGCAATAATCTCCTTTGAACATTTTATATTGAGATGTATCTGCTAATCATGCTCTATAAAGCCTTCATAACGGCTCTAATCTGAGGTACGTTTTGGTCTTTATGAGAGCCAGTTTCATTATGGTGATGGACGGGTTTTGCAAATGCACTTGACAATACTGCTCTTGTAAGAACTATTCCAGAAAGGCTGACATCTGTGTCTTGAAATAACAACTGACTGAATTCTATATGTGTTATATTTTAAATCCTCAGTATTGTTGTAGAATGTAGAAAATAAATCATTAAACAAGAACAAAGACAAGAACAAGAACAAAGTTGATCCCAAAACTTTCAGGCTGCACTGTGTGTGTATATATATATATATATATATATATACACTCATGGACAAAATTGTTGGTACCCTTCGGTCAATGAAAGAAAAACTCACAATGGTAACATAATATTTAATCTGACAAAAGTAATAATCAATAAGAATTCTATGAATGTTAACCAATGAAAGTCAGACATTGCTTTTCAACCATGCTTCAACAGAATTATTTAAAAAAATAAACTCATGGAACAGGCCTGGACAAAAATGATGGTACCTCTAGAAAATACTGAAAATAATGTGACCAAAGGGACATGTTAATTCAAGGTGTGTCCAATAATTAGCATCACAGGTGTCTACAATCTTGTAATCAGTCAGTGGGCCTATATATAGGGCTCCAGGTAGTCACTGTGTTGTTTGGTGACATGGTGTGTATCACACTCAACATGGACCAGAGGAAGCGAAGGAAAGAGTTGTCTCAGGAGATTCGAAAGAAAATTATAGACAAGCATGTTAAAGGTAAAGGCTATAAGACCATTTCCAAGCAGCTAGATGTTCCTGTGACTACAGTTGCACATTTATTCAGAAATTTAAGATCCATGGGACTGTAGCCAACCTCACTGGACGTGGCCGCAGGAGGAAAATTGATGACAAATCAAAGAGACGGATAATCCGAATGGTAACAAAAGAGCCCAGAAAGACTTCTAAAGAGATCCAAGGTGAACTTCATGCTCAAGGAACATCAGTGTCAGATCGCACCATCCGTCGTTGTTTGAGCCAAAGTGGACTACATGGGAGACGACCAAGGAGGACACCATTGTTGAAAACAAATCATAAAAATGCCAGACTGGAATATGCCAAACTACATGTTGACAAGCCACAAAGCTTCTGGGAGAATGTCCTATGGACAGATGAGACAAAAATGGAACTTTTTGCCAAGGCACATCAGCTCTATGTTCACAGACGGAAAAATGAAGCATATCAAGAAAAGAACACTGTCCCTACTGTGAAACATGGAGGAGGCTCTGTTATGTTCTGGGGCTGCTTTGATGCATCTGGCACAGGGTGTCTTGAATCTGTGCAGGGTACAATGAAATCTCAAGACTATCAAGGGATTCTAGAGAGAAATGTGCTGGCCAGTGTCAGAAAGCTGGGTCTCAGTCGCAGATCATGGGTCTTGTAACAGGACAATGACCCAAAAACATTGGACTATTCTAAAGTGGCCTTCTATGAGCCCTGACCTCAATCCTATTGAGCATCTTTGGAAGGAGCTGAAACATGCTGTCTGGAAAAGGCACCCTTCAAACCGGAAACAACTGGAGCAGCTTGCTCATGAGGAGTGGGCCAAAATACCTGCAGAGAGGTGCAGAAGTCTCATTGACAGTTACAGGAATCGTTTGATTGCAGTGATTGCCTCAAAAGGTTGTGCAACAAACTATTAAGTTAGGGGTACCATCATTTTTGTCCAGGCCTGTTCCATGAGTTCATTTTTTAAAATAATTCTGTTGAAGCATGGTTGAAAAGCAATGTCTGACTTTCATTGGTTAACATTCATAGAATTCTTATTTATTATTACTTTTGTCAGATTAAAGTTATTTCTGTGACCATTGTGAGTTTTTCTTTCATTGACCGAAGGGTACCAACAATTTTGTCCACGTGTATATATATATATATATATATATATATATATATATATATATATATATATACATACATACATACAGTGGAACCTTGGATTACGAGCATAATCGTTCCGGAAGCGGAATCGTATTCCAAAACACTTGTAAACCAAATCAAACCCTCCCATAAGAAATAATGAAAACTCAAATAATTCTTCCAACAGCCCAAAAAAAATAAATACAGAAAAATAATTAATACAATATATAAAGTAAAAATTAATAAAATTAACCTGCATTTTACCTTTAAATTTTTTTTAAATAAATCCCAACAGATAAGTGTTTCTGTTTGTGCGCGCAGGCGCCGTGTATTGGTGTGTGTGTGTGTGTGTGTGTGTGTGTGGAATTTGCCCCTTCCCTTGCCTCATCTTACACAGTAAAACTCCTCCTCCCTCCTCCCACCTCGCTTTTTAAGTTTCACAACAAACACACACACAACGAAAATACGAAAACCGGAAAAAAAGAAATCTCTCTAATGACACTCGCGTGTGCGCACACTAACGGAATCACTGCTGTAAAGTAAAAAAAACAAAAAAACAAATGAACCAGCAACTTACCTTTGAAAAGCATCGCGACAGAGCAGAGTTTCTGTGTAGAGCAGAGTGTGTGTGTGTCTGTGTGAAGCCGGGGAGGTGGGGTGTATAGGCGAGAGTGTGTGTGAGTGTATCGGTGTGTGTGTGTCGGTGTCAAAAAACTCGGCACTTGTAAACCAAGACATGCTCGTTTTTCAAGTCAAAATTTATAAAAAAATCTTTGCTCGTCTTGCGGAACACTCGTAAACCGAGTTACTCGCAATCCGGGGTTCCACTGTAATATATATACTGTATACTGTATTTATCCATCAATCTAAGAACCTCTCTAGTCCGACTATGGCTGTAGAGACCAGTGGTGACCATTGTATTTATTACATATACATATATACATACGTTGTATTTATAACATTCACACACTACGGGAAATTCGGGGACGCCTACCAGCCTAAAATGCATTACCGTGGGTGGTAACCAGAGAACGGGAGGAAACACACTAAGCACAAGGCAAACATGCAAACTCCATCCACACAGTCTCAAGGCGAAAATGGAACACAGACCCTGGAGGTGCAAAGCACTAGTGCTAACCACTAACAGTTCTAACCAATGAGTCACTGTATATTCTATATATAGGCTGGAACTGTGTTTTCACTGAAGCATTCATTGAAGCCATATATACAGTATATAGGCATAAACAGAAATGCATTGGACTACGGTTCGGAAGGTCCCAGGTTCAAATCCCATGCCTGACAAGTTGTCACTGTTGGGCCCTTAACCCTCAACTGCTTATATGTATAATGAAATACAAATGTAAGTCACTCTGGATAAGGGTATATATATATATATATATATATATATATATCCTATCTGCTCTACAAAAGCTTCATGTGTGTAACTGTAATTTATCTACAGGATGGGCCATTTATATGGATACACCTTAATAAAATGGGAATGGTTGGTGATATCTATGGTGTGAAGATACGAGATGTGCAGCACCTGAAACTACGGATACTGGAAGCCTCTGCTGGCATTTCTCCTGCGGTGTTGCTATCAGTGTGTGAAGAGGGGAAGAAGAGGGTTGCATTGACAATCCATCACAATGTGCAGCACATTGAACACATTTTATAAGTGGTCAGAAACTTGTAAATAACTCATGAAATAATAAAGTTATGTTAAAACCAAGCACACCGTTGTTTTTCTTGTGAAATTCCCAATAAGTTTGATGTGTCACATGACCCTCTTCCTATTGAAAAAACAAAAGTTGGATCCAAGATGGCCGACTTCCAAATGGCCACCATGGTCACCACCCATCTTGAAAAGTTTGCCCCCTCACATATACTAATGTGCCACAAACAGGACGTTAATATCACCAACCATTCCCATTTTATTAAGGTCTATCCATATAAATGGCCCACCCTGTACATTGATTAAATCAATCTAGCTCCCCAAGTTCTTCAGGTGAAGCGGGACACGATCAAATTTTTCAAAACATCAACATGGCTGTAGATCATAGCCCCCTTTTTCCAAAGACAAATGCAAAAAAAAAAAAAAAACCCAAATGCATTGGTCTAGAGAGATGTGAAAAAGGTCATCTGGTCAGATGAGTCATCCTTCACTATATTCTGAGGATGTGGCTGAGTGCATGTGTGGCATTCTCAAAGAGAACAGTACAGGAGTGAATTTACACTGTGGGGGTCTGGTGACCCAGCTATGCTGTGAAGGCATTTTGCAGCCATACGACTGGGCCTCGCTTGTTCTTTTAAATGAAACTGCAAATCAATACAATGCTTTTCTGACTGAGCACCTTTACCCTAAGATGAAACATTTCTATCCTGATGGGAGTGAGGATCTCCTCCAGGATGACTCTGCTGCCATTTACAGAGCATAACCTAGCATAAAAAGTAACACTATAGTAACAACTATACTTATATAGTTTGCAACGTCTCCAAACCAATGCACACACAAAAAATTATTAGTATACTTTTTTAAAAAACAACACCCCCTAAAAAACAGAATACCAATATTTATACTATTAATGTCTATTCTGACTGCATATTCATCCATGGAACCGCAGATTTATAACTGAGTTCAGAAATCAGATCAGAGAACAGGACGAAACAGATAAAAACAGGGTGCACTGAACACAACAGCTTCCCGTATACAATTCATGTCTCTGGTACAAAAAACCTTAGAATGTTATAGCATTATCTCTCTGTTTAATTTTCAAAAAATATTACCACAGAGTGCATCTTGCATCCCAAATGCAGCAAAACCACCACTAATTATTGCAGCAGCAGGACGCAAAGGAAATGGTAATCATTTTAAGTGAGAAAAAAAAAAGGTTATTAAAAAACACAACGGTAGACAAATCAGTGAATGATATTGGTCATAGTGTAATTTAGGCAGGTCACAGGTGGCACAGTGGTATAGTGGTTAGTTCTGTCGCCTTGCACCTCCAAGGTTCGTGTTCAGTTCCCGTCTTGGGTCTGTATGCATGGAGTTTGCATGTTCTACTCGTGCTTGGTGAGATTCCTGCCACAGTCCAAAGACATGCAGGTTAGACTAATTGGTGTTCCAATTACCCGTAGTGTGTGAATGACAACCCGAGCCCTTATGTAACTGTCATAAAAATGAAGGCTATATCTACAGGCTGTGGAATATGCGTTCCCTGATGTACTAGATGTTTTTATGCAATATGTTTCATTTTGCTTTTGTACTGGGATTTGGTGTTGTTCAAACTACAAAATCCCAGCTTTTACAGAACAGAGCTGCACATCCTGTAAATGTGTGTACTGCTGATGTCAATTGTTTTTATTAATTAATTAATTAATTAATTAAATTAATTTATTTATTTAATTAATTAATTCTACATACTGTATGTATATTTATTATTTGACTAGTTATTTTGCGGTGCTCACTGTTTGACACAGTAGTATATGTTCATTTACAAGCATCAGCTGCAGGTAGGTTTGCTTGTGGACAAGTGACTCATGTTCAGTGCTCTCACCACCATGGCCCAGGTGCGGCTTAGTCACATTAAATAAATAAATAAATAAACAAATAAATAAATAGTGTCAAAAGTATGAACATTTCAGTCATGTACTTCAGTTGAGAGATAAAAAATGAAATCTATTATGTTGTTTTAAAGTCATACTTGCAACATTATGTTGGGGTCGTTCATTCAACGCTATCACTCTGTTATCTAGTCAACACCATTTTATGAAATTCTAACTTTAAAAACAACCTAATTCCAACAGCATTCCAACATCTGTAACATGGTCGCGATGTTTCAATGGCCAAATTGTTTTTTTCGCAAAGAACGGATTTATCATTATAAAGAAATATTTAATTCATATTCTATTCTAGAGTATTTTTTGGAAGAATGGATATTAGGTATATTCAATGCCAAGGTGCTCCAAATATGTTGCGGTGGCTTGTAGCATTGTGATGCAACACCTAAGTCATTTTTTTTCTTCTGGTATTCGTCATCCATACAGTATATACACTGTCGAGAAATACACATGGCCATATGTAAATAATGACCATACAAACAGCCCCAATATCTCGTAACTGTGCAAAAGCTTATTTATTTATTTATTTATTTACGCAAGAGGCAAGCAGCCCTGTCTGTAATGGAATGACCTGCCATGTTACCTGACCTTAAATGCAATCATGCTAGGCTGGAACTGTGTTTTCGCTGAAGCATTTGATAGAGGTGCCCAACCAAATTGCTGCAAATCCCTGCAGGAGGCCTGGAGCATCTATGAGTAATTCCGCGAACCCCTGATTGTGTGTTTGAAGAACGTGCATACTGTACAGCAGTGCAGTTATTGCTGTTGCAGGAGGTTTTCATCAAAGATATTGTCACATCAACATTTGGATTTAAAAGAAAATAGTTGTACACAATATTCAGCATAATGCGTTGTAATGTTACGGCTGATCTGTGTACAGTACTATGAAGCTGCGATGGAATGCTATTGCTAGGCAAAATAGGGCTGTGTACCAGACATTTCACTGGAATTCAGCATGAGGAACGATTTCTGTTTTATAACAAAAACATGTGCAATGACCATACAAGCTAACGATTTTTTTAATCTATTGAATTGAGTCTTTGGCGGCCCTAGGTGAGATAACGGATGGCAGGTCTATACATACAGATATATTTCTTTCTTGAATTCCATGCTCATTTACATTTAAATATGGTAGTACTATAGCTTGTTTGAAAGCTAGGTCAGTCTATTGGAACTAAATAATCAACCAACCCGTCAACAAAAAAAATTAGTAGTGTGGTTGCAATTCCTATCTGTATTCTTATCAGATTGTGTGTGTGGGCAGGAAGTGTGTGTGTACGTTGAGTGCTCACACAAATAAATGTTCATAACCGTAATGTAATTTAATATTATACGTAATTTAATAAGCGTGTATGCTTATGATATGCATCTTTTTTATTATGATGAATGAACACAGAGGTCAGTGGGTCGTGGGATAACAGCCTCTGCTATACCGTGGGTGCTCTTATACACTGGGTGGTCTCCTTTATCTCAGCGACCCCACACAAGTCCTGTTCAACAGCACATCGGCCCTTAACACCAGCTAGACTGTGCTAGACAGCTGAAATAAATCATGAAACCAAAAGGTACTTGTGTTTAAGTCGGCCCTTTGACTTTCTACACTTTCGCTCTGCCTTGAAAGCCGCAAAGCTAATCAAGACCTAAATTCAAGTTAAGTGCACAACGATAAGTTACGACTTCGTGTCTGGTGCCGCTGACCCAATCAGGAGGGGCTTTCCTGTTACACAGGGTGGTGTGTTTTGATGGTGGATAGGATTGCTTTTTTTTTTCTGGGTTTAAAAACACACATTTGTCCATCCCATAGGGCTAGCCGAGCGGGGCTGCAAGGTAATCTAAACAAAGTGTCAGAGAGAGAGAGAGAGAGAGAGAGAGTAATGAAAAAAAGTTGGAAGATAAGCATTATGCTCGGTCGGGTAAAAAGAATGTTCATTTTTCACGGCCCTTGTCATGTTCCTGTGAGACAGAGAAGGACGTTTCTTTGAGTTTTTTTTCCTTTTTACCCACTAAGCTTCCTTTTAATTACTGTACATTCTGAAAGCTTTAGACAAGTAGGCATGAATTGAAAGCGTTTCGCAAAAAAAGTAAAAAAGTTAAAGTAATGTTACTGTCAAAAATGTGTCATATATAAAGTAAAGTCTTTTTCCTAATAATTACTTATAAAAAGAACTCATATTTACTAAAAGTATTCAGTAAAGAAGAGAAATTTACTGACCACCTGATACGATATGATTTGTATTGCAATTCTGTAAGTATCATAATTTTATAAATATTGTAATTCAACATGTTTTTTTTAAGATGTAAACAGTTTGGAGGATGTACTGTACGAGAATGGCAACATTTTAAGCCCCTCGACTGCCAAATGATATAAATTTTGGGGTCAGTGTGGCGAAAGATGATTTGCCACATGAAAAAAATCGCAATCTGTACTTGAATCAATTTTTTCCTCATCTCTAGTATTCAGAGTTAGTCTCTCGGGTTTGCTTTCATAACCTTGTGCATGACACTGAAATGTATCACTATATTATATGTTTCAGCACTGCTCGAGGTTCCCTCCTCCTTAAAATGCACACAAATCACATACAGTAGCTCCAGTATGTACTGCATTATGTTTATTCCCTAAAAAAGGACGAGTCGACAAAAGAACAAGCACTGAAATTTGATATGCCAGTTGTATACAAATCAAATTGAATTGAATTAAATACTATACAGTGTGATGTGCACTCTTATATTACATACTGTATGTATGACCGCATTTGTCTAATTTAGCTCTACCTTTAAAAGCGTTGTTCATGAGCAATTTCTCAGTAAACTCATCCAACTGAACATACCCTCCAGCACCTGTCAGTGGATCACCAGTAAGGAAGCAGTACGTGATGTTGGCCCTCCACCTCACAGAGTGCATGACAGTCAGCGCAGGACCGTTCTCTCACCACTTCTGCACTCCCTTTCCACTAATGACTGCACCACAACAGAGAACGCCATAAAAATCATCAAGACTGCAATTATGAGACTATCTATCAAAGTGAAGTAGACCATTTTACAGCATGGTGTTCCTGTAACAACCTTGAACTTAATGCTGCAAAGACAGGAAATGCTGGATGACTTCAGCCTTTTCGGATTTTTTGGGACCACCATAACCAACAGACTAAAATGGACCAGCAGCACTATCATCATCCTCAAGGAGGCACAGAAATGGCTATTCTTTCTATGCCAACCAGGTGTACTGTCTTGTAAATCTCTAGTCTCCACCTGGTAAATCTCTTCTATTAGTCCTGTAAGTTTCACTCTATGTCTCCATTTATAGAATAACCCCCACTAACTAGCTGTTCCAGGGTTGAATCCCAAATAGCATTAAATGTCCTAGCTAGTGTGCTGTGTAGGGTGTACAATTTCTTGTTCAACACACCAAGTAGTGCCCTTTTACAGGGATTAGAGAGGGATTTGGGATTCAGGCCTATGTTAGAAGCTAGTTAACTTTGTAGGTTGTGTTAACTGTGAACAAAGTTAGAGTCAGGAAACCATCAGCTTGTGCTTGTGGTAATTAGAAATAATGAAGGACAACAACGACCGTTCTAAGTTACTAAGGAGAAAAAGTGTTGTTTAAGTGGACATAACATTTTCTTGTTGCCATCTTTCTGGTACTGCTGCTGCTACTGAATGTTTTAGTGTTACACACTGTACATCCAATCCTGAAAAGATTCTCAGATGCTCAGTACCTCAGTCATAATCTGGTTTGCCTCTGTCTCTTCCATCCGCAAAACAAGCTGCAGCAAGTGTTCCCCTCAGCTGAATAGATCATTGGCTATGAGGTCACCAAAGTCAAGGACCTATACACCATCAAGGCAAAGTTCAAGGCAGTGGAAATATCTGCTGACCCCAAACATCCAGGCAATGACCTCTTTGTCAAGCTGCCACGGCAGAAGTGTTATCTTCTGAAGTCCATCACCTCCTGAACCGCAAGCCACTGGCATACTATCTTAGTCTATTCTTTCCAGACACTAACTGATTACTCAACCTCCAGAGTCCATGGCAACTCCCACCCAACTAAGTACAAGCTGTGTAATCTTTGTGTTGCTGCAATGTATATTGTCTGAAGTCATGACCAATGGATAATTCGTGATTACTGCTCTGTATGATCCATCTGCACTGTTTGCGTTTGAGTCAGCTGTTTCTATTTAAAAACCATTTAAACCCAAGCTGAGCAGATGAGAGGCAACGACCCAACAATTACAGTTTGGCAGAACCAGGAGCGCTTGAGCTCACAAGCTTCAGATCAGAAGCCTAGAGCCGAAACTTCACAGTATTGACGTTTCATCACAGTGTACTGTGATGTACTTTACTGTTTAATGATACAGCCTGTCATCTACCCATAATGCATGTACAATAACTGCTACGGTATGAACCGATTTGACCTCAGTCAAAAGTGGCTGTCATGATTGTATTGCACTTTTGCAACTGAATTGACACAAAGCAATGACATTTATCTATCTGGCAAAAAAAAAAAAAAGCCATGCAGATACAGTTAGATAAGAGCTTCCAGATAATATTCACTTTAAACATCCGAATGAAAAAAATGTGTGACCTGTGTGATTTTGATCGTGGCATAGGTCAAAGTCAAGGAAATGCTGGTTTGAGTTTCAACATGAGTTTTCATGCACTGCTGATCTACAGGGATTTTCACACACAACAGAATAGTGAGAAACAGAATGGTGAGAAATATATATACTGTATTTTGTGTATATATATATATATATATATATATATAGTGGAAGTAATATATAATATATTATTATACAGTAATATATATTATGAGTGGAAGGTCTGTGTTGATAAGAGAAATTACCACTTTGGTTTAAGCTGACAGGGTAACTCTGGTAATCAGAAAACAATCTTGATGTGCACAAAACATCGGGTTATACTATTGTCAGGCAAATACAGGAACCTGAGGCTATCATGGGTCACCCAAACTAGTTGGTTGAAGACTTGAACAGAATAACAAGTGATTTGTTTTTCCGTGACCGTCAACTGTTTTTATCTGATTCTGTAACTAGCTGATTAGATTGGTTGATTAGTGTGTGCAGTTACTGACTAATAAAGTGGATAGAGAGTCTAAATCCCAAATGACTGTGTTACTGCATGTGTTCGCCTGTTTGCTGATAAAAGCTTTTTTAGTATTAGTGAGACAAACTGAAACTAAGCACAAATGCAATGTTTTATAAATTTAATTAGGTATTTACACAGATTCTAATTCACCTGCAGCTCCCTTGTTCATTGTCTCACACATCACTATCAGGTACTTCATCATTAAAAATGCAAACCTCAAAACACCTTGAACTACATTACAATATCATAAACGTTTGGGAGGGAAAAGCAAAGGCGTGAAGCACAAGAACCAAATGGGAAGGGATTTCCATTCATGAGATTTTTTTCCCCCACATCAATGGAATATACTGAGATTCAGGAGGAAGAGAGAGAGAGAGAGAGACTGGCTTAAGCTTCTTGTCAGAGAGCAGTCGGTGTGAAATACTAATATGAGCATTAGTAAGACTTGGCTGCCTCTTAAGCCTAAGCTTTTGGTATTAACTGTTCTGTTGGTTGTTTACCTACTGCCCTCCTCTTCCTCAAACGCCAGGACAGACTGTGCAAAATATTCTTAATGTTTCCAAATGGCACAAGAGAATTGCAGAAGTGTGTGTGTGTGTGTGTGTGTGTGTGTGTGTGTGTATTCCCACAATAGGATAGGAAAGTAATTAAGAAATTATTATTATTATTATTATTATTATATTTTTACAGTGTCTCCAGGAAGTTTCACCTTTTTTTATTCAATTTAAAGTTTTCATTTTTCACTATTTCTGTAACAAGTTAACACAGGTCTCAGAGCTTCCGCAGTGTTGAAACATTATTAGCTCAATCTCCATTTATTTTACGCCTCACTCAAGCGCATTGTTTCAGTGTCTCCTGCTGACATGCCACATTATGGACATAATGGGCGTTTTAATGTTATAGCTGATCGGGGTATAGGTGCATATTTATTGCTTGTTGTTAGTTTTTTTTATTTTTTAGTTGAAATAGGAAAACCTGCACAGACCGCAAGATTATCATCCACACATTTCGACAAATCTGGCTTCCATAGAGGAATAGCCTGAAAAGCACTTATGGAAAAGGATTGTATAAAAGCATGCCTGTAGATTGCTAGAAGGCTTGTGACAAAACCTGAGAGCTTGTGGAAAAGGATTGTGCTTTTTTTTGATGCAGAATAAAAACTGCCCAACTCACAGGTAACAACATAACATTGAAGACTGTCGATAGAACCAGATTCAACATTTAGCAGACACCCTAACTTACTTTTTTTTAATCACATTATACATCCAAGCAGTTGAGGGTTAAGGGTTTGCTAAAAAGCTTGAAAGGAGCAACTTGGTTATCATGGGATTTGAACCTGGGACCGAGAAGTCTATGTCTAAGGTAAGTATTTACAGTGGAACCTTGGATTACAAGCATAATTCGTTCCGGAAGCGGACTCGTATTCCAAAACACTCGTATAATTCGTTATACTCGTATATATTCGTTAAATAATTCGTTCCACAGCCCCAAAAAATAAATACAGAAAAATTATTAATGCAATATATAAAGTAAAAATAAAACAAATTAACCTGCACTTTACCTTTTAAAAAAGTTAAAATAAAACACAACAGATAAGTGTTTCCATTTGTGCGCGCAGGCACCGTGTATTTGTGTGTGTATGTGTGTGTGTGCGTGTGTGTGTGTGGAATTAGCCCCTTCCCTTGCCTCGTCTTACACAGTAAAACTCCTCCTCCCTCCCCCCACCTCGCTTTTTAAGTTTCACAACAAACACACACACAACGGAAACACTGTTTTAACGGGAAAAAAATACATCTCTCGCATGAGTTCAGACGAACGGAATCACAGCTGTAAAGTAAAAAACAAAAAACAAAAACAAATGAACCAGCACCTTACCTTTGAAAAAAATCGTGACAGAGCAGAGTTTCTGTGTAGAGCAGAGTGTGTGTGTGTCTGTGTGAAGCTGGGGGGGGGGGGGGGGGTGTAACGACGAGAGAGTGTGTGTGTGTGTGTGTGTGTGTGTGTGTGTGTGTGTGTGTGTGTCGGTGTGTGTCGGTGTCAAAAAACTCGGCACTCATAAACCAAGACATGCTCGTTTTTCAAGTCAAAATTGATTAAAAATCTTTGCTTGTCTTGGGGAACACTTGTAAACCAAGTTACTCGCAATCCGAGGTTCCACTGTATGTCCCAAAAAGAAAACGACTTAAAAGAAAATACACAGGGCAAAAAGTAAAAAAACTAAAAATAAATAAATAAATAAAAATAGCTTGAAAACAACAGAAGTTTTGAACAGAAGACATAAATCCAATTAAAAATCTGTTGGTGAAAACTGCTGTCCATCCATATTCTACATTTTATTTGTGAGAAGTGGGAAGAATCTTCATTGAGGCGTAAGCATAAAATGCTAAAATCGACATACAGAAAGCTTCTAGAGACACAACTGAAATATATAATTGCTTCACAAAAGCAAAAAGTATCAATCAGTGTTTAAATTAAAAACATAAAAATAATAATAGTAATTTCAATGTTGTAGCACAATAGAAAAAAGAGACATAATAACTGGGGTGAATAGTTTAGTAGTAATCCAACATGCTTAGGTAAGCGTCCAATCTAGAACATCAGGGTAGAAAGAATCTATCAAGAATTGTGTCAGTTTCTCGCTCAGGCTGACCTTCTGATGCAACACAATGCAGTTAGCACGAAATCTGTACAAATGCCTCATTAAATGGATATAGTCTTAATAATGAACTCATTTAACAAGAACACTGTTTAAAAAAAAACAGTTTTAACACAACATACTATATATAACTCGTCCAGCAGCATTAAGTCATAAGCTTACATCAGCATTAAAACTACACAATTTGATCACAGCTGCAGTCACTATGACTTTCAATTTTACTACTAATGAAAATCTTTATGGACAAAATAGCAAAGTACCTTTTTTTTTCTTTTTTCCATGTGTCAAAATGAACTTCTCAAGGAAGTCGTGTTTTGCACTTTTGCCTTTGGAATTCAAAGAATTGTTACCTGATAACAACTGAAAATAACATTCCTTAAGCTTGGGTTTTATCAGGAAGTCTGAGGATCCCTAACGACTTACTTTTACATCCTGTTCCTGGCCAAATCTTCTTTCATGGTTTGCAATTAGTGGTTTTCATTGTGTTTCTTTGCTTTTTTTTTCACTTCATGATCAAATGGAGTCAGTTCCAAACGACATCCTGGCACACATCTTTCCAAAATACTTTTAGGATATCTGAACTCATGTGGTCACATGCAATGCAAATTGCATAACAAAATCAAAAACAGTGTACCATAACCTTAATGATAACAGGATGAGAACCTACAATGAATGCCAGTTGCCGTACACAACAATCTATCCTTCCATTGTAAGGAAACTTGTTGCACAGATAGAGTATGTACACAACTTGTTAAAAAGGTAGATTTTTAAATAAATGGTTTGAGTGAATATGTTGGGTAGAAAAGAATGAGCCTGTTCAAGTCAAACTTGAACATTACAATAACTTGGCTAGGAGTTATTACCACTTCATCCTTGCTGTCACTCCAAGCCATTTCCACATGTTTGGGCTATTAAAGGAATTCCTGGGGGGCCAGCATTTACATATTTCAGGAGTAATGCTGGCAGTACGATCATGTGCTCTGGCATACTTAGAAAACATTCTAGCTTCATGGTATCCAATTAAACTCTTACTGTATAACTATGTTCTGTTATTCTGTACAATCAAAAATCCTAGTCTGACTTGAATGCCTCTTGTATACATACAGACTTTTAATACAGATCTACAGTGACAATAACAATAACAACAACAACAACAACTGTTTCAAGATGTTAAAATTGAAAGAAGGATATATCGAATAACAAGGCAAAGGCTCAATCAACAGAAAAATAAATATTCTGAAAGGAATGTTGCATTGACCCTCTCAGTTTACAGAGGGCAGTTTACAAGATCTGCCAATTATAATAAATATGCCAAGTGGAACAGGCAAGGACTGGCCAAGCGATCAGGCAGAGTTATAATAAATACTGCATACTAGGAAGAATGTGCAGAGGATGAATTTTTTTATTTTATTTATTTTTTACCATATGAAAGCAGTTGGAGTCACAAAGATGGGAAAAGATGCATGGGAACATATTAAACTAATATAATTGTATGTATTTTAATATTCTCTTTGATGCATATGATGACAAAACCTCTGTCAAACCATAAGACATTTTTTTTTACATTATCTTCTGAGGTGTGCATGGTGTGTATCTATATCTCTACCTGATTACTGGACCAAAAACAGAAGTGAGTACGTATACAATGTTTTTTTTTCAGTTCTGGCTGATAAGATTATATATATTTATTGTATCTTAATCCATAAGGTTTAATATGATGTTGGCCCACCCTTTTCGGCTATAACATCTTTAACAATCCTAGGAAGGCTTTCCAAAAGGTTTAGGAGTGGATACAGTATATATATATATATATATATATATATATATATATCACAGAAATTATAAGACATGTCTTTATGTAACAGCTTACATGAGGATGGGTATGGTGGTACGTGTCATGGGTCTAGCTGGGGGTGCTGGCTAGGCCCGGCTGATGGGGTTGCCGTGGGCATGGAGGTAGGCATGAAGGCAGAGGGGTGTTGCAAACAGAAAAAGTCTTTATTTAACAGAACTCAAAAACAGACACAAACAAACAAAGGAACCAAAACAACAAACTCAAACTAGAACTAGGGCTCAGGAAAAACAGGGACGGCGCGCCAACACAGGGAGAAGAGCTGACATGGGAGCCAGGAACCGACAGGGAACGGCGCGCCAACACAGGGACAAGAACTGACATGGGAGCCAGGAGCTGACACAGGGGACCGACAAAGAGAACTGGGGATGAGGAAACATGGAGCTGAAGCTAACTAAGACACATAGGGGAACTAGAGACTGGAGAGACAGGGCTAGACAGGACTGGAGACTGGAGAGACAGGACTGGGAGCACAGAGACTAGAGACAGGAGAGACTAGAGACAGGAGAGACTAGAGACAGGAGAGACTAGAGACAGGAGAGACTAGAGACAGGAGAGACTAGAGACAGGAGAGACTAGAGACAGGAGAGACTAGAGACAGGAGAGACTAGAGACAGGAGAGACTAGAGACAGGACTGGAGATGGAACAGGCTGGGTTAGTGGTTAGTTGGGTTAGTAGCTACATGGAATGCTGGGGACACTGGATGCTGACCTAACCAGGTTAGTATCTAAAGGGGTTAGTGGCTAACCGGGTTAGTACTGACCTAATGGTGGGGAACTGAACACAAAGGCAAAGCACACCTGAGGCTACTCCAAACTAGCGGCTAACCTACCAGCGACCAGAACCACTAGCAGTCAATTCCCCTAGAGGCTAGCCTACAGGAGGCTAACCCTACTAAGGGCTAACCCTACTAGCAATTAAGGCCTACTAGCGGCTAACCCAGCTAGCGGCTAGGCCTGCATGTGGCTACACAAAACTAAACAAAGAATTAGACCAGAAGACAGAACAGTACTTACACAGGACACAGGAGGAGACAGCCTAGCTAAACATGAAACAGGGCAGCTCCATGAATCCATCAACACAAGGAACATAAGGAGAACAAACAGTAGAGCCCTAGACAAACAAAAGGTTACAAAACAAACCAAAGCATAAACTTAAAGAAACAAGAACCAAACAAAAGGAATGCCCACATGACGGTAGTTACAACTACAAACCAAACAAACCTACAGGCAAATAGACAAACAAACTGACAAACAATGCTCGACCCAGTTTCCCAGAACAGACTGCTATTTATAGAAGCTTTAATGAGGCACCTCAGTCCAGGTGAGCACTCATCACCTGACTGAGGTGCCTTCTGGGAAACTGAGTCAACCAACATGAACTACACAAGACCGACAGACATAAACAGTGACCTCTAGTGGAGGTTCCTAACAGTACGCCACACATACAGTACAATCTATAAAAAATTTGTTTCTATGTTGAATGAAACATTCAATTATTATTTCCCTTTTTTACATAAGACAGTCTTTGAAACAGAACGCCTTAAGGTTTCTCAGTAACACATTTTTGCATTAGCTTTTTTTAGCTTTTGCATTTTGCAGTGCTGTGTGTTCCCTCGCTTACTTTTAAATCGAAAAAAAACAAAAAACAAAAACTGAATTATCTAATCCAAACCAGATTCAGTTTTTATACTCGGTCACAAGTTTTTTTTTTTTTTTAAAACAATGCTTACTATGCAAACAGTGTCTAATTACAGCCTGAGGTCTTGACACTATTTTACCAGAGTGTCAATAACAGCAGTGTCTCGAGGCTATTGCATGCTGTAAATAAACTTTGATAACCTTTTAAAATCCTGAAGGCCGTGATAAGCAAGTTATTGTGTCATAAACTCAAACAGACACACATACCACCTTAAGCTCCTTACACAAGATCGCATCATGGGAACTCTCATCATTTAATACGAATCTCTATAAGCATGACAACTAGAAACTATTGTTTGTCTGACACTCCGTCTCACTTAAATGTTGAAATAAAAAAGACTTGTTGATTGTTCTTCTTTCATAAATAAAGCTACTACAGTATATTAAAAATAGCATTATCAATTCATACATTACAAAAACATGTAGTGAATGGTCTGCTTCTGCAATCCTTTGCCATGGGTGTTGACTCGTTTTCTGGATCGTCACTTAAAACTCACTCAGTGTGTCTGACCTTTTAGGCAAATTGATTTTGTCAAAATCCAATAAAAGCCTGAACTCATCCTAGAAACCAGAGCACTTGGCTAGAGTAAGAGTTTCTTTATAGATGTTTTAGGCTATAGTAGCATGTGACATTATAGAAAACTACATCACACTTAATTAACTGTACAGTTGTATGGCATGTTCAGGGTCTTGCCCAAGGACCCAACAGTGATGACCAGGTGGCCATCCCCCTCCATTCACCAACCTGCGTGAGCCACCACTGCTCCTGTATTAAATTACTTTATTGTCAGTTAAATTATTGTAAGTTTTTATTAGTATTTCTTTTTTTTAAACTCTTATCTCATTTACAAAAAGCATGGATGAACCATGTCGGCAAGGCTGCTGCATGTACAGTACTGTGCATCATGCGGAACAATTTGAAATGGAAATGATTGATTGAAAACGACAGTTCAAAGAAACAAGCTCAGCATTTAAAATGAATTTCACATGAGTAGTAGGAATGTGACGGAAGAGAATTTAATCTGCACTAATCTATAGTAATAGATTACTTCCTTTATCTCCATGCTAAGTCCAGCAGCACAAGGCCGCCAAAACATATTATTCACTTCCATGACAGAAGTGCTCTTATTGAATTGATTTTGCTGCCTGTTTTTCCAATGATTAATGCTAATTTCATTGTTTACAGTATGTGGAAAACCCGCCCAGCCCTAATGCATAGTCTCTCTGACATGTCATTATAAACTTGCACTTACTGTATGCAACACTTCAGATGGATCTCACGACATAAGAACACTTATTAGAAGTTCTTGTAAATTCCTTGGCAGGTGAACAGTGTGCCTTTAGGTCTAAGAGCGTGACTGCATGTGTGTGCATTTTCGGCGTTAAAACTCATACCCCATCTTCCCTCATCACATCAAAGAGCAAATGATCAACCTGAAAATGACATGACACATTTTTGACACCATGCCAACACCGATTCTGGTCTACCCTGAAACCGGGTGTATATGACAAAAAGGATAAGAAAGCAGAAAAGCAAGGGTGGTACTGTATAAACACAAAAAGAAAGATAGATAGATTAGACTGCTGTTCATGTTCTAGGATTGGGCTTATGAAATCATGTAATGTGCTCATATCCCTATGTATACGAAGGACGTTCAAGCCAAAACGAGACTTGTGATACAATTTCTCGTGAATGATGCCGTAAAACTGATCACACATTCACAGAAGACTTCAAGCATGGTACAGTATGCTGATGAGAATTTTAGCCACAGCAAATCATTAAAACGGTGGAAACGTTACAGTATATAGAAGGCCATGTTTCCGCGAGTTATGATTCTGGCCGAGGTGACTTGAAGCCCACTCCTGTCATTCCCATGAAGATTCAGAAAGTATAACACCTGATCCTTGACAATCAACAGTTTGTCAACTTGTTGCCCGCCAACTTGCATAAAAGATGCATCAGTATGTGGGAACTACACACACAATCATTCACGAACACCACTTCCACATTATAGGAACTCGGCTGTTAGTTATTGCCACATCCCCCCCCCCCCCCCCCCCCCCCCCCGCCCTTCAGTCCTGACCTCGCTGGAGTTTCTGTTAGATTGTCATCATCCTATCTTGCACTATAGGAATGGATAGAATGGGAAAGCTGAATTGAAAAAAAAATATATATATATTAAGCAGATAGACTTTGCTTCTATAAATAAGTGTTGTTTGTGGAGTATTAATGTTTTCCTGGAGTATTATTGAAAGTGATTTTTCTTACGTAGTTACATAGAAATAATAACCTGCTGTTCCCTTTTTTAATTTTATTTAGACACTTAAGTTTGCAATTACACGACTATATATTTTATGCTATACAACATGCTGTAATTAGCGGTCCAGCTATGTACATTTGAAGATGGACCAGCCATAAAAACTTGAGTCTGGAACTTGAGGATGAGCGCCCCTTGTCCCTAGGACATGGCTTCTGCTGACGTAAGCACAGACTTGTACTGTATAAAATGAGGCCTGAATCTGAAGCGATCTACAGTTTTGAAAAATGAGTCCAATATGGAAGTTCCAAAATGCGCAGTTACTCGAATGACCATTAGGAGCTGGCTCCAAAAATGAGCCAATACACACAAAACCCCATGTTGAAATGTCCAGCTTTACAACAGAAATAAACGTTTGCAGCCTGGTCCAAAATACGGTTTGGGTCTGTATAGCTAGAGTTCCCTGTCATGACAACTGTATGTAAAAATGTAGGAGTTGACACAGGATGATGTGTAGGGTACGGATGACGGTGCTCAATCAAATGCAGAGTAATGTTAGCACATAAATAAATCTTAGCCATCTTAGCATTTTAGCTAAGCTAAAGCTGAATAACTGAGGTAAGTATGCATGTTCCAACCAACAGCCAGGCTCAATTTTTTAAGTTCATTTAGGATTAACCAGGGTTTAGGGGGAGTCAGCCTCTGCCAAGATGACAACAACCACGGTGCCCACAGTAGAGCTTCAGAACCACTCTTCAGAAAACCCCTGGGTGACATCACAGAGAGTCTGTCAAGTTCTTATACAGTCTGTGGCTACAAAAAAAAACCCCTCTTCTAATAGAAAAATTTCTAATTTGCAAAAGCATTTGATGTAAGATCTACTTTGCTAATATTAAGTATATTTCTTTGCTAATGCTAAGATTGACTAGCATTGCTTCCAGTAGCTAATAGTGAGGGTCGTTCATGAACAATTCGTTTTTTTTAACGAGTCTTTAACATGACTCAGAAGATCGAGTAGTCTGAGAGAGTGATTCGTTCATTTTCTACTAAGCGAGCATGAGGAAAGCTAACCATAGGTTATATACAGGAAACAGAAATGAGTAGTTACCTTTAAGTCTTTTGTTCCAAATCGTTCGTTCTTTTATCACGTGACTCCCATAGACGCTATGCAGTGCAATACACAGGAAACAGAATTGAACGGTTCTTCTCAACGAGTCTTCTAGTGCGAGTCGTTCGTTCTTCTGTCACGTGACTCCCACAGATCGTATGAACTGCAGTACACTGGAAAGAGAATTGAACGGTTATTCTCAATGAGTCTTCAAGTCCGAGTCGTTCATTCTTTTATCACGTGACTCCCATAGACGCTAAGCAATGCAAAAGATTCAATAGAATGAACGACTTGGACCAGAAGATATGAGAGCTGAGCGGCTTATTCTGTTCATCATAATATGTCCTTAGCTGCACTGTAATATTTTCATTACTGGAACTATAGCCAAAAAAATTGTGTATGTAGACATGTTGGGGGGACTGTTTATTGAAATTTTTTACATTTTATTTTATTTCTGATCAAAAGATCGAAATGAACTAAATGACTGAAAAAAAATCTGTTTGTTTTGATGAACGAGATTCAAAGAACCGAGTCACTAAAATGATTCAAACTTACCATCACTAGCAGCTAACATCATTTATTAAAGTGAATTGCTAATAGTAACTAGCTAATGATTATTGTTATCTGCTATTTTTGAATTGTTATTTTATTAAATTATGTAATGTTAAGTAATACCCGTGCCATATCCATGCAGTTTATAAGTGAAATTATAAGTCAACAATGCTACCTGATAAAATGAGGACATTTATACAGGGTTGTACATTAAGTCAATCAATAATGTTTTCATTACATTACACTCCTGGCTCTTGAGACACTTCCCACATGTTCATCATTACATCTCTATGCTTCTGTTCCTTGAAAGAAAGCCTACATGGATCCCATGGCAACTCTGCATTTGTGAGTAAGTGGTGTGATGTCACTGCAGTGAATGAATAGCAATTCTGTCTCCTTGTATTTAATACTGAAGCTGTTACCATGCTGATGAGGCTCATGGGTAATTTATGCTGCAGGTATGAATGAGAGAGATATGCTTCAGAAATGAAAAGTGGCTGACTTCTGTGTGTATTTGAAGACTAGAGCTAAAATGCGTGTGGTGCATAGAGATTAAAGAGAAAAAAACAAGTTGGATAAAAGGGGTAGGGGAGAAAGAGAAGCAGAGGATTTAAAGAAATGCACTGTGGGCTGAATGTGGATTGTGTGTGTGTGTGTGTGTGTGTGTGTGTGTGTGTGTGTGTGTGTGTGTGTGTGTGTGTGTGTGTGTGTGTGTGTGTGTGTGTGTGCAGCTTCTGCAAAGCCCCAGAAAAAAAAGTCATGCAATAAAAATGATAGGTGTGTGCCTAGAACATACATTATACATACCAGTGTGTGTGTGTGTGTGTGTGTGTGTGTGTGAGAGAGAGAGAGAGAAAGAGAGAGAGAGAGAGATCTTTGCTCTTGCTCTAATTGGTTTTCTGTTATTACTTCCATAGATCACTGGCTCACACTTAGGCGGCATTTAACCGTGTCAACAGATTCTCAGGACTTAAGTAAAGCATAGAATGGATGAAGAGAATATGTAGTGCATTAGACTACGCACAGAAAGGAAGCAATCCATCAATCCAGGATCCTCTGCCGTCCAACTAGGCACAGTTGAGGCCAACGGTGACCGTTGTCGGTGATATTTATTCCCAGTTACGACAATAGTAGGATCTCCCATCATTCCTAAGGGCGATTTAGGAACGGCAATTAGCCTACATAGTCTTTGATCTGTGTGAGGAAACCAGAGCACCCGGAGGATACGCACCAAGCGCAGGGAGAACATGCAAACTCCATGCACACAGGACCCTAGGCGGGAATTGGAACCGGACCCTAGAGGTACAAGGTGCTGCCAAGGAAGCAGTAAGTCATCATGCGGTTGTGCTTATCGATTCTTCTTAAAACCCGAAAGAAATATCGTCCATATTCATATTTATAAAGTCGCAATAGTCACGAAACCTCCTCTCATTCTCAGCCTGTAATTCCTTGCGAGACGTTATTAGGTGGAGAGATATGAGCAAGGGTGGAAATGTGATAAACACCGAAGATTAGCCAGACACAAATAAACAGAAATATATCTTAGTGGCCTGAAGCTGCATAGAGATATATGTATTCATATCCTGCGTATCTGGAGAGCAAATCTTTTTCTTTCATTACTAAGTACTGTATCTGTTTGAGAGAATCTGACAGGGAGGGAGGAAGAGAGTGAAACAGATAAGAAAGAGAAACAGCAAGGGAGAGGGACAAAAGCGGGAGAGCCACAGAGAGCAGATGGGAGAGAGAAAAAAATAGAGTGAAACCTGATTCATATTGTGTGAGAATTGCTTCTGAGAGATGCCCAAAGTGAACTTCAGGAAGCCTGGAATGTTTATGGTTTCTCAGAACTATTTGTAGGCGGCCTATTAAAGGATTTTTGTTGTCTGTTCAAGCTAAATGGCTGCACAGTTCAACTGAGATGGGCATGTGCATGGGCTGTGGCCTCACATGCAAAGGAATATACAGAATGCATCCTTTAATCAATGAAACAATGTGTTTATTTAACTTTAATTGGACATATTTGAGTAGGCATCATACAGTACAGTATGTATGTTAAAAATGTAGATTGCCGAGCTATCATAAAGTATATTACATAAAGAATTGATCAAATTTGTTTGTAGATATTCATTTAAATATTCAACACTTAAATTAAAAGTAAAGTTGGTGCCAAATAACAAATAAACAACTTATTAGATTATTTAATTAGCTAGGTAGCAATAGAGCACTGGTTAAATATTAAAATACATTGCATACATTACAAACATTTTCTAAGCCAGTGGTCATCAACCGGTGGACTTACAACAGTTCACATGCAAAGCCAAAGTGTTTCAGTTTTTCGAACCATGCACTCACTCACTCACTCATTCAATAAATAAATAAATAAATAAAAATTAGCTGAAGACAACCTATCAAGAAAGTGATCATGGACTTAAAAAGCCTAAATCTCTCTTTTGTAATTACTGAAGAAAACAGGTCATTTAAAGGTCATCTATTATGCAAAAATCACACTGTTAATAATTTTTGGACATTTGTCTCCTTGAGTGTATGTCAACAAGAAATTGAGGAAAAGTGGCCTGTCTTTCTTTCTGTCTTTCTTTCTTTCTTTTTTTTTTTTGATATGTACAGAAACCTTTGCTTAAACAAGCTGGCCAGATTTCCCTCTCTTTTCATTAGATAAAAAAAAGTAAAAAATATATCTAATATATATCTAATATAAAATATTTTATTTGCTTAGACTTTACTCCAGCTTGGTGCCCAGGACTATTCACATTCAAAATTCTAATTCAGATTTCTATTAGTCACATACACAACCATACACAGTATTAAATGCAGTGAAATGCTTATTCGATTGTTTGTGACCTTGAAAAGGAAAAAGGAAGTAACAAAGCAAAATGCTAATAGGAAAGGATAAAATACAAAATCTACAATATATATATATATATATTATTGTAAGAAAATTGTAGATTTTGTATTTTATTCTTATATAAATTATATATTATGGTCACGAAGTGTGAAATGCAATGATGAGCAGCAGTGATATTGTCCATCTTTAAAGTGCAGTAATGCAATAGTAATCCTCTTTTTACCATCGTACCTATTTTAATGGCTGTGTGCCATTCTGAGGTCCATCTCCTTGAAAAATCAGCGTGTGACAGCTCGCCAAGAGCGGTCGATATTAGTGATCACTGTACAAAAGAAGACAGAACTTTCTTTTTACTCTCATTTTCGAATGAAATAAATATGTGTACAGTGCTTGTCATTTTGCATCAGACTGGTATCTCACAAAGGTACAATTCAAAACTTTAAGATTGAATAAATTCTTTCTTTTTTTCTTTCCTTAGACTTTTCATGACAACTCCTGATCCTGTAAGTGTTGCTATTATTAAGTTATTTTACTGTTACTGTTTTACTGTTTATTGAGTTAGCCTTTTGAGCTTAGACAAAACTGTTAATATGGCTTACAATACAAGCTTTTTTTTTTGAACAGTAAAATTTTGGAAAATTCAGAATGTACTGCATTGATGTTATGCTTTCA
Source organism: Clarias fuscus (assembly GCA_030347435.1). Classification (NCBI taxonomy): domain Eukaryota; kingdom Metazoa; phylum Chordata; class Actinopteri; order Siluriformes; family Clariidae; genus Clarias; species Clarias fuscus. The sequence goes on from CM059212.1 coordinate 10,760,981, forward strand.
GCCAATTTCATCACTGTATTAGGTTGAATTGTGGGAACAAAACAAGAGAGTTTAGTGTCAACTGTCATTGTGTGGATGGACATGACAGTTTCCGATGACACCCTGATGTTAATCTGCTTTATATATATATATATATATATATATATATATATATATATATATATATATATATATATAAACAATATCATGTGACTGATAGGTAGATAAAAACCCACCTTATATCCACCCTTAATAGCCTAAGAATGTTAGGTTAACCATTTTATCAAGGTAATTAGCTAATATTTTCAGTAAATGTGTGACATTAAGGAAATGTTCCATTGTTATGCAAAAGGAAATCTTACTATTAAATCTTAATAACCTACTATGTTATATATGTTGAACTGCTGATGAGATTGTATTAATGGTGTGAAAACCATGTACTTAACAAAGCTATGTGGAACACCCAAGTGTTACCATTTCTTTTTTTTCTCCTGCTCCTGCTATCACTAGTACTGATTTACTGCAGTTTTGAGACATTATGCACTTACTGTAATATTTGTGAAGAAAATTAAGCGACATAAGAGACAAAGAGACATAAGATACACAAACGGTGTGTAGGAAGCTCTTGCATTTGCTGAGTCTAGTTATGTCTCGTACTTTTGTTGTCCATTGGCAATTCTGAATCTTAGGTGACCACACATGTACTGTATATGCAGTCAAACAATTCACTACAAAGTGAATTGAAAACTTTTAGAGAAGGAATATAGTGCTGCATTATAAAGTGAAGTTTTTGTATTATTTAGAATGTTATCATTATCTTCTGCATCAAAACTTTTTTTTTTTCCTTGATCTAATTTGCTGCCAGTGACTAACTCCTAAACACATCAGTGTTGCAGTGTATTATACAGAGAAATAAAGGTCGTTTTTGCTCTCATAAATGTGTTCGACACAATCTATCAAGTCCTAGTTTGAGCATTAATCGCATCTCACCATTAATTGTTTTATCATGTCATTTCATGTAGCTGGATCTTCTTACATTTTAAGATGGTTGCCTTTCTATGAATATATAGTGCAAAGTCTTACAGACTACTCGCATTAAAAAGGAACAAAGAGTTCCCAACCACACCAAGCCAGATCAGAATAAAGCATTAACTCAAGATCAATAAACAAATAAGGTATAAACGAACAAATGACTCAAATAATAGATTCTCTAATTGTACTGAAGGCCACACTTGACTATACAAAGATGGAGGCCTGTGTGTAAACATAAATCAGAACTGAAAGCAACACAGAGACTAACCTTTTGAGCAGGACCAGGGTGGAGGCACTTCAGTTAATCCGAACAGGAGCGGTGAGGTCATTCAGTCAAACCAAATTCCCCACATCACTAAAACTATTTGAGGTTTAAGCTTATGCTCACAACACACACACACACACACACACACACACACACACACACACACACACACACACACACACACACACACACACACACACACACACACACACACACACACACACACAGAACACATAAAGGTATTATACAACACTGCTAATTGTACTAGCGTTCTCACAGTACAATGCTACCGCCATCGTGCTTCACTACAGGAATGATATTCTCTAAAAGAAGATTAATGCTTTGTCCCAAAGCCTGCTCCTACTGTAAAGGTGGGTGTGGAAAAAGTATACAGTACATGACATCATTAACCTTTGACTTTATTAACTATCCTGTGTACTTTGTATAAATGCATGACATAATTCAAATTGAACCAATTTCAACTCTAGGTCCTCAAATGGAAAAGTTCAAAACTGTTAATACTAACGCAAGGTACTATATGCTGTGAAACAATTTTACTCAATGAACTGACATTGCTCTGATTTACACCTACTAATATTTCACACTATGTGTCAATCTGTATCTGTGGTACACAATACATAACATGCACATACAGTATTGTATGTTCACTTGCTTTATTTCAGTTGTTTAACAGAGAGTCAGAGCATTCGATCATACAGAATCGTATAACGAGCTCATAAATGTGCTGTAGGCTTTGTGCTATGCTGGAAGCTCATGAGCTGAGATCAGAGGACCATGACACATTTAGCTCATTTGCAAATCATGTGATCATTTGCAACATGGAAGTTTGCATAAGAAGATGCATTAGCTAAAGTGTATTTAAAAAAAAACACCTTACGATTGAGCTTAGGACAAAGTTTAGATTTGTATTGAAAGTTTTTATTTGTACATGACTTTCATTTATACAGTATATACATACAAGCACGTGAGTTTTGAGTCACCTCTTATGTCTTATTAAATTAAATATAATTAGATAAATTTAACAGACTGTAAAGTGCCAATTTTCAAATGGTGATTTTTGTAGCAGCCTCAGCAGCAACCTCATTTCCCCTCTCATCACCTCCAACCACTCAGCATTCACAATCACCAGTGTACTAATGACATTAGTGAACAGTATACCAGGAAAACCATTATACTAGAAACACTTGTATACATTGCTCACTGGTTAAATTAAAAAAAAATTTTGTATGGTTGAATGATTCATACTGTAGGTATGTAACTGTAATAACCCAAAACATTCCTCTGAAATTAAAATACTTCATTTTGGAAGCAAAATATGGAGAAATTAGGAGTGATTCATGATTTTTGTGCAGAACTGTATATTCATAAAATACGTGCTAAATATAAACTCGCTGCCCATTTTATGGGAAACAGCTAAACACCTGCTCATTCATTTATCCTATCAGCCAATCATCCAGCAAGTCACATTAAACATTAAAATGTGATCTCAGTGACACTGACATACCCTAATGATTACTGTCAGACAGCTTTTCACCCAAATCCATCAATATTTTACAAAATAAGAACATCCAAAAACTAAATGGCAGTTCTGTGGACAAAAATGCTAAGGTGAGGAGATGCGCTAGAAGACCTGAAGACCACGCGGGATTTCACTCCAAGCCTTGAACAAGGTTCTGATGTAGTCCTGCACTGCTGTAGCCTTGAGCATGGTATCCATCTCAAGGTTCAGTTCAGTCCAGTACAGCAAAGCAATAAGCATGCAGAAAAAAAAAAAGCTGCATGCTGATTTCCAGTCCATGTAAACTTTTCATGTCCCAAGGCTGCTTTCTTGACCTTTCAAACCCTTAATTATTTTTGCTTGCAATCTAAGCATTTTCCGTGACTTTCAGTACTCTTAGGCCTTCGGAGACGTATGTGTGGAGAGAGAGAGAGAGAGAGGAAGGGGGTAAGGAATGAGAAGTTAAAAGGGACATCATAGTTTTTTTTCTTTTTCTTTTTATGTGTGTGTGGTTGTTTGCTTGAAATTATGGTGTGTTGGCTACATAAATCATACCACTACAGTTTCTGTAATGAAGAAACTCCTGAGAAAAGGACGAGAAGCCGTTCACTGTCAAGGATGCTGTAGCAGTGTGTGTGTGTGTGTGTGCGTGTGTGTGTGTGTGTGTGTGTGTGTGTGTGTGTGTGTGTGTGTGTGTGTGTGTGTGTGCGTGCGTGCGTGCGCGTGCGTGTGTGTGTGTGTGTGTGTGTGTGTGTGTGTGTGTGTGTGTGTGTGTGTGTGTGTCTTTCAAGTTGATTTATGGACTCAATCCTGAATGGTCCTTGGCACTGTAATGCATAAAGCCCTTATCTGCTGTGTGTGTAGTAAGGTGCCTCTTATCTAAAAGTTTTCACCAAGTGAATTTGGCCATTCTGCATTTCCACTGTTAGGAAAACAACAAAATCCTAATACAGTTAATCGGACCATAAACTTTAGAGCTGTAAAACATAAACTGGTTTTCGCTATCATAAGAAATGGCAGGCTTTATTAAAAGAAAAAAGTCCACTGACTTCCCGCGTACTGCCACAATCTATGAAACATGCTTCGACAAAGGCCAAGTGGGAAAAAAAAAGCAAAAAAAAAAAAAAACAAACCTTAATATCTTTGTTGCTATGATAGGAATCAACATCTGTTGGTGTTCACATGTCAAATTCACTGAAGTTACTGTACATCCTCTACAAGACTGTAATCCACATCATTCACATTCATGGGTGTTGCACAGTTGATGCTGAATTCCTGAAGCATATCTAGTAGTTAACTGGAACCAAATGCCCATATCTTATTTTCTTTTGCAGAATCAAAACATGAAAGTGAGGAATTTACTGACAGTCAAGCTTTGAGGCTCCAACGTCCTATAAAAAGACCAAGGAGATAATCATCAAAGCTGCACAGTAGATGTGTCTCCAAAACAGTAACATAAAAAGTGGGGTTTAGTAGTCAAGTCTTTTTTAGATTGTTTCTTTAGATTTACTGAACACTGAAGACTGATTTCAAATGACTCTAAGAGTTTCAAAGACCTGTGAAGCTAAGAAGACTGGTTCTGGAATACCCAATGGGATATTTATACTTAATATTCCTAGTGTTAATTTATTGCTTATTATGTTGGGTTTTCTCAAAAAATTCTTTTGGCCTTATGTAGTTTTTACATATTGATGCTATGTCTATGTTACCACAATTATTTGTTTGTAAAAGGGTGTTCAGGTCAACCCGGTAATTGGTGATGAAATCTCCTGTGAACGAAGGCATAAAACCAACTGACATTTACAAAAGACAGTGCAGTGATGAAACTCTTAGCCGCAGTAAAACATTTAAATAGTGCAAACGTTTCCAAGAAGGCCATACATCCATTAGTGACGTTCTTGGCAGAAGTGGCTTGGAGCCCATTGCAGTCGTTCCTGTGAATCTTCGGCAAATGGAATATGCCTGCGCCTTGAAAATCAACGGGTAACTTGGATGCCTATGGAAGAGATGTGTATGTCTGTGGGAACTGTACACTGAATCATTCACCAACACCACCTCCACACAGTACAGTACAGATCTCTTTACAGTCCTGACCTCGCTCCAAGCCATTTCTATATGTTTGGGCCATTAAAGGAGTTCCTGGGTGGCTGATAATGGCTCCGGCGTACTGAGAAATCTTTCTACCTTGATGGGATTCAAGCACTAGTGAAGTCAAACATAAACAATTAGTTTAGATTATTTATTTTGCTCAGTTCATGCATTTTGCTTAAGTGGAAATTTTGCCCCTAATTTAAATATGTTGATAAATCTATTTTTTTTCTTTTCTTTTTGGGTACAGTGTCAAAAAAAAAAAAAAAGATTGATCAGTGATTCGTTTTTTATATATATCTTCATATATAGGAATACAAAAAAATATATAATCATTATTATTATTCTTGGTAATTTCTATAATAATAATAATAATAATAATAATAATAATAAATTATATTATACCTGTAGTATTAGTTATTGTTAATGTCTAGTTCTTTCATGGTAATCCCACAAATCTAATAATTTTTCTAATGAGTCTGCAACAAAAGAGGAAAGACAAGCTGCTCCACTGAGAAGATCTCCTTACTCGTTGTGCTCTTAAATTTCACTGACTTTATCTTCAGGAATGCACTGAGACATTACAAAATTACATTTGCAATGCAAACTGCAGTGACTTCCAGAGGGGAAAGGAATATGAATGCTTTAAAAAAAAAGGTTAAGATACAGAAGTGTGTTAAAGTTGCAACACAAAGAACAGGCTTTATACCTTTACTCTGCACGCTAAGGGTTTTCTTAGCCACCCCAGATGAATTCCCACGCTAAGATAAAAAAAGCCCAGAACAGGCGCATTACACACATTAGAGCTCTTCTGTTGTTGTAGATAACTGTAGATAACCGAAGAGAACTCTTTGACATGCTGATAGTGAAGCGATAATTGGTTACTTTTCATTGTGTGGAACCAATTTCATGAGAAAATCGTTCTTATCTTGGTTACGTCATCCTGGCGTTTGTGCCTACAATGTTAGCAGGTCATTTGCGCTAGCTGAAATTGGACTGGTGAGTGACTCACACTTTCGGTTCGTATCTCTCTCTCACTCTCTCTCACACACACACACACACGCACGCACGCACGCACGCACACACACACACACACACACACACATATATACATGCATACATGGATTCACAAAGAAATAAGGTTCCTCATAGTGTTCATGGTAATGCGAAAGTTATATGAAAGAACCATAACAAAAGATTGAAAGAAACAGTCCAGTCCAGTGTGTTTGCACAGCCATGATAAGTCATCCTCATTTGTTTGCTCTTTCCTTTTTGATAGCATGCCATCAGGCTTTACAAGATTAATACCATGAGACTTCATTTCATCGGACCAAGCCTTTGTGTAACTCTATATCATCATGCTGCTATGTTTGGCACGCGGCCTTTTACTGTACAAATGGCTCCTCATTAAAGAGACACCGAGCTTTGGCATGCTTGCCTTTTGTCTGCCTCTGCATTCCAGTTCAACAGCTGGGGATAATGAGATACTTTTGATGAACATGTGAGAACACGATCGGTGAGAAAAGAAAGCACTCGCACAATAGCTTGTTTAAATTAACCTGTGAGAATGTAGGTGTGTGTGGGAAAAGAGACAGGAATAGGCAGGTGGAGTTAGTGCGGGCAGATTTTAAATCGATACCTCCTCAAGCCGATGTAAGCAGAAATCAGTTTGATATCGTTATCTGATTTTAAAAAAAAGAAAAAAAAAGTGAAAAAGCACAAGCAATCAGTGGGAAAACATCTGGGAAAATCCATCAGCGGACACTAGGCAAACAGCCAAGAAAGGCCACCATCGAGTTTTGACAAAAAAACTTTTTTCTTTTTTTCCCTCATTTTTCCCCCTCTAATAACTTATTAAGAAAACATAGGCTTTTATTAAAACAATGCAGAAATGTTTTTTTATTTAGGCTACATTCTAATCTTGCCTCAGCCTTTCAGAAGTCACATGGGGGGGGTAACACGGCAGTTCAACGAACACAACATTAAACTCAGTCGGTCTAAAACCAAATTATAAGGCATAAAGTGAAAAGAATTTGTGATCAGATCCCATGGGTCAGTACGTCCGTGATGCTCCTGCTCCATTACATCATCATCAAAATCTGGCCCATGCTGTACAGATGTTTTTTTATTTTTATAATAATTATTAGTAATTATCGTACAAGTGATATTAATATAATAATAGGTTTCGATACTGTGAGCTACTTTTAGCTCTGGTGATGAGACAGATATAGGTGTGTACAGGCCTGATAATCAAACTCTTAAATTGTATTATTATGCAGTTCTATTACTTTAAAGGGGTTATGCTGCTCACCCATAAGTACTGTATGATACATTGAAAATGTAAAATTTGGCCAGGTGTCGTTTAATGGAATTGAAATGCCCTACACCTCAAAAAAAAAAAAAAAAAAAAACATGCTGCTTTACAGCATACAACCTGATTCCCAAGGTTAATTCTAATCTATACATATATCAGTGTCAGTTATTGCAACCTCATGCATATTGTGAGCGAAAGATGATACTGCTTTAATCTGCTGCATTTACATTTTTTTTATTGAATTCGAAATCTGCATCAAAACTAGCCAAGACACCATCAACCACACCTACTGGTTGTGTGGCACTTCAACTCTAAGCCGTTAATGACAGCCATTATCCCATCAAGGTGATTGTGTCCTGGGCAGCTGATTCAGAGTTTCACTAATGAGCTTTACATACTGTATGACAACCTCGAGTGTGTGATACTTTTCTTGTGACTAATAATTTATGCATTTTGCATAAATCTGTCCTGAGGTAAATAAAGGATAACTTTGGGCCATTAAAGGAAAAGAAAAAAATCCACCCTCGGCTACTTATTAATATTAATGAAAAAACATATTCATCTTTATAATTTTCATATTACCGTCAACACCATCAAAGGTTTTTTTTACTTTCAGTGTTTTTGTTTAACACATTGGTTTAGTTCGACTATAGTTAACAGTTTACCAAATGTCCCATGATGATGCCTGGCAGTTGTGCAAGTGTCTCTTCATCCCCAACTAAACAGCCTCATGCAGCAGAGCTTTAATCTTTAGTTCGTCCAGCTCTCTCACCTCCTCACCTGTACACTCTGTCAGATTGCAAAGCTTCAAACTTCAGGTTAATACTGCAGTGTCTTTGCGAGAGGGCAAAATTAAACCACACCACCCAGCAAAGAAGCACCAGAATCACTAAACACATCAAAACAACAAGTTTCCTGTATAATATGATATATTCAATAATGTAATATAATATATATATATATATGATATATATTCAATAATGTAATATAATAATATAAGTATAAATTCAATAATATATTCAATAAAGTATAAATTCAATAATGTAATATAATAATATGATATAAGTATAAATTCAATAATATAATATAATATTATGATTCAAGTATCAAACATTTTAATGTGTTTCAGGGTGTAGTTTTACTTTTAGCTAATATGTAAATGTTTAGCCAAATGTCATTTTTTGATCTGTTTAGACAGACCGTTTAATGCCCTCTTACTTGTTCCTCTACCTCTCATTCTTTTAATGACATTCAGATTATATTTAATAAAACTACCAGGACCTCATGTAGCTGATGCATATAGTCATTTTATATGTATAAGAAGTTATGATCTGCTGCAATTAACATCAACGATGAAAGCTTAAGCAACACGTGTTCACCTTTTCTCTATTTAATACCTCGTTTTTTCCCCTCTTGTTACTACTGCCACTGACATCATGTTATTATTTTTACAGGTGTAATGTAATGTACGCTATTGGCAACAATTGTATTATTTGTAAATAGATATAAACACACACAAGCCGAGGCCAAGGCTTAGCTTATCTAATTAAAGCAAATGCTGTGGCTAGTAGAAAAAAGGGGCTTTAACCCAAGGTCATTAGTACAACCCTGCTTGTTTAATCAATTTACTTACCCACTACACCAGAAATACTGACAGCTAATAAGCACTCGCCAACGAGAGAGAAGTGAGTTTTGATATACACTACTTTATGTTATTGCAAATAAAAAACAAGAGTTTGTTATGGACTATGAAGAATTATTCTTCTAATAAATATAAACATTGTGAATATTTTTATTATTCAATTTCAATTACATTTTATTTATATAGCGCTTTTAACAATTGACATTGTCGCAAAGCAGCTTTACACAATCAAAAGAAGTAAGTTTGTATGAAATGTGAATGTGTATGAATCAAAATGATAAGATTGTCCCTGATGAGCAAGCCGAGGGCGACGGTGGCAAGGAAAAACTCCCTGAGATGGTAATAGGAAGAAACCTTGAGAGGAACCAGACTCAACAGGGAACCCATCCTCATCTGGGTGATAACGGATAGCAGGGATTGATCAGCATAATAATGTGTACTGAAAGTTCAGTATAACAGGAGATGTGTTTAAAATTAAAATTAAAAGGAGTCCAGTTTGTTCCTGGAGGCTCAGGTAGACTGTAGGAGATTCCAGTCCTGAGTTATCGAACAACTGAAGTCACAGGTCCCCAGAGCATCAATCGATGACAGAACAGTCTTCATGGAAACCATCCCCAGCCGCCACACGCATCCCAGGCAGACCACACGGGGCATCCATGCGACGAGATCTCCAACCAGAAGAAGGATGAGTTAGACAGGTCCAGAGGGCAGCGGGGTCTGGATCACTGGCAGCTCAGGAGCGTCATGCATAGCTCGACATAGAGACAGGGAGAGGGAAAAGGAGAGAGTAGAAGAGAAGGAGAGATGGCAGTTAGGTATGGTCACAGTCAAACATGTATAAGGTGAGTATTTAGTGCAAAGTGCAAGCAGAGACTCCGGCAGGATTAGCTATAACATCATAACTAAAAGGGAGAGCCAGAAGGAAACACAGACATGAGGGCTCCCTGAGATGTAAAGCAACCGATCACCTCACCGTCAACAAACCTGAGTGATCAATGAGAGTGAGGAGGACAGCATCTAAACATACCAGTTCACCAGAATACTCTACATCCATGAGTCCCCCAGATCTGATCCTTTGCCTAAGGTTAATCTATTTACAAAAATGCTTGGCTAAATAAATAGGTTTTTAGCCTAGACTTAAACACTGAGACTGTGTCTGAGTCCCGAACATTAATAGGAAGACTATTCCATAACTTTGGGGCTTTGTAAGAAAAAAGCTCTGCCCCCTGCTGTAGCTGCTTTAATAATACGTGGTACTGACAGGCAGCCTGCATTCTTTGATTGAAGTAGGCGTGGCGGATCGTAAGACACTAGCAGTTCACTCAAATACTGTGGCGCGAGACCATTTAGTGCTTTAAATGTCAAAAGTAGTATCTTAACATCGATGCGAAATTTCACAGGGAGCCAATGCAATGTAGATAAGATAGGGGTGATGTGCTCGTATCTTCTGGTTTTAGTGAGGACTCTCGCTGCTGCATTCTGTACTAACTGAAGCTTGTTTATACACCTAGTTGAACAACCAGACAGTAAGGCGTTACAATAGTCCAACCTAGAGGTGATAAAGGCATGAACTAGTTTTTCTTCAGGAGACTTAGAGCACAAGGCGAGTACACCCTGGACACGGTGCCAATCCATCGGAGGGCACACACACATACACACACTACGGGCAATTTAGGAATGCCAATTAACCTAACCTACATGTCTTTGGAATGCGGGAGGAAACCAGAGTACCCGGACGATGCCCATCAAGCACGAGGAAAACATGCAAACTCCATACACAGAGAGACGGGAATCGAACCTGGCCGGGAATCGAACCCGGACCCTGGAGATGCTAAGCACTACACCACCGTGCCGCCTAATATGATTAATAAATTCTGAAAAAGTAAAGTCATGTTCAAATGTTAGTACCCCCTCTTTTAACTGATCGTCTGAGATTGCATTTGCCGAAAACTAGATGCTTTATGTGATTTACATGCTTTATTTATATGCTTTTTATATATATTGTAGTTTTTGTTCTTAGCATTTCACTAGTAACTTCTCGTCAGTATATTACCCTGCATACAGGATCTACAGGATCTACTGCATCTACAGTATCTATCTATCTATCTATCTATTTATCTATCTATCTGCTATGATCAGATTATTTTTATTATAATTTTTTTATGTTTATGTTATGTTAAGAATATATTTAAATTAATTTACTTTAATCAGGTCTGACCAATTAATAAACTTCTCCTACCACAGGAGTAGGGACCCTATCAGGAACACCTGCTTTTTTCCCCCCACCAGTTTTTGAAAGTACAGTATTCTTTTCAAAGAGCGTCCTGGCTGATTTAACCTCTAATCCTTGTGAACCTGAAGCAGACATTTTTGGGTCTTTGGATTTGTACTGTATGAAAGGTAGGAAAAGCATATTTCTAGATTTAATTCCAGTCTTTTGTGAGCACTGTGGTGATACTCTGACCTACACTGCAGTATTATAAGGTGATATTGGCTTATCCTAACAGTTTTTTTGCTGATTTGGCTGAAAGCGTGCTTTGGGGAAATGAATAGTAGATGAGTTTATGATGCAATATCCCGGCAACGTTAACCACGTTCTCTCTAGATGTTCACATTTCATTAACCTTCATTTCTCCCCTAAATGGCATCGTGTGCAGCATGAACAGCTGTTACCTGAATCTTCAAGTGTGTGTGCATGTGCGTGTGCGTGTGCGTGTTTAAAAAAGAGGTCTTTAGGGGCAATCCTAGTCATTGATACTGAATTACCGAGACAGTCATCCTCCCACTTACACAAAAACACACAGATACTGTACATGCTAGGTGGCTTTAAAAGCATGAATATTTCTTTCAACCCCACCTGTAGGTAAAGATAACTCATTTTAGTAAAATCGGTTATACAAGGCTGCATAGTGGGTCGAGGGTTCGATCCCTGTGTGCATCGAGTTTGCATGTTCTCCCCATGTTTGATGTGACTCCTCCAGGTACTCCTGTGTCCACCCTCAGTCCAAAGACATGCAGATTAGGCTAAATAACATTTCTAAATTCCCTGTAGTGTTTGAATGTGTGTGATGTATTGGCACCCTGTCCAGGCCATCCCCTGGGGTAGACCTCCGGTGACCCTGTAAAGGATAAGCAACATAGCGAATGAGTGAGAGAGAGATTGAGAGTGTCTTACATCATTGTACAGCAAAAAGAAAAAAAAATATTACATTAGAAATGTAAACATGGGAAACATTCCTTAGGCAGAACTACATGCAGCACAGGATGGGGAGTTAGCATGCAGTCTTTCAACACCTCCAGATGTTCCTGTCTGTCAGGCCACAGATTCTCACCCACATCATAACGCAGCACTAAAAGAACGTCTTGGAGTCTCTTATCCACCTACTGCAGATGTCTCCTGTGATGTCCTCACAAACTACATCTACTGTATGACAGACAGGTATTTAAGAGAACGGATTCATCATTGGTTGATCAATCGCTTTAAACATTCCTCTCCATTGGTGAAGTCAAGATTCATCTGAGAGCACATCATTAATTCAACAAGAATTCTAATAGAAATGTCTAAGAAACATGCTTGACAGATTCAAGATTCAAGATTCAAAGAACTTTATTAATTCCAGAGGGAAATTGCTTTTTCTTGGTTACAGTTGCTCATGGTTGTTATCCAGGAGAAAGGAAAGAGTAATAAATAAGGTAAAAAATAATGAATAAAATAAAATAAGATAGAATAAAAAACAATACAATACAATACAATACAATACAATACAATACAATAAGAGTCCTAAACAGTAAGTATCGTATTGCACACAAAACTTTTTGAATACCTTATGGCACACTAAATATTGCACAATTAATACAGGAATCTAATATATGTATGTAATATTATATGATTATATGTAATATTGTATTACATATTGTATTGGTATGTAATATTGTATTATTACAAAATTAATAAAGGTATGTCATATTGTCTTATTGTGTTATTGTTACTGACCGTGAATATCCACATAGTGTACGAGTTACAGTGAAGAGTTGTATAATTGTATACCCATAGGGAGAAAAGATCTCCTGTGGTGCTCTGTGGAACACGTAGTGGTAATCAGTGTCTAGCTGAATTTGCTCCTCTGGTCAGAGACAACACTGTATAGCGGGTGAGAAGGATTGTTCAAGATGGATTGAACTTTGGACAGAATCCTCCTCTTCGCTACTACATCCACAGAGTCAAACTCCATACCCAGCACAGAGCCGGCCCTTTTAATTGCCTTGTCCAGTCTGTTCCTATCTGACACCTTCATGTTACAGCTCCAACAGACTACAACGTAAAAAACTCAACTGGTTCAACCATTTTGCATTTAATGACATATAGAGTGAACTAATGCCTTTATGATACAGCTGGTACTCCAGTTTCCTCCCACAGTCCAAAGGTTAGGTTAATTGGCGTTCCCAAATCGGCTTGAGTGTGAATGTGTGTGTGAGTGTGTGCCCTGCGTGGGATTGGCACCCTGTTCCAGGGTGTACCCGCTTCGTGCCCTAAATCCCTTGGGATAGGCTCCAGGCCCCCCCATGACCCTAAATACAGGATTAAGCGGTATAGAAGATCAGTGAGTAACTGAATTTAATGAAATGTTTGCAGTATTTATATACTTGTGTCTGCCAGAAGTTTAATCTGCACCATAAGTGAAATCAAAGTGTTGACTAAAAGCATTGTTATTAACAGTTATGTGTTGGATTTAATAAACTACTTTAAAATGAGCTACTAATAATCTACTTGCTCAATGAAAACAAACACCTACACTAATAGATATTAATTAGAAACGCTAAACTGAATATTTTTACTGAAATTTGTTTTCACAGCGTAAATAACAGCACTGAAGTGATATAAGTGAATTTTAACAAGCTGGAGTAATTTTAGGGCAAAATAAGACCTCAATCTGATCTACTTTTTCGATTTCTCATCTGTGATCAGCTCTAATTACTGGACATGTGTATTCGGCTGAAAATGAAAGACATACCACTTAGAATAAAAATGGCATAAACATCAACTTTTCCATATCTTCTCTTTCTGATTGATTGTAATAAGATGAAATGACAGTAAGTTCCAAATCTTTTCATGAACTAGATAGATTTTGTAGAATATTTAGCCACTAATCCAGTGGAAACCACTAGAGTACATTATAAAGTTGTCAAAGCAAACAAAATTTGGTGAAATCACAGTTTAAATAATTAAGGGTTTAATATTGTTTTAAGCAGACATGTAGATGTGCTTCAACCTGAAATCATAATAATATCACTTATTACATTGAAACTGATGGCTTTATGTTTAACTTTAATCTTTTAACTATGTCTATAAACTCTTTTCCCGTCAATGACACGTACTTACGCTAGTATACGGTATATATTTTGTATCTTGAGAAGTGTAAAATAATATAAAGGATAAACTGTTGTTGAAAACAGTGTCCTATCTAACTATCATGTCCAACTCCTTTCCATACCCAGCTACACCCCACACATAAACATATACGGATATACAGTAGACCCACACAAAGCCCTCAGTTAGAATATGTAAATGTTTAGTGTATTTCTGCTTCCTGCTTTCACTTTTAATGAGGCACCTATTGAGAGGACTGTCACATTGTACTGCAGAAAATGAGTAATGACACCCTTCTTTATTAACCTTCCCAATACACTCAACACTTACTCAAGCCCATGGTCTTTGACTCCAGTGCTCCAGCTGTCTCTGACCATCATTACTCTATATCCTCACACCAGTTCACTTTTATCTGTGTTCATACAGACATCCAGATAATTATCCAGAACAGAATGTCTTAAGATAATATGAGTTTATTTTTGCTTCTGCCCAAACATACTCCTTCCGTGTACTAACATGCGTTTCCTGGTGTGTTAAAGACACACCAGGAAACGCATGCAAATCGAATTTGCTTTTGATTTGCATGACAGGCCCAAGAGCGGGAAATATGTACATCACCCTGGTTCATCAGCTCCAACATCCTCTCTCTCTCTCTCTCTCTCTCTCTCTCTCTCTCTCTCTCTCTCTCTCTCTTTCAATGTTGCTAAATATGCAAAAAAGGTGTGACACCATCAAACTGTCACTGTCATACCTAAACCAGTCCATGTCCAAGTCCAAACTGCAATGTGAACAGTTTGACAGCAAAATGAGATTTTAAGTGTTTTAAGTAAAGTGTGCTTTTAAGAATGAAACAAGAATTACAAACTCAATCATCATCTACACCACTTAATCCTATACTCAGGGTCATGGGGGGCCATTGCAGAGCACACAAACATACTCATTCACACACTACAGCCAATTTGAAAATGCCAATTAACCTAACCTACATGTCTTTGGACTGTGGGAGGAAACCCACCAAGCAAGGGAAGAACATGTAAACTCCACACACACACACACGGAGACAGGAATCAAAACTGGCCGGGAATCAAACCCGGACCCTGGAGGTGCAAGGCAACAGTACTAACCTCTACACCACCAGAATTGCAAACTGATAGAGAATTGTTACAAAGAACAACTGTCAAAATATTAATATAAAATTTCTTGGATTATATAAGTGTGAATTTTGTGTCATTTTTAAAAAAAACAAATGCTATAACTCCAGTTTTGTCAAAATGGATTACTCAATCTACATCCTGTTTCCTGTTCTTGTCTTCATTTAAGTATGCGATTTTGTATTAATAATATGTTACTTGAGTTATAAAAAACACACAGTGGAACCTTGGATTGAGAACTTGTAACTTGATCTACAAGTGTTTTGCAAGACAAGCAAAATTTAAAAGTAAATTTCAACTTCATAAACAAGACTGGGAGGTGACATGCAAGTGTCATTAGAGAGTCAAGCTGCGTTCCATTTCGAATTGTACTGTACTTTGTGCTCCCTACTCTTTGGTCCATGTGCAGGGAATGTCGGTGAAGGGAACTTTCCTGCACAAAATTCCACCATTTGGAACACCGTGCATTGTCACCAATTCTCACGTCACTTCCTCCATGTGTTACCATGGTAAGTTCGGATATTGTATGTGTCGCTCTTGCTGTGAAATTTTCCATTCCTTTTACTGGTGAAGTGAAAAATCATTGTTCAGTTGTTCCCTACACCGTTCGCAGTTCCCTTTCAAATGAGCAGTTTTGATGCCTGCGGTTTGGAATCACACTTAACATGGCTGAACACAAACAAAAAATTTTTTATTTTTACTTTATACTGTATTTTGTATTAATTATTTTTATATTAATATTTTTGGATTGTGCAACGAATCATCAGTTTCCATTATTTCTTATGGGGAAATTCACTTTGATATATGAGTGCTTTGAATTACAAGCATGCTTCCAGAGTACATTATAAAGTTTTGTAGCGTTATTTCTCTCCGTCACATAGTTTTGTTAAGTATATAACATGATGTTTCAACAACATCCAAATCACATAATGTCCTACATCACAGAATGTATCGTGGATGTTAAGCAACATGCTGGAAAGACTGTGATGGCAGTAAACATTTAAACACATTTAAACCACAGGAAGTATCCTCTCTTCACTGATCAGGTGACGGAAAGAAGTGATATGATCGACTCATCACAACATGTACGTGTTGTTCTTTGCTAAACATGAAAGTTTAAAACTAATAAAATGAGGTTATATATTGTAGTAGTTTTCAACTTAAACATTCTGTTATAGACAACCTTATGTGCCAGGGAATTATAATTGCTAAAAACGGACTTTATTGTGTTTTCTTGTGAAACTGTTCATCTACATGATTATTTTCTTAGTTTTCAAATAAGATCTCTAATAAATTCAATATATACCTTTCAAATGTTTTACTCTGTGTAACATTGTTATTTCTCTATATTCCAGTAAATGAAAAATAAGAGCTTTCTGAAGGGGCCATCACACATTCTCCCTGTCATGGTGAGGTAGATGATGCTCTTTCATCTCAGCCCCTGTCATTAACTTGTTTATCTGCTTTGTTAGACCGAGTAGATGTATTTCTGCATAATTGCGGGGGATTATATTCCATTGTAAACACATCGGAAAATGTAAAAAATTTTTCCACTTGACGTCCAAATAAACGCTCCCTTTGAATTTGAATAGTGCTGTTTTTCCCAATATGGTGATGATGTGTCTATGGTAGATTTTTGGTGGAGACGAACATTGTGTACTTTTCGTAGTTGGATAATATATGTATTACATTCAGGATAATATTTCACATAATAAATTAAAGAATAACTTCTATACTCAAGATAATTAGCCTAGTGATGGCGTATTATACTTTGATGGTTTGGCTACTGTTATTACAGTTTAATGGACATTTCTTGGAATTCTTAGAATTGTTGAGTGCTTTTCACTGAGCTTTATATCCTCTCATATGGTCCTTGTTTTTAATAGGAATTACAACCCTTCCATTTTCAGCCATATGATTCTATCGTCCATATCTCCTTGCATTTAATGGTGGTCCTAAATTAACTAGCATGTAAAAATTGGCTTCTATATACATCTACCTGAAATATCAACAGCCTCACAGCTGTTTAACAATTTATGAAAACATGAGTTATGTTAATATATGTTTTCCAGGCCAAACCCGTGTTTTTCTGTTGTTTGGGTCTTGCCCCTGTTGTGTGATTGTTGTTGATCCCAATGGTTCTCACACATTTCAGTTCTTCCCGTAATTAGCATGTCTTTTTATACCCTCATGTGTTCTAGTTTCAGCGTTCAAGTCTTATTGTGCATCCATGTGGTATGTTGCTTTGTAGATCACCTTACGTGTTTTCCCATGTAGCAATTATGGATATGCCTTATATATTTCTGCCTGTTTGTGTTATAAGTTGCTTTCTTGTGTCCTTTCTTTTTATATGCAGTTGTTTGTAGATTAATCCTGCATTCAAGGTTTGAACATGCCAACCTACAATAAGTAGAAAGCACAGGACTCACCCCCTCAATTTGATATTCAAGTCACATTGGGACGTATGATGAAATTTCTTGTGAATGAAGACGTAAAACCAATTGACATTTATAGAAGACTTCAGGCATAGGACCAAGATGAGACTCTTGGCCGCAGTAAAACATTTAAATGGTGAAACATTTTAAAGAAGTCTGTAAGCCCATGAATGATAATTCCTATGGAGGTGGCTCAGAGCCCACTGCAGTCATTCCTGTGAACATACAGAGTGGAGTGAATGATCCTTGAAAATCAATGACAACTTTCAACAGCAAGAAGTATGGCAATAGAGGCACAAGTCTGTTGGAAATGTAAACACAGTCATTTAGGAACACCACTTGCACCCCCATATGCATCAACTGTGATGAATGTCAGATGATTAGCTGGGTGGTTAGATACTTGCTAATGGCTGTTGTAGTAGTGCTATAAATTCAGTCCAAAATGTTTCAAGACTGTTTCAATGTGGTAGCTCAGGCCTACAGTATAATTGTTTAAGTGGCTTGTTATTAGCTTCATGTGCTCTGATTGAGTTCTCTTACTCGCAATTTTTTTCCCCACGTTGAACATGTCAAGGTGGGAATGACTTACAGCACTACCCAAACTAAACAGCTCATTGTACAATGAACCTTGTGCATATGACAATAGCATTACACCGCATTGTTCCACTAATAATCAGAAATTCATCATGTTAACAGCTTAATTGGAAAAGGTGGACTAGATCCTGCCTGAATATTTTAATAAGGAAGGTGGTATAAACATTTTGTAACCTATTCAATAGGTGAATATTAGCCATTAGTTTTCTCCAAGTGGTGGAATAATTAGGTGACTTGATGAGAACCAGAAAACTGATTGGGAAACACTTTGAAAACAAACAGCTCTTTCAGCACAGTCTCTGCTTTAGACTCGAATCTATTGGGCCTCTGGCTGAAGAAGGGATCAGGGGGAAAAAAAATCTTCTTCTTTTCTTATATCCTGGATAAGATCAAATTTCAGAACCATTTTGTGCATGCCAAAAATATTTCTGATTAAATTAGAATAGCGTCCATGTAAACAGTAAAGGTGAAATCTCTAATCTGGATGATTTCATTTGATTCAATTGACTGAAGAAATATTGTTCAAGCAAAAAACTTGACCAAACATAGATAGATAGATGAGACTGTTTCACCTTCTTGTTTTCTTCTACATCAAAATACACATACCATGAATGTCATGAATATACAGTAAGTCAAAGTTCACCTACTGTACTGTAAATAAAGTTGCTATGAATTAAAAGCATCCCCAACCAGCAAGCACTGGCAGGTGCCAGAACTTCCCTTTCCCCAGTCTTTAAAACTTCCCCTTCAATGAAATGGCACTAAGTACTTTAATTTAATTTAATTTAATTTAATTTAATTTAATTTAATTTTGTTATTTATTTATTTTATTTTACACTGTATCACTGAAATCAAGGAAAGAGAGAGCGAGAGAGAGAGAGAAAACACTTCTGTTAACAATTTAATATTATTCAAATTATGAGGTCAGGGGTAGCTCAGTGGTTAAGGCATTGGACTACGGTTCGGAAGATCCCAGGTTCAAGTCCCACCACCACCTGTTGGGCCCTTGAGCAAGGCCCTTAACCCCCAACTGCTCAGATGTATAATGAGATAAAAATGTAAGTCGCTCTGGATAAGGGCGTCTGCCAAATGCTTAGATGTAGGTGTGTTCAAGTCAATAATAAAAAACTCCCTTTATTCATCTATATAGCCCCCTGCTACACTCCTACACTTATCCCAGTTTTTGAAATGCTGGCCTCCTAGGAACTGCATTAATGACCTAAACATGTGGAAATGGCTTGGAGTGAGGTCAGGATTATAAATTCAATTCAATTCAGTTACATTTTATTTGTATGGCGCTCAAAGCAGCTTGACACAATCAAAAGAATTATTTAAGTTTGTATGAAATGTGTATGAATCAAAATCAAAATGGCTTATCAGTCCCTGATGAGCAAGCCGAGGATGACAGTGTCAAGGAAAATCTCCCTGAGATGGCAATAGGAAGAAACCTTGAGAGGAACCCGACTCAACAGGGAACCCATCCTCATTTGGGTGGGCTAAAGGGGATAATCGGGATGTGGTAATAAACCCCATCCAAGTTCCTGTAATGTGCAAGTGGTTTTCATTAATGATTGTGCGTACAGTTCCCAAAGATAGATTGAGTGGTCTCTCAATTTTCAAGGATCAGGCAATCGTTGAATGTTTATAGGAACGTCTGCAGTAAGTGGGGTCATCACTCACAGATGTACTGCCTTGTTTGCTTCATTCAAATGTGACCATAATCGGTTTCATGCTTTGAAATTCATGAGAAGTGAAGGCATAATCTCCAGCTCCAGGGTTATTAGTTGGCTCTTGACCTCAGTCTACTTTCTGTGAGTTTTTCATGCTCTTTCCCTGGGTTTCATACAGAAAGGTTTTGGCACATAGGTGGACTTGTATACATCATGCCCTCCAAGGGACTGGTCCTCCAGGGTGTATTTCAGCCTCATGTCCTGTTGTTTTCAAGATGGACTCCAGATTAATGCAACCCAAAACATGATCATACATCTTACCAAGAATGAATGATTGGATGCTTGAGGATTTAAGATTCAAATATACCTTCAGTGGTAAAATTTTGACAGAACCACTTGGAAAGGATTGAAAGTTGATAAAGAATGCCTAAGGGACTGAATGAACACACTCATGATGAACGCATAGACATTAGATTAAAAGGCAAAAATGTGGTATTATTATCAACTACAGTCTACAGCGTGTTTAAGACACTTTTTTCCAAAATGACTTACAGGTCTTGAGACTACTGATGTATGCAGATGAACACATCCAGCCTCACAGTCTTCCCCCCAGCTATCAGTTTCGGGAGCTTCTTTCTCTCCTATCACCTTGGCACTTGAAAAATTGGCCAGCCAGACTATCAGCACTACGAGGAAACATGGAGCATTTAAATTCTGAAAAAATTGGTGAAGTTGCCCTTTAACACCAGGGCAAGCCAAGGAGATTTCTAAATGCCAGGGAGACAGGTACGCCAGTCTTGAAAAGAACAAGTGCTCCACATTGGAAGCTTGGCCTTTTATGATACGAGACAAATGTTCTGTGATATAAATGTTAGGGTACAGAGGTAGAGTGCAGATAGTGTAGAGGTAGTTTATTTTTTTAGGTCTACTTTTTTGTTTGCAATCCTTCTGATCAGTCAAAGTCTAAAATCGGACTGAGAAAGAATGAGATGCAAAACATAGAGAGGATTGAACAGTTTATTGCACATAACCTTTGTAACAAATATTATCTTTGTCCATCATGTTGCTACAAATAGCTTTGGTTCAGGTGCTATCCTACCATGTGAATTCCTAACATACTTGCGTGTAAAGGACACAGTTTGCCAGAAATAGCATAAACTACACTGAGAATCTGATAGTGCTTTATCTTTCATTTGCACATACAGTACAAACAAGACATATAGTACCATTTGACACCAGCACAGCAGCAAACATACCGTACATATGAATGCCACCTCTCACTTCACACAACACACACCCGAGGACACAGTCATACAAACACAAAGACATACTGTACAGTTGCCTTGCACCACCAGGGTCTGGGTTTGATTCCCGCATTGGGTCTGTGTGCAAGGAGTTTACATGTTCTTCAGGTGCTTGGTGGGTTTCCTACTAGTCAAGTCAATTTTATATAGCGCTTTTAACAATTGACATTGTCGCAAAGCAGCTTTACACAATAAAAGAAGTAAGTTTGTATGCAATGTGTATGAATCAAAATGATAAGATTGTCCCTGATGAGCAAGCCGAGGGCGACGGTGGCAAGGAAAAACTCCCTGAGATGGTAATAGGAAGAAACCTTGAGAGGAACCAGACTCAACCCATCCTCATCTGGGTGATAACGGATAGCAGGGATTGATCAGCATAATAATGTGTAAGACTGGAAGTTCAGTATAACAGGAGATGTGTTAAAATTAAAATTAAAAGGAGTCCAGTTTGTTCCTGGAGGCTCAGGTAGACTGTAGGAAATTCCAGTCCTGAGCTATCGAACAACTGAAGTCACAGGTCCCCAGAGCATCAATCGATGACAGGACAGTCTTCATGGAAACCATCCCCAGCCACCACACGAATCCAGGCAGACCACACGGGGCATCCATGCGACGAGATCTCCAACCAGAAGCAGGACTCCAGGACAGGTTAGACGGGTCCAGAGGGCAGAGGGGTCTGGATCACTGGCAACTCAGAAGTGACATGTATAGCTCGACAGAGAGACAGAGAGAGGGAAAGGAGAGAGGGAGAGAGAGAGAGGAGAGAGCAGAAGAGGAGAGAACAGAAAATAAGGAGAGATGGCAGTTAGGTATGGTCACAGTCAGCATGTATAGGTGAATGTATATTTAGTGCAAAGTGCAAGCAGGGACTCCGGCAGGACTAACTATAACAGCATAACTAAAAGGGAGAGCCAGAAGGAAACACAGACATGAGGGCTCCCTGAGATGTAAAGCAACCAATCACCTCACCGTCAACAAACCTGAGTGAACAATGAGAGTGAGGAGGACAGCATCTAAACATACCAGTTCACCAGAATACTCTACGTCCATGAGTCCCCCAGATCTGCTCCTTTACCTAAGGTTAATCTATTTACAAAAATGCTTGGCTAAATAAATAGGTTTTTAGCCTAGACTTAAACACTGAGACTGTGTCTGAGTCCCGAACATTAATAGGAAGACTATTCCATAACTTTGGGGCTTTGTAAGAAAAAGATCTGCCCCCTGCTGTAGTTTTAATAATACGTGGTACTGACAGGCAGCCTGCATTCTTTGATTGAAGTAGGCGTGGCGGATCGTAAGACACTAGCAGTTCACTCAAATACTGTGGCTCGAGACCATTTAGTGCTTTAAATGTCAAAAGTAGTATCTTAAAATCGATGCGAAATTTCACAGGGAGCCAATGCAGTGTAGATAAGATAGTGGTGATGTGCTCATATCTTCTGGTTTTAGTGAGGACTCTCGCTGCTGCATTCTGTACTAACTGAAGCTTGTTTATACACCTAGTTGAACAACCAGACAGTAAGGCGTTACAATAGTCCAACCTAGAGGTGATAAAGGCATGAACTAGTTTTTCTGCATCATTTAGTGACAATATGTTTCTAATCTTGGCAATATTTCTAAGGTGAAAGAAAGCTATCCTGGTGATATTATCTACATGAGCTTCAAACGAAAGGCTGGAATCTATAATCACACCAAGGTCTTTTACTGTTGCATTTGATGGAACAGAAAGGCCATCTAAAGTTACAGTGTGATCAGACAGCTTACTTCTAGCTACTTGTGGTCCTATGACCAGAACTTCTGTCTTATCAGGATTAAGCAGAAGAAAATTAATTAACATCCAATCTCTTATGTCCTGCACACACTGCTCAATTTTAGCAAATTGGTTTTTCTCATCTGGTTTTGCTGAGACATATAATTGTGTGTCATCAGCATAACAATGAAAACTAATACCATGTTTACGAATTATGTTGCCCAGAGGAAGCATGTAAAGGGAAAAAAGCAGTGGGCCTAAAACTGAACCCTGTGGAACACCAAACTCCACTTGAGAACATGAGGAATGGTCACCATCTAAATCTACAAACTGATAACGATCAGTCAAATAGGATCTGAGCCTCAAGAGGGCAGTTCCCTTAATTCCTACTACCTTTTCTAATCTGTGAAGGAGAATACTATGATCAATGGTGTCAAAAGCTGCACTGAGGTCCAGTAACACAAGTATAGTGACGCAACCCTGATCAGAGGTCAATAGGAGGTCGTTTACTACTTTAACAAGTGCTGTCTCTGTGCTGTGATGAGGCCTAAATCCTGACTGATACAGTTCATTTATGCTATTTCTGTGTAGATGTGAACATAGCTGCTGTGATACTACCTTTTCCAAAATCTTGGAGATAAAGGGAAGGTTTGATATCGGCCTGTAATTAGAAAGCAGACAGGGGTCAAGGTCAGGTTTCTTGATTAGCGGTTTAATAACAGCTAATTTAAAGGATTTGGGGACATACCCACTACTGAGTGAACAGTTAATTACTTTCAACAGGGGTTCTATTATTGCTGGTACTATCTGTTTGAGAAAATGTATCGGTATAGGATCTACTATACAGGTTGACGATTTTGAAGAAGAGATGAGTGAAATTAGTTCCCTCGCTTCAAGGGGAGTAAAGTGTTCTAAGTTCTGATGTGATGTGGTTAGATCATCTGAATTATTTAAATTGTCTGGTTTCAAAGCCTGAATTTTTTGCCTAATATTTATGATTTTTTTATTGAAAAAGTTCATGAAATCCTCACTACTGCATGATGTTGTTGTGGAGATTTCTGCAGTGGTCTTGTTTTTAGTTAATTTAGCTACGGTATTAAATAAAAATCTCGGGTTGTTTTTGTTATTTTCTATAAGAGTGGAGAGATACGTTGATCTAGCATCACTGAGAGCTTTTTTATAGTTCAGGATGCTATCCTTCCAAGCTATTTTGAATACTATCAATTTAGTTTGGCGCCATTTACGTTCAAATTTTCGAGCGGTTTGTTTTAAAGCACGTGTGTGGTCATTATACCAAGGAGCGGGTTTCTTATCTCTAATCATTTTCCTTTTAACTGGAGCTACATTATCTAAGCTATAACGAAGTGCTGACTCTAGATATTCATTCGCCTGTTCGAGTTCTGTGAAGTCAGATGGCGATCCAATCAAAGTTGATAACTCTGGAAGATTATTGATAAAGCTCTGTGCGGTATTTGATGTAAATGTACGTTCAAGGCAGTAGCGCGGTGTTGTGCATACATTATTACTATGACACGCTTTAATCGAGACAAGGTAGTGATCCGAGATAACTTCAGACTGTGGAATTGTGGTTATATTTCCTATACTTAATATAGATAATAAAGGATAATATTAAATCTAAAGTGTGGCCTGCTTTATGAGTGGGTCCTACTATACACTGATTTACTCCTACTGAGTCCAGTATGGACAAGAATGCTGTTCTCAGAGGGTCTTCTGGATTCTCAAAATGAATATTAAACTACAACCCAAAGACATGCAGATTTGGCTAATTGGTGTTCCCCAATTGCCTGTAGTGTGTGAATGTTGTCGAGGTCCTAGCATGGTTGTAAAATGGGAATAAATACAAGGGTCACCATTGGCCTCCATGTGACAGAGGCTCCAAGATGGATGCATGAATATATTTAAAGTGCATGGATTTCTTTCCCCAGCATTGCTTTCCTCACCTCCCCATCTATCATTCACAGGGCATTTGTTGTTTTTAATTTCTTGGGAACAAATTGCTATGCATTTTATCTTTCTTAAAAAAGCTGTGAATCAAGAATGCAAATTAGTTGTGAGAGGAAGCCCTGTTAAATCTTTCTTCTTCCTACTTGTCATTCTGTTGCTTGTCCACTTAACTGTTTCCTCAGTTTGTCCAGAATTTTCATCTCACATAACGGCATTGATGCATTTTCAATAAGTTTCATTATAATCAATACATTATATACAGTATTTTATATATATATATATATATATATATATATATATATATATATATATATATATATATATATATATATATAAAATAATATGTTAAAGTTGGCTGGGACTGTCTTGTACTGTGTACCGCTACAAGACTCCTCAGTATGCAGTGCGAGTTCAAAGCAGCTATGTGATCACCCACATTCAAAACCAGTCACGCAAACACTTCCAGCAAGAAAACACACCTGCTAACATTATGTGATCTTAAACAACACTTTATCTCCTTAGTAATCACCAGTCATACCAAATTACCTCTGAACCACCCGGGTTGTGTTTCTAGTTTTCATTACTGCTAGGCAAAGTGAGCGTTAACTTCCGCCAGCACAGTGACAGATTAATGACTCACCTCACCACTTTGTTCACAGCTATTGTAAGCTACAAAGCTAACTACACACGTGGACAAAATTGTTGGTATCCTTCGGTCAATGAAAGAAAAACTCACAATGGTCACAGAAATAACTTTAATCTGACAAAAGTAATAATAAATTACTATCAAATTTATTTATAGTAATAAATTTACTATAAATAAATTATAGTAATAATAAATAAAGTAATAATACAAATGTCTTTTTATTAATAAATAATAAAAAGACATTGCTTATCAACCATGTTTCAACAGAATTATAAAAAAAAATGAACTCATGGAACAGGCCTGGACAAAAATGATGGTACCCCTAACTTAATAGTTTGTTGCACAACCTTTTGAGGCAATCACTGCAATCAAACGATTCCTGTAACTGTCAATGAGACTTCTGCACCTCTCTGCAGGTATTTTGGCCCACTCCTCATGAGCAAGCTGCTCCAGTTGTTTCCGGTTTGAAGGGTGCCTTTTCCAGATGGCATGTTTCAGCTCCTTCCAAAGATGCTCAATAGGATTGAGGTCAGGGCTCATAGAAGGCCACTTTAGAATAGTCCAATGTTTTCCTCTTAGCCATTCTTGGGTGTTTTTAGCCGTGTGTTTTGTGTCATTGTCCTGTTGCAAGACCCATGACCTGTGACTGAGACCCAGCTTTCTGACACTGGCCAGCACATTTCTCTCTAGAATCCCTTGATAGTCTTGAGATTTCATTGTACCCTGCACAGATTCAAGACACCCTGTGCCAGATGCAGCAAAGCAGCCCCAGAACATAACAGAGCCTCCTCCATGTTTCACAGTAGGGACAGTGTTCTTTTCTTGAGATGCTTCATTTTTCCGTCTGTGAACATAGAGCTGATGTGCCTTGGCAAAAAGTTCCATTTTTGTCTCATCTGTCCATAGGACATTCTCCAAGAAGCTTTGTGGCTTGTCAACATGTAGTTTGGCATATTCCAGTCTGGCTTTTTTATGATTTGTTTTCAACAATGGTGTCCTCCTTGGTCGTCTCCCATAACAATGACGGATGGTGTGATCTGACACTGATGTTCCTTGAGCATGAAGTTCACCTTGGATCTCTTTAGAAGTCTTTCTGGGCTCTTTTGTTACCATTCGGATTATCCATCTCTTTGATTTGTCATCAATTTTCCTCCTGCGGCCACGTCCAGGGAGGTTGGCTACAGTCCCATGGATCTTAAATTTCTGAATAATATGTGCAACTGTAGTCACAGGAACATCTAGCTGCTTGGAAATGGTCTTCTAGCCTTTACCCTTAACATGCTTGTCTTTCGAATCATTTTCTTTCGAATCTCCTGAGACAACTCTTTCCTTCGCTTCCTCTGGTCCATGTTGAGTGTGGTACATACCATGTCACCAAACAACACAGTGACTACCTGGAGCCCTATATATAGGCCCACTGACTGATTACAAGATTGTAGACACCTGTGATGCTAATTAGTGGACACACCTTGAATTAACATGTCCCTTTGGTCACATTATTTTCAGTATTTTCTAGGGGTACCATCATTTTTGTCCAGACCTGTTCCATGAGTTTATTTTTTTAAATAATTCTGTTGAAGCATGGTTGAAAAGCAATGTCTGACTTTCATTGGTTAACATTCATAGATTTTTTTTTTAATTATTACTTTTGACAGATTAAAGTTATTTATGTGACCATTGTGAGTTTTTCTTTCATTGACCGAAGGGTACCAACAATTTTGTCCACGTGTGTAGCTTCAAACACAATGCTGAAGTCCCTTTTTAACCCCTGAACAAGCACTTCTTGGTGTGTGGAACTACACCAAGATTGTACAGCCTACATAGTGCACTAGATTTCTGTTTTACTATACTTTGGATTCAACCTGGGAACTACAGTTAGTTAGCTGAGACTATTCTAAAGCATACAAAATTGAGACATAAAGAGAAAAAGATTTACAGGAAGGTCCACCACCTCCTGCCTTTTATATTACCAGTAAGAACTTCAACCTTGACCCCTGATTATAAATTAATAAAATGTTGGGCTTCAATCAGGTTCAAGAAGGACAAAATGATCTTTTACACATCGCCTAAAAAACCAAGGAGCATGATGGTCATAGCTCTTTTTGGGAAGGATATTCTTGGAACTGGTAAATAGGGCTAATGTGATAAATACTGATAAATTGGATGCGTCACAGTCACAAACAAAATGTTCTCAGACCAAAAAAGGGCAAATTGATGGCCTGGTGATGGGGGTCTGAGGGTTCATCTGACTTGTTTTTGAAAGACAGTCTTAACACACAAAGCTCTAGTGTTTCTGTGAGTCAGCTGTTTGCCCAGGCTGTGTGATTAAGCAGCTCCTCTCCTGCCACTTTCCTTTTAAAGCAGCTGTCAAGGCTCTGGAGAAACGTCCAATTCATGGGAATGTATATCAGAGTACTGTTCAAGGCCTTTGCTTAAGAGTGATGGCAGTAGACACACACACACACACACACACACGCACACACACATGCAGGATTTATGTCTTGCTGTCTCACACATCTTTGTAAATGCACGTACATCCATAATGTATCTCTATCACATGAGATTAATGGAAAAATGTACGATTGCTTAACAATCGTTTCACTTAAAATTCTCATTGAAACGTACAGTGATGTATTAATGTACAATGACTTTGGTCAAACAGATCAGCTCAGAATGCTAATACCAACAGCATCAGCATCATCAGACCCTTCATCTTGTACATCTCTCACTAGGTGAGGCAAGTTCGCTTCTTTCCACAGCCGCTCATTTACAGTAGCACAACCGCAGATGCTGCTTAAAAGCTATTAGAATTACGAGCTAACATGGCATCTCTATGAATGCAACTGCATTCCACTGCACCCTGGAATCTTTAGTCTACAAATTCTAAATGACATATTTCATTAATGGATCTAGGATCTAGTAAATGGTGAGTGAGAAAAGACGTTCTTGCTCTTTTTCTTTTAAGGAGCAAACACCAAAACCTGACTGTTATCCCATATACCTGAGGTTATGTCATTTGATGAATCAGGGAAGATAGTTAGCCATCTGAGAATCATAAGAAGTGAGATTTGTGTTGATGACTTATGCAGATCATAATATGATTCCCTGATAATGCTGGGAAATGGACTTTTTTTGTTTTGTTTTGTTTTTTACACAGAATCCCCACACATCAATGCTATGTACCATATTTTAACAGTTCAGTCAAGGATTGTTGTATGACTTCCCTTGTCAGAGTTGTGCCTGTGTGTGCACTCCAATTTCCTCTGACCCTGTGCACCCTGTCCAACACGAACATTTATGAGTGGTCGGCTCAAGTGCTTTGAAAAAAATACAAGCTGAATGTCCATCAATCAGTCAAACAGTCACAAGGCTAAAGCTATGTTTCTCAACTCTAACTCTTCACTGATCAAAATCAATATACGTAGGAACCGGCGTCATTCTGCAGGATTGAACTTGGTGTTCGACATGATCAATTCAATTCAGTTTTATTTGTATAACCCTCTTAACAGTGGTAGTTGTCGCAAAGCAGCTTTACAGAATCATATTATTGAAATGTGTATGAAATGTGAGAAAAAATGTATGAAGCAAAATGATCAGATCAGATCAGATGCAACACTATGGTGGAATGACCGTGTTTTAAAAGTTATTTACAGTAAAAAAAAAAACCTCTTATCAGCCACACAGGTCAGTACAAAGTAAGAATAAACAGACAAAGTTCCAGACTTCCCCAGTCTGGAGAATGTGGTGAGAATGAAAGCTGCTAACGCTGGACCGCTAGGTTTAACAATTGTGTGACATCACAAAAGTGAAACCAAATAGGACTTTGAATCTGGTGCGCAGTATATGAGGCATATTCGAGCATTTCCGATTCATTAAACCACTGCTTCTCAAAGTGGGATCAGGGGACCACTAGGAGTCCATAAAGCACAACCATGATATTTATTTTTGCTTCAGTGATGGAAATCACAATATAGTTTTTAGCATGCTTGACAGTTCACTTGAACTAAATGGGCTTAATCCAAACCTCAGCAATGTCAGCTTGGTCCTGATGTGTACTCTTGATGGAAAGTTCAAGAATAAAAGGTTCCAAGGAATAACCAGAACATCACCATATACAGTACATATACAGTACTGTGCAAAAGTCCCCCCTCATGTCTTCATATTTTGGGAGGAATAGTTCCGAGAGACTTTTTTGGCTCTTACTTTTGGCAAGGTTGTGTCTCTCGTGTTCAGTCCAGTCCCTGTACTTGAGCAGTTTCAGCCACACAGTGACCTACAGTATGACTCATTCAAGCATAAAAAACATCTAACTTGAGGCATGAACCAGTGAGAAACAGGTGCAGATGATGACAGATGATCAGGCCGGTAATTAGTGTACTGCTGATGCTGAATGCTGAGTGGGTGGAAAAGGTGAGAGGGGAAATAAGGTCGCTGCTGAGGTTGTAAATGAACAACCACATTTTAAATTGTGCCTTTAGTCACTTTGCAGCCTGTCACAGCAAAAAGTTACAAGAAGTTTCATTTCATCTCCATCATGTCATATACTTTAATACGAAGAAATGCGGAGAAATGTGAGAAATGCAGAGTACTGTAAATAATGAGCCTGATATTTGAACCTTCTGGAACCTTCTGGAACTCCTCTGCTATTGTAGATGATTCCACATGGATATTTCCACTTCACAAAAAGTCTCACTCTTTGCTCAGTAAACACTTTCACAAGGATCCTGTAGACCGTTGTACTTAAGAACTGCTGGTGTAACCATACAGATCTTTACCCTTTGCTTCTGCTGGTGATTTTCTTTTTTAAATATGATCATAATGAACATACTTTCACACTTAATGCTGCTTTACAAAATACAGTTGTCAAAGAGTATTGATTTATGAGACCACCATCTGGTCTCGCATAGAAGAAGATGAGGTTCCTTCTGGGTCTGGTTCCTTTCAAGGTTTCTACCAGACGTTGTCTCAGAGATGATTTGCCTTGCCACTGGTACTTCTAGCTTGCTCATTAGGGACCTAAAAGTACCTCCTACAATAAATCCTGGTTTGAGCCTGTGTTAGACTGATGGATGGATTGGTGGTATTTTGACATATGTGTACGTGTCTCCCCATGTGTGTTTGTCCCAGTGCTATGATTGTGGAATGTGTCTCTTTTTACTTTGTGGCAAGTAGTGGCATGATGACATATTTTTAACTGTTGTTTTGAAGTGATGCATTTAGCATTAAAAAAAAAAAAAAAAAAAAATTACCATGGAGTTCATTGTGTGCATGTGTGTGGGACACATACTCTCAGGTGTCTATTGGGTTTCTACTTTTATCTTTCATCTTTATGTGCCGTGTGCCAGAATAAACATGCTCGGCTTTGAAAAGCTCCCAGCATGATTGTGGGCGTCAAGCATGAGTGTGTTTCAAGAATTATATTGTGCATTCAGAGTGATGACGATAAGAAGAAAGAAAAAAAAAACTCTGAGGGTTTTGTGGGGTTTTCCCACTACCTTTCCAGAAGGTGGATGGCCGGAAAAACTGGAATAAAAACTGAAAATAGACATGCTTTCATAAAGTGCTAAAAACAAAACTGGAACAACAAAAGATTAGAGAATAGATAAGTAAAATGCAAATCATTTTTGTTGTGTGTGTGTGCGTGTTATATTATACATACATGCATGCTTGGGGTAATCTTGTGAATGAAGGCATAAAAACTATTAACATTTACAGAAGACTTCAAGCACTAGTCAGTACAGTGATGAGATTCTTAGCCTCAGTGAAACTTTTTTAGGTCCATAGCTCTGTGAATTATTATATTGTATTATATTCTATTGAAGACATTTAAATGATGACAGAACAAATATAGTGTTACGTAGTCCACAAAAATGTAGAAATCACAGCTATAATTAATAATGAAAATAAAGTCATTTCCACATGCACACAAGCCTCACAGGATTAAACAGCTGGATGGCCATTAGAAGAAAAAAAAAAAAAAACACTTAAATTTGCTAGGGATCATAAACTTTGGATTTTGGAGCAATGGAAAAAGGTCATGTACAGTAGTGTGACGAGTTGATAGTGACCCTATACCAGAGCAATGGGCGTGTCAGGTAAACGCATGAAGTGATGCAGTCATCATGCATAGTGTCCACATGTTATGATCTGGGGTTGCTTCAACTGGTCAGGTCTATTCTTAATGACGTCACAATGTCACAATAAAATGAAGTCACCTGAATGTACTGAATGACCAGGTTATCTCTTCAATGATTTTTTATTTTTTTTTTTTCATCCCTGATGGCACAGGCATATTTCAGGACCGGAATGTAAAATGTGAAAAAGTGGCTCTGGGAGAGGGATAATCATTTTCACACATGAACTGGTCACCACATTGTGCACTGTAATTCAACCCAAAGTCAGTCAAATGAAATCTTGAAGTGTATGACTCTTTTTTGGCTGGTCAGTATATAATTATAAAATAAAACGTCCATACCTAATATTTAAAGCATTAAATAGATACAGATACAGATTGTGGAATTGCGTTACACCCCTAATTTCCCGCTGGGTTGTGATGCTGATTATTGGTGACAGACATTATGTACACATTTTACGGCATGATTTAATGCTGTTTGAGTTTTTAAAGTATATAAGCAGTTCTAGGCAGCTTGTTGAAGGTTATGTGGCTTGGCATCACTCGATCCTGAGGTATTTCCTGAGCTCCAAGCAGATGCCACCAAACTAACTGCCATCTGCTTAAAATCGAAGCAAACTAGAAGTAGGAGAAGTCAAAGTAGAAGAAAATAAATCCTGCAGGATATAAATATCTTGTATCATTCGAATTCTAAGTCAATATCTACCAACTATTAATACATTTTGCAACTTGTTTTCATGTCATAGTTATAATGAAAGTAAAATATTAATATTGTTGTGTAATAAAAAAAAAAACACAACACAATAATGTGTATGGATTTGTTTAGTAATCACATGTTGTGTATGGGGTGTGTCCTTGCCTCAAAAGGCAATATCCTTTGCTACTATCGGTATCTATTACATACAACAGTATATTTTATTTGGCAGCAGTCAAGTGATGTGTGTGGGTGCATTACAGCCTTTCTGCACTGGGAAATTAATGTGAGTCTCACAATTTATTGAAAAAACTTAATGCTAGTCAAAAGCTACGCATTATGAGAAAGCATGTTACTAGAACGGTTGCTGCCGCCGTTCCACTATCGGTTTCTTTTACAAAATGTATTTTTATGCATATTTTATTCCCATGTCAGGCATTTATGCCCCATAATATAAAATGCAATGCAAGCTGACAGGAAGCTTCACAACCATGGTGAGCAGAAAAGCATCTCAGAAGGTTGAAGAAGATAGCAGAAGGCCACATCCAGTTCCAGGACTATGAGGCAGGATTCTGAATCTCCCGCTTCAATAAAAGGTGGAAACAATGTTAGCTTCACTTCGTCACTTCAGAATTGCATGCAGAATTTTAGATAAAGTTTATTGATATTAAAATATTACCAGCTGCAATAGAGTTAACCTGTGTGAATCAAGGCTGTGAGCCACATACTACATGCATTCCTTCATATCCATTGTTCCTGGATAGCACTTGTTTATCTAATTAGTAGGCCTACTACAAGAAACCATGTAAGGAGATTTTGTTTTCACTATAGCGTTAGTAGAGTGCTCAGGTCCCTTGATCTAATAAGGACGCTTGTTCATTAACATGGTCATTAGCTGGATGGATGCTTTACACATTTTCTTTTACTACATGCTTGGCCATGTCAAACAACCATATATCTGAAACAACAGACTTTACACAAACTTTAAACCCAACCCTGTGACACTAAATATATCCTGTAGGTCTATTTTATATGAAAAACAAACTGTTACGTATTTTCATTTGCTAGCCAGAAAGCCTCATTAACTACTCAGTATCTCTCCAACGTCTGTTAGCCTGGGCCAACAGTGATGGTACTGTAATAGACTGTACCCTGAAGGTCTGAGCTTGATTATGAGCTGCGTTGTTTCCTCTGTAACACACTCCACCACACATTTTACCTGAAGCTCATTTGTTTCTACTGCTTCAATACGAACAGGTAGAGGACTAAGTCGAGTTTGTTCTCCTCTCATCATTTTTTTAATGAGAACATTTATAAATAATGAACCTTGTTAGAGCTGTCTAGGCCATACATAAAAGTGTAGGTGCCCACTTTTTGCCAGCTGCCAGTCGCCAACAGTCAGGTTTACTCACTCACTCACTCATCATCTATACCGCTTAATCCTGTATTCAGGGTCACGGGGGCCTGGAGCCTATCCCAGGAGACTTAGTCACATGGCAGGGTACACCCTGGACTGGGTGCTATTCTATCGCAGGACACAGACACGCACACACACAATGGCCAATTTGGGAACGCCAATTAGCCTAACCTACATGTCTTTGGACTGTGGGAGGAAACTGGAGTACCTGGAGGAAACCCACCAAGCACAGGGAGAACAAACTCCATGCACACAGAGACGGGAATCGAGCCTGGCCGGGGATCGAACCCGGACCCTGGCGGTGCAAGGCGACCGTGCTAACCACCATTACACCACCATGCCGCCCTGTCAGGTTTAATACATATAAAAACAAAACAACCGAAAATACTGGAAAGCAAATAGTTTATTTGAAAGTATCATTTTTGCGTAACATATATTAAGAGAACTAAACAATGCCCTAATGTTAATAAGTTCCTACAAGCTTGTCAAGCTGGGCTTAACGTTCACATTAACAGCATGAACTGTAGTAACTCTATGTTTTGCATATTCTCTCTGTGTCTTCAGCTTAGGGCATCACTGTGTGACAGTTCAATGTAAGTACATAATGTCATGATGTAATACGTGCAAATGGTGTAATTATTTGAAAATATCAAATGCCATTAATATTATAAATCCATCCAAACATCATCTATACCACTTATCCTGTGTAAGGCTAAAGCGGATCCCAGGGAACTTAGGGGTAACTGATGGGGTGCCCTGGATGGGGTGCCAACCCATGACAGGGCACAAGCACACATACACTCACACACATAATCGCACACAATGGGAAATATGGACCACCAATTAAACTACTCTTCATGGGAGGAAACCACTAAAAACAGGAAGAACAGCCATACCCCATGCACACAGCCTGGAGGAAAGATTCAAACCCCCAACCTGGTACAGTAAATAAAGATGCAGTAAATATTGCTATTAATAAACTAATAGTATTTCTTGAAAAATAAAATTCCAAGAAGGATATCAGACTATACATTGCTTATCCCAAGGACAAAATA
The DNA here is from genome assembly GCA_030347435.1 of Clarias fuscus. NCBI lineage: Eukaryota > Metazoa > Chordata > Actinopteri > Siluriformes > Clariidae > Clarias > Clarias fuscus. The sequence goes on from CM059212.1 coordinate 10,796,002, forward strand.
ATAATAATAATAATAATATTATTATTATTATTATTATTATTATTATTATTATTATTATTATTATTATTATTATTATAAACACCACTTCCTTGAAATGAGCTGTAAGTGGATGGAGGCAGATGATTCACAGTGGCGACCCCTGAAAGGGAACAGCCGACAGACAAAGAAGAAGAAGACTTGAAGTGAGCTGTGAGTGTACAGTATGCCTGGTCAGCTCATCCTTTAAAAAGAAAGCTGAAATCATATTTACAGCAGAGCACATCAGATTAACAAAATCATCACATTTTTTCCCCACAACTCAAGATAGAAACTTCAACCTGTGTAAAAACTAAACAGCATCCCGTAGATGCATCATGATTTTATGATGTGGATTTAGTATCTCATCGCTAGGTTAAATTATGCTCACAGTTTGAGGTCTGAACACCATGCACACTGTGCGGGAATAACATATATCTGCATCTCCTATAGTTGTAAGTTTTTATTATTATTATTATTATTATTATTATTATTATTATTATTATTATTATGCAATCAGTCATTTGTGGAATCTGCCGTTTCAGAAAACGCAATATTTGACTTGTTGCACGCAAGGTAATGTTCATGGTAGAAAATCTGATGAATGCAACTGTGGTGTATAGCTGTGCTTAATCAAACTTCATAAAAGAATTAAGATCTAAAACAATTACCTTCCTTGACCTGTATAAATTATAATAAATGTTTAGTGTTTCACTTAAATTGCTTCACTCCTCATTTTCTTAATAAAATTAAAAGCTTTAAAATTTTGCTTTAATCAGTTTTATGGCTACCTTTTAAATAATTGTATCTAACATTTAAGCTCTCTCTCTCTCTCTCTCTCTCTCGCTCTCGCTCGCTCTTTCATTCTTCTGGCATCTGACATTCAAAGATTAAATAGTATGCTAACAGCACATCTCTTGTACTTTAATTTTCTAAAATGAGATGATTTAGGCAGTATAATATTCCCCCAGGGTACTGGGTTGGACTCTGTTTCACTGACAGCACAAGAGTATTACTGTAATTACTGGTAATGCCTGATTTATCAAAGGCACATTAGAGAGGACTTCAAAGAGCTCCCTGCCAAACCATGTGCATTAAGCTGGACTGACTGCAGCACTGATGCTGCTTTTCCCTCCTGTAACGAGTCTCTTTTCACAGAGAGGCTGAAGCATAATGTCTGAGAACATTAGGGGAAGATCCCTAAGTAATGCAGCGGGCACTAAAATGCTTTCTTATGGTACTGTATGGTCATAATGCTTTTGGAATAGGATGCATGCAAGGGTTCTGTATATTCAGATTTTATACGTGATCCAACATAGCACTGTTTGTATCGGCACATGCACAAATGATGTGCATGGATTAAGGTTTTCAAGGGATTTACACATTGTCTAGAAAATTGTCACCCAGCAGCTTTGCAAATCTCAGGTTATAATTTTAGATCCTTAATGGTCAAGCACAGGTGATAGTGAGAAGGAAACCATCCTGAGACAACATGCAGAGAGAAACTCGAAGAAGAAATGGACTTTTGGATTAAATTGGCCCACTTTATAAAAGTATACAGTACCTTAGGTGTAAGAGTAGTGAACTACTAGTTCAACTACGTAGTTCACATATAATTTTTATTTTGTGCTGCAATTCTACTGTTAAGTAAACTCTGTGTGAATGTATCTGTATTAGTCGTATACTTCTAGGCCACTTTTAAGTTATAAACATATAACATGAAGATCTGCCGGATCTGTTCCCAATTTCTTATCAGACCCCAGTACATTAGACACTGTTGCTCCCATCAGATTAAAAAAAGTCAGAGATAAAACACTTGCACCACGGTACAATAGTCACACTCGCGCCCTAAAGAGAGCAACCCGTAACCTCGAACGAAAATGGAGAAAAACTAAATTAGAAGTTTTTAGAATCGTGTATAAAGGTAGTATGTGCAGCTATAGACGGGCTCTAAAAGCGGCTCGGGCCGAGCATCTGAGCCAACTGATAGCAAGAAACCAAAACAATCCTAGGTTCCTATTTAGTACAGTGGCTAGCCTAACAAACCCTAAGATGCCTGCAGGGAGTATCCCATCACAGCTTAGAAGTGAAGACTTCATGAACGTCTTCAATGAAAAGATTGATAGTAACAGGAAGAAAATAATGGAAATTCAACCTCTAACAACATCTCATGATCCAGTCCAGTCTAAAGCTTCACAATTAGATTTTCAGTGCTTTACAGGTGTAGGACAGGAAGAGCTGTATAAACTCATCACCTCGGCTAAATCAACAACATGCTTGTTGGATCCAATCCCAACTAGACTTTTAAAAGAAATGATAAATATAACTGGAGCGCCCATTCTAAACATTATCAACTCTCCATTATATCTAGGTCATGTCCCTAAACCTTTCAAGTTGGCAGTTATTAAGCCTCTTCTTAAAAAATCTAATTTAGACCCAAATGATATAATAAATTACAGACCAATTTCAAACCTTCCGTTTATATCAAAGATATTAGAAAAGATAGTATCAGCCCAAATATGCACATTCTTGCAGGAAAACGATATCCTCGAGGAATTTCAGTCAGGTTTCAGGCTCCATCATAGTACAGAAACTGCACTAGTTAAAATTGCAAATGACTTGTTTTTAGCTTTGGACCAAGGCTGCATCTCAATTCTTGTCTTACTTGATCTTAGTGCTACATTCGACACTATAGATCATGATATTCTCATAGATCGCTTACAAAATCACATTGGTATTCAGGGACAGGTGTTAAAATGGTTTAGATCCTACTTGTCTGATCGATTCCATTTTGTAGATCTGAATGGAGAACAGTCTGGTGTAATGCCAGTGAAATATGGGGTGCCACAAGGGTCAGTTTTAGGACCTCTGCTTTTCTCAATATACATGCTTCCCTTGGGTAACATCATTAGAAGACATGGGATTAGTTTCCATTGTTATGCTGATGATACTCAGTTATACATTTCCACAAAACCAGACGAAATAGTCTAGACTAACTTAAAAGATTGGATGACCGATAATTTTCTTTTACTAAATTCAGATAAGACAGAGATATTACTTATTGGCCCAAAAACCAGTACACACCAGCTCTCACAATTCAGCCTGCGTTTAGAAGGATGTACTATTAACACCAGCTCGACAGTGAAAGACCTGGGTGTAATATTAGACAGTAACTTATCCTTTGAAAATCATTTCTCCAACATCACAAAAACATCCTTTTTCCACCTTAGAAATATTGCCAAGCTTAGGAACATTTTAACTGTATCTGATGCTGAAAAGCTGGTTCATGCATTCATGACCTCCAGATTGGACTACTGTAATGCACTACTGGGTGGCTGTCCTGCATCCTCAATTAACAAGCTACAGTTAGTCCAAAATGCAGCGGCCAGGGTTCTCACTAGATCCAGAAAATATGATCATATAACCCCAATATTATCATCCCTGCACTGGCTACCTGTTCAGTTTAGAATTAATTACAAAATAGCACTACTTACGTACAAGGCTCTAAACGGTCTAGCTCCCACATACCTAACCAGTCTTCTGATACGTTACAATCCACCACGCTCCTTAAGATCAGAAAACTCCGGACTACTGGTAGTTCCCAGAATATCAAAATCTACAAAAGGAGGTAGGGCATTTTCATATTTAGCTCCAAAACTTCCTTCCTGACAGTGTTCGGGGCTCAGACACAGTTTCCCAATTTAAAAGTAGACTCAAGACGCATCTCTTTAATCTGGCATACACATAATTAATTTCTTTACCTCATACTCCAGTACATCTATCGTGAATGGCAACCACGCTAATTCTTTTCACCTGCTCTTTATTTTTCCACCCATCCCGAGGCATCTGGAGATTGTGCCAGCTTCAGTAGACAGAGGCTGACCCTGCGAGGTTCCTGAGGCATCCAGAGAAGGACCTGCTCCAGGTGGATTCTTCTTCATGTTGGTTTGGATCTACACATGCTGCTCCTGAGCTCCCAGTGATCCAGACCCCCATCTGCCCTCTGCACCTGCTGACTCATCCCTGAGCTGAACTGGACTTTGTGTTAATTTAAATAACTTCTGTTATATCGATCTTTCAGCTGCATAACACACATGATGTTCTACAATTTCTGTTATCTGTCATCACCCAGATGAGGATGGGTTCCCTGTTGAGTCTGGTTCCTCTCAAGGTTTCTTCCTATTGCCATCTCAGGGAGTTTTTCCTTGCCACTGTCGCCGTCACCCTTGGCTTGCTCATCAGGGACAATCTCATTATCTAGACACATTTTTCTTACACATATATACATTTCCATAAGTCTTCTTTTCATTTTCTTTTCATTTCTGTGAAGCTGCTTTGAGACAATGACCATTGTTATAAGCGCTATAGAAATAAAATTGAATTGAATTGAATTGAAGATACGTTGAATAAACTATTAGTTTAGCAGTTTTATACTGAAAGTATACTTTTACGTACGTTTTCTTGAAGTAAACTGATCTTATTTGTTGTTTTCTACTTATATATATATATATATATATATATATATATATATATATATATATATATATATATGTTTTCATTCATTCAAGTATAGTACTAGATCTCAATTTGGAAACAAATTCTTCAAATATTACTTTAAGTATCTTAAACTTGCAATTAACTAATATGAACATTACCATAAATCACAACAAAAAAATTATTTTCACGTGGTGGCCTGATTGGTATATCAGCCTTCCATGTGTTGTAAGCAGTAATTTGAACGTTTTACTTAACTGTTATGAAAATAATCCATATCATAAGTATTATTTATGAGCAACATTCACATTGAATCGCCTTTCGAGGCAAGTCAGAGACTCAGCTTGCTCCTAATTTAAGCCAAGTGTATACTTAAATATAATTTTTCATTAATAGTTTTATCTCTGATAAGTACATACGCTTAAAAACCTAAAAGAGTTCTTACTTATGTTTAATTTAAAAGAAGTATACTATTTGTACATTTGAATTGAGTTTTTTTGTAATCAATGAATCATGACTAAATCATGAATAATAGTCGGGTGATAAGCACAAGTCTGCGTATGATTACAGCTGAGGCATTTGATATGTCACAGCCATCCATTGCTGAGAGACAAAAGAGCTCTCATGGGAGGAGGAAGTGCATTTTTCACTCTTCTGTCAATCACGGCAACTGTAACAATTTGTGGGAGTCTGTCGGCTCATGTATGCAGATAAGCTAAGTTACCCTGTTGCGTGACCCAGCATACTTAAGGAGCAGCTTTGCTTAGATGCAGTTGGCTGGCTTCATATTTCTCAAAGGACCTGAAATTTCAAATGAGCTTTTTATTTATTCATTTATTTGTTTGTTTATTTATTTATTTATTTGGAAACTGGAACATCATAAGCCTACTTTTTTTTTTGCTGAAAATCTAACCATGAAGTTGACGTGTTATTTAAATTTGTAAAAAAAAAATGAACACTTCAACATTTCATTCAGTCTACTTTACTTTTGATTGATGGTGTACAAAGTGGTGGCCAGCTTTTGTGTGAAAATGATTACTTATATTTTCTGAAACTATGTTGATGTAATAACCTGGTCATTCTGGTCTTCAGCCGACTTCATTTCATTGCTGCGTGACGTTGGTGAGTTTAGACCTGACCAACCCCAGATCATTTACGCTTCCTCCAGAGGCTTGTACTTGCACTTCCCTTATTGCCCTGACACACCTGTCACTCTGGAACACGTTTGATCTGAACCACATAACCTTTTTCCATGGCTACAGATTCCAATCTTCATACTCCCTAGCCATGCTCCCTAGTTTTCTTATGGCCACAGAACTATTTAAGTCCCAGTCTTGTGGGGTTTTGTGCCATGAGATGTACTGTATACATACTGTACGTGGAAATATTTTAATTTTCACTATTAAACACAGCTGTGATTTCCTCTGCAACTTCACCAACTGTTTAAGTGATCTCTAATCATGGTCATGTGTGATTCTTTTCAGCAGAGTTGATGGTTCAGCACTATCCTGTCACTACTGATAGTGTGATTTTGAACCTTTACAGCATGCAGATATGGTGAGTGGCCTTTTTCTGTCATGAGCCTGGGAGAGAGAGAGAGAGAGAGGCCTTGAGGAAGTCATTTTGCTATGGCAACCAACCAGAATTAGCATACCCACCATGCATACTGCTTCAATTTACTGTTGTATTCACACCATTTTAACAATATTCATTGATTGCATGTTTTAACCTCATACAATAGGCCAATTATATTAAACATATCAGGATCGTCTACCACTCCATCACAAGGCACACGAGCACACACAAACTATGTGCAATTTAGAAACGCCAATTAGCCTACCCTGCATGCCTTGGTGAGAAACAGGAGCACTCAGAAGAAACTCACCAAGCACTGGGAGAACATGCAAAGTCACGCAACCGAGGTGTGAATTGCATCTCAACCCTGGATGTGCAAGGCCACAGTCCTAGCCACTCTGCCACCGTGCCACCCAGGACTTTAATGATCTATTAGAAAATACCTTTGCCAGGAAGAAACAACCTGAAAATATCCCACTTTTAACAATTTACGGAATGTTGTCCAAAAACACATTTGCCGGTGTTCCATTTGTTTAATGTAGAAATGAAAGGGGACATATGATGAAAATGTACTTTTTGACTATTTTTGGACATTCTCATGGGCCTCTTGCGTGTGTGTGTACTGTACATACAAGAAACATGAGAAAAACACATAAATAAATAAACCCACGCTTTGGATTGTTCATGACATTTACAATCTTCCTGATAAAGGTGGCAAGCCTCTCCTCTGGCTCAGCGACCCGAAGTCACCATTTTATTTAGACACTAAAAAGACAGCGCAGACATGTGATTCGAATTAGACCATTGAGAGAGTCACAGAAACCTGTGTGCTAAACATTTCACAGCAGAGGAATAATTCTTTGCAAGAATACTAAAGCTCGAATGTGACACTTTATGTATTCTGAATGTCTGTGACTCAGATCCTGACGCTGTAAGTGTTACTAATGACATTTTTTGCTTGTTAAGCTTGTTTGTTGAATTTGGACACACTGTGAGTCTACGTTTAACAGTAGCTTGTATTCGGCCAAAAACACATTATCGTTGTACATATATTACAGAAAATCCGTGTGCCAATTAAGCTACTTCTGAAATGACCCCATGGAAGTGACCGATCTTGCTTCCCTACAAATTTTAAATTGCTACCTTAAAAAAATAGCAATTTTTCAGCGTTGTACTGTCTAAAATAATAAAAAATGCAAAAATGTCATATTCCTTTATGAGTATTCATACTATAATTGGTGCAAGCTTTTAAAAGCTGCAAAAAAATGTTTTTATATTGTTTTTATATTGTTTTTTAGCTCATATTGTTAAACGTTTAAAAAGCCAAAAACCTGTAGTGTCCGTAAACATGACAAATTCATCTTGCAATATATTAACAATTTTGCATTTTCTAATAATACATTTTATGTCTTTCTTTTTGGGAAATCTAAATTGGCCAAGTTTCATCTGAATGACAATTAAGATCAAAAAGATTTGAATTCAAAAACGTTATGAACACTACATACTGTAAAAGGACCTGAAATTGTGTTTGTTTGTGTGTGCATGTGTTTCTTTTATCTGATAAATGTGTATGCATACTTATTTAAAAAAAATGGTTTGGGAGATAAGAAGCATTAAGTGTTATCAGAAATGCTATGATCCTACGGTACCTACACTAAAACCACTTTTAAGAATTAAAGAAGTAAGCAAAAGGCTAATGGCTGACCTAGCCTCCTTCGCCCTCACCGTGGTTGAGCACAGTGCAGACAGGGTGGAAATGCTCGTTTTTAGGGTGTGCATGTGTGATCATCCACGGCACCAGAAAGTATTCCTCTGCTCTTGCTTTAACATTTCGAGTCACATGTAGAGTAATTTATGTAAAAATTCAGCATCGATGAAATGTTATGAGCATGTATAATTATGGAATGGCTAGCAGTCATTGGTTTGCTTTGAATGTTATTTATATATTAGAAATCCTATAATTTTACCTGGTATCTGGTTGATTTTCCATCATGCGGAAAGTCAGCGACTATAAATCTGAAGCTGGTAAGGTCAGCGATCTGCCGCAGCGTTCCAGAACATAGAATATTTAACACATGTAGTACTGAAGCAATCTCGATCTCAGCCTCCTCTCACAGTGTCTGTCTGTTTAGCACTTTGGCGTTATTTATGTTCTCATAAGGCATGTGTACCTCTGCTGAGCTGATGTTTCAAGACATTACCCACTGGGGAGTTCAGAGAGGACACGCACGACCACGGCAGCAGATTGGCCCGTAAAAAACTGTAATTTGTGCGTATGGAGGCGAGCGACACAACCAGCCTATCTGACTTTTTTTTTTTTTTTTTTTTTTATATCCTAATCACTCGTCTCAAAGCTGCTGATACAACAAAAATGATCCCAAGCAGAAAGAGCTTTGTTTGCAAACAGAAGGAAGTGTGTGATTTTATGGCTTGGTGCTAGAACATACAATAACTAGTGATAAGTAAAATTTTTGACTGCTATTAGTTAATATAACATACAGTATAACATGTCCGGGAACATTACAAAAAGAAAATAATACAGTCCGAAGCTGTAGTCAGAGCAACAGCCTAAACAAGGAGCAACGTGGTACATTCCAGCGTAACCAAGGCCATATACTTGTGACCCACAGGAGGAGCGTATGAGGGTCGGGTTTTTAATCATCATGTCACACCCAGCTTTTAAAGTACGCTGTTGACATCCCAATGGCGTTTGAAAGGAGAGTGTAAGTGGCTAATGATAGGGAGAAGAAAGGCATAAGGTAGTCTATCACCAAGCCATGAGCCGAAATTGCTGTCTGTGTGTGTGTGTGTGTGTGTGTGTGTGTTCGGCCGTGTTTGTGTACATGTGTTGTGGTAACAAGTCACAGGAAACCATATGAGGCACATTCGTGTGCATGCACACAGACATGCAGACAGACACACACACACACACACACACACACACACACACACACTGTAGAAAGTGCTTTTCCATTACTTTGGGACAAGGTATGAACTTCACACCACAGAGAAGATCCTTGTCTGCTTTTGTAGCATTTAGCCGACTGTTTGAAGGCCGTCTTGGTGTTTGTTCATGTATGTGTATGTGAAGAATGTGGATGAGTGCGGGAGTGCATCCAGAAGCCCAGAAGCCTGTGTGTTTCCTCAACATGAGCGGTTTAATAGGATCCTCGACATAATTACGTGCGCAACCAAATTAGGCTGCATAAAAATGGGTGGATTAGTTTCACTGCGAGGTTTAACAAGCCACCACGATTTAAAGAGCTGATGTAAGCACAGTGTATTTGTGTTTTTAGAAATACAAGGGGCCTTGGATATGTTTTCATCTGCTAACCTACATACAGTATAAAAGGGGATAGATGGACGCCAAATACTTTTAAACACACACAAACACACACTTGGTGCCATGAAAGAGGCCACTTAACTTCATTGTGTAGCTGATTAGACTCCTTAAGGCCAAATCATCAGAAGTCATTGATCAATACTATAATACAGTATGTACTGTGTACTATAAACAAATGTAAATACAAAATGAGTACAAATTAAGATTGTAACCAAAGAGTAGCTTTTAGCACCAAATTGGGCGTTTATATCTCACCTCTGGTCTGTGTGAGTGTAGTGTGTATGTTATCCCTGTGCTCTTGGGTTTCCTCCAGGTACTCAGATTTCCTTTCACAGTCCAAAATCATGTGGCATAGAGGCAGACCGGTGTTTCCAAATTGCCAGTGGTGTATAATTGGGTATGTAAGTGCATGTGTTTGTGCCCTGCAATGGTTTGGCTCCACAGTAAGGGTGTCCCCTGCCTTGTGCCCCGAGTTGCCTCGGACAGGGATCCTACACAGAATAAAACAGTAGAGACAAAAAATTATTTGTTCCATGCTCACATGAAGACCCTACTGCCCACGATCAAACAACTATTCAATTCAATTCAATTCAATTCAATTCAGTTTTATTTGTATATCGCTTTTTAACAATTGTTATTGTTGCAAAGCAGCACACAATAAAAAATAAAAAAAATCCCAAGCTAAAGAAATTATGGAAGTTTTTATGCAATGGGAATGTGGACGAATCAAAATGATGAATCCCTGATGAGCAAGCCGAAGGCGACGGAGGCAAGGAAAAAACTCCCTGAGACAGCAATAGGAAGAAACCTTGAGAGGAACCAGACTCAACAGGAAACCCATCCTCATTTGTGTGATAACAGATAGCAGGGATTGATCTGCAGTCATACTGTGTGAAGTTCAATATAATAGCTCAGGAAACTCCAGTCCTGAAATAGTGAGCGACTAAAGTCACACGTCCTCAGAGAGCTGCTGTCTGCATCAGCCGAGGCCAGGACCGTCTCGGTAAGGTGGAACCGTCCCCAGTCACCACACGCATCCCAAACACGGGGCACCAGGACGAGTCAGACAGGTCCAGAAGGCAGAAGGGGTCTGGATCACTGGCAGGTCAGGAGTGACATGTGTAGAGAGGGAAGGAAGAGACAGGGAAAGAGAAAGAGAGAATATATAAGAGAGAAATATGAATAATATTTCACTGAACTGCTTTTTGCTTGGATTATGGCCGTAGCATCATTTCAAGAATCTTATGCCATGTCACAACATTTATTTCCATCCAGAGTCACATTCATTCATTGTGGCCAATCCATATATGAAAATTGTGTCTCATGCCCTGTGAACCACTCCTTCCCAATTTGATCCTGATTAATACTGGCATTGTCAACTTGGAATATGCCCATGTCATCAAAAAAGAAAAAAAGAAAAATCAGTTGATGAATGAACCAACCAACCAACTCATTCCGTTTATTCAGTTCATATAAGCCCAGACCTGACTAACCGATGTAACCCCACATGATAACACTGGCCCCTCAGGCTTGTATGGTAGGCACTAGGCATGATGCTTGAATCACTTCATCTGCCTCAATTCTTACCCTGATGTGCCCATCACTCTGGAACAGGGTAAATCTAAACTCATCAGACCACATGACCTTTTTCCAATGATCCACAGCCCATTTTTATGCTCCCTAGCAAACCGAAGCATTTTTCCGATTAGCCTCAGTGATGAGTGGTTTTCTTCAGGATACACAGCTGTTTAGTCCCAATTTTCTTTGCATTGTGCAAACATTAACTATTGCATCCACTATTAAATATACAGTAGGTGTGAGAGCTACTCTTTTTTCCGGTCGCATTTCTTTCTCGGAGATGATGGTTCACTCATATTCTCTGAGGCTTTAATAATGCGTTCTACACTTCTAGACCCATTTTTTTTATTTTTAAGTCTGGAAATCATTTGTCAAGTTTGGCTCGGATGAGCTTAAGTGTCCTGCACATAGCCCTGACCTCAACCCCACTCAACAGGGTTGGGATAAATTTGAAATCCAACTGCACCCTACTGACACCAGTGCCTGACCTAACTAATGCTCTTATGGCTGAATAGGCACAAATCCCCATAACAATGTGTACAGTGTGGAGTAAAATCTTACTAGTAGGTTTCCTGGGGGTTATTATAAGAGATAAAGCAGAATAAATCTGGAATAAGATGTTCAAAAAGCACAGTTAAAGTATGAGTGTGATGAGAAGGTGTTCACAAACATTTGGCCATAAAATGTACCTCATAAGCAGTAGGGCAAAAAGTGATTGCACATTGGCATATAATGATTGGAGGGTGTTGCATTTCACCATCCACAGGCAGATATACAGTACTGTAGATATATAGTAAATACTTCATCCTTAACCAAAACATGTCCATTCACGGGAAACATCTAAAGTTTTCATTGTTCCAGCATTAGGTTAGTTATATTTTCACGGTAGGTGAATTAGCAGCATTTAAAATACAGTAAATTGATGGCTGGGCTATTATGTATAATTGTATGTATTTATACAGGCTTGCACGTCTGTTCTGATCTGCTGACTGGGTTATCTTAGGCAACAAACACAATGGTATGAAATGTACATGGAATGTCTTACTCAAGCTACAAAGCTAAATAGTTTCTAGTACAAGAATAAATACCAAATCCCTCTCTAAGCCCCGATCAAGAGCACTACTTAGTGGTGGAATAAAAAATTGAACATCCTATTGCTCTAGACTTCCATTCAATGCTCTTTGGAATGTAACCAGGCAGTTAGCTCATATTGTAAAGTTGAATCTGTGGAAATATTAAGAGATTTACAGATTTTCCACCCCCTCCATGGTATATTCTCATCTTCTTGGCTACGGACGAGTACTCTACATTGCCAAAAGTATTCGCCCGCCTACCTTCAAATGCATATGAACTTGAGTAACATTCAATTTTTAATTAAAAAGCCCTTTGGGATGAATTAGAGCAGAGACTGCGAGCCAGGCCTTCTTGTCCAACATCAGTATCTGACCTCACAAATGCGCGTCTAGAAGAATGATCAAAAATTCCCCTAAACACACTCGTAAACCTTGTGGAAAGCCTTTACAGAAGAGTTGACGTTGCTATAGCTGCAAAGGGTGAGCCATCATCAAATGAAACCCTATGGATTAAGAATTGGATGTTGAATGTCAAGGCAGGCGAGCAAATACTTTTGGAAATATACTGTACTGTACATACACATACTGTTGTATTTTGGGCCCTAATGAGTGAGCCAGCGGTGACTGTGGCAAGAAAAAAAGAAAAAGAAAAACTCTCTGGGAAAAAAAATGATGAAAGAAACTTTGAAAGAACCCAGATTTAAAAGGAATCCCATCATCTTCTGGATACATTCGGATAAAACATTTATACAGTACATCTTTACGAGGATGTTATACTGTGAATAAAAGTCCTAAGATGAGCCCAGGACATTGTAAAAGTGCTGGGTGTCCTGACTATACTGCATGCTGCCTGCCAAATGTACCTTTTTAAATAGAATGCTGAGAAATAAAAGCATTAATTCTGATCAAAACTGTTAAATCGTGTGAGGTTTAGTTGTACACTACAGTATACTACTATGTTTATTGTATTTGCTCTAATATAGGAGCTGTGTGACAAAATTTATGCCAGATGTTAATTTTCCATATTCCGCTTAGGTTTCTAAATGACTGTGGCTCGAAGATAGTCTTCAGTCTCACACAAGCTGTTCTCAAATTTAGGGATCTAAAAGCAGGTTTACAAAACTGGATAGATAGAGTGATGCATTTAAAGTACTGGTGGCATGTGAAAGGGAAACTTGTGAATGGAAATCACATAAAACACACATTTACTGCAGTCCACATGGCTTAATTGGTAAGAGAGCTCATTGTAAACTGTACCTCACAAACCTCTGTTTTTGATAGAAATACCCTGGCTTAAATTCATTCTCTGTGGCTAAACACACATAGACACCCACACACAAGAGCTCGCACTGCCATGTATTTAATGAGATGTTGGCAAAGCGCTTCAAGAGCAATCAGCTGAGCTCGCAGATACACATGAAGGGACAAAACATTTTTAAAAGTGGTCCTGCAATATATACAAACAATGCACAAAAGTAGATTATATTGCGGTATACTAATCACCGGCCTGATCATCTATCATCTGCACCTGTTTCTCACTGGCTCAAAAACATCCTTAAATGTTTTTTTGTATGTTGGATGTTTTGTGTGTGTGTGTGTGTGAGTGTGTGTGTGAGTGTGTGTGTGTGAGTGTGTGTGTGTGTGTGTGTGTGTGTGTGTGTGTGTGTGTGTGTGTGTGTGTGTGTGTGTGTGTGTGTGTGTGTGTGTGTGAGTGTGTGTGTGCGTATGTGTGTGCGTGTGTGCGTGTGCGTGTGTGTGTGTGTGTGTGTGCGTGCATGTGTGTGTGTGCTTGAATGATTCATAGATCACTGTATGGACAAAAACTTGCCAAAAATTAGATTTGAAAAATCCTTCAGGAAGCCTGGAGACCTACTCCTCAAGATTACATCAAAAATTACATGAAAGCCTTGCTCTTCAAAATATATATGCAAAAACATTAACTCTGATTTTCAATTACATATAATGCTGGTGATAAGAATGACAGGGTATATGTGGGTCGTGGCCACCCAAGGATCAGCCAAGGCCAAGCTGTCTATTCCAAACCCACAGCTAGTGCTGCACTACCTGCAAAAAAAATGTCAATGAAGGTTGCGATAGAAATCAACCAGAACACCCAGGGCAACACACCCCATCATGCACCTGGCAAATGCCCTCCAAACTCCTTAGATCCCAGTCTAATCAAGGACCCACAGAATACACCGGGCAAACTACCCAACCCATTGAACATTGGCAGTTGCCGAGCGGGGTTTCTGCGGATTAGACTTGTTTGTCTAGAGCAGTGCCACTATGGCAGCGTGACCAGACAGAAGCCATTGTTAACTAAAAGGTACATGACATCCGGCTAAAAAGGCCCTTAAGGACTCTCAGGCCATGAGAAGCACAATCCTCTGATCTGGTACAACAAAAAATGTAACAATTTAGAATCAGTAAGCCAGGTATTGTGCATCACCTTATTAAAATGATTCAAACTCATAGTGACAGCATCGTGCTATGGGGATGTTTTTCTGCAACAGTGACTGGGGGATTAGTCAGAATAGAGGGGGAACATGGATGCAAAATGAGTGAAAAGTACATTTCAAAATATAAGATTCTTCTGGATTTCAGATTGACAGGCCATGCTATTACGGACACCAAAGTGGAACAAGGTTTTTTATTATTAGTATTTATTTAAAAAAAAAATGTATTACACTATTCCGAATTAAAACCTCTTTCACTATTGAAGTAGAATGTTAAGTAGAGTCAAGTAGAACGATGGAGAGACTTCAACAGCTTTAGCAAAATACAACCATTCATTGCTGTTGGTCTGGTCTGTATATAATACATTAGCATGCATAAACACAGCTTCACTGAAAGTCTTCTTTGCATTACAGCCAAATTGAAATAAATAGTGCAAGCTACAGTACTGCAGTCTGCGGTGAGTCATGAGGAAGTGACCAGAGAGGTAGAGGGAGGACAAGCAGATGGGTGGGACATATTGATGAATGAGTACAGCATGTTTTCCGTCTCAAAAAAAAAATGACTAGACCAAGCCTCCACCACCACCTACACACACCGAGAGCTGGTGTTCACTTAACACTGTCTGTGCTTGAAGACTGTAATTAGAGAGAGAGAGAGAGAGAGAGAGAGAGAAACATAACAGCACTACCCAAAAGGGAGAAATCAATTCAGTTTTATTTACAAAATCCATCAAACTCTTGATAAAAGTGTAATTAGTTTGAATTATTTCGTTATTGTTAAAGGTTTATTCTGAAAATCTGTTGAGGAGCAGTGGACTAGGAGGCAGATTTAATATTAAAAAGAGGTTAAAGCATTTATGTAAGCTGATGATTCACATGTCTCTCAGCTTAAAGACATCGTTTACGATTTCAGATCATAGAGAACTGGAATAAGATAAACTGAATCTTTTTATTTTCTCATGCAAATACCAACTGTGTATGTATGGGTTCCCGAGCGCACGTTATTGTGCGTTCTGCACATGTGTTTCCCATGTTAATGTGGGTTCTCCAGTTTCCGCTCAAAAACTTGGCACTAGGTGTGAACGTCTACATAAATGATGCCATGGACATCCTATCCTGGGTGTTCCTACCTCACACCCAGCATTTCTGGGATAGGCTCTGAATCCACCATAAATACTGTAACACACTTACTGTGAGTGGGAAATTATTTCAATCAGCCTGTTGTTTATTGAATGTATTATTTAAGTGTAATGTTGCTCTTAATACTGTTACACAGTATTTACACAGTGTAAAGTTGCAACATAAAGTATTTTTATCCCCATATCAGCTTTTTCTGCACATACTCTATTATGCCAAGACAATAAAATAAGACAGTGGTGTATGATATACTGTAGCAGTTTTTCTAAAATAACCTCTAAGGCATGACCTCTAGGTTCTGTGACTCTCTCCATCACTGGTGTATGAAGGGCAAGCTCATGGCTAATGCATGAAACTCTTCTTGTTAAAACATTTGGTCCAAAAAGATGATTTCACCTCAACATCCTGTAACTATAATAAAGGCTTTGTTTTCATCTTGGTTGAGAGTGGCAAAGGCTGGTTTTTTTTGAGTCCCTGATAAGGAAATGACAGTGTTATAGTGGCACAATTTTAAAAAATATTAGCATTAAAACTACTTTTGTTTTAGGTTCCTCTTGTTCACTGGGGCGGCTCTGGGGAGGCCGGATCAACTGAGCCCTGTGCATGGAAGGCTGTGATGCACTGGGTGTTCTAATACCTTTTTGTCATTGCCCCCATTGACTTTTTTTCAGCTATTTGTGCTGCATTGACTTTTTTGTGGGATTGGGCCAGCCTTGGACACTCATGAGCCTTTAGCCAGTTTACTGGTACATAATCAAGAACTATTCAGTTCATCTGGCAGTACTGTTAATGTTATGACTGATCGGTGTATAATGGGGACTTGCTCTTGTCCAGCAGTTTCTGCACCTGGTGCAACCTGGTGCATATGGCGGTCCATATGATTGAATTACAAAACAGTCTCCACTTAACAAGGCAATTTTTTTTTTTAAGTTGCAGACCATGGGCTGCACTTCCCTCTGAAAGACCAAAACCATAGGCATCGCTTACCTGGCCAAGGGTGCCAGATGATCTAATTTAACACATGCCTTTACTGAAGAGGATGATGCCAAGTCGTTCCCTCTATCAGTCATGTCAGAGGAGAAAACCAGGACAATCTGTTGCCTGATTGTTGAATTCTGTGCAATGTTGCGAAATAAATGGCAGACGTAATTATGGAGATGGTAGGCAGTCAGGCCTGTTATGACCTAATGGGCTGTTCTGTTTCATCAAGGACAATCATTGTCGAAAATGACTTGTGTGCCAATCACTGAGGTTCCACCCCCTTAACTCGGTCATTAGTGGGGCAGATGCACTAATGACTGAGTTAAGAGAGTGGAACCTCAATGATTCCAATCATGTAAGGGCCCACTTAAGTAGCTTCTGTGGCGAGCCAGCACCATCTTGTCTTGTGACGCTCAGAGAATTTATGCATTTGCCCATCTCAACATTTTTCAGGCGTGGCAAATTCAGGCATTTTTCACAACATGGCAGAGACCACCATCAGTTCAAATTTATTGATGCAACTATTTGATTCTCAAACTGGGGTTCCATATGCGGTGCCTCTGTGGCACTACAGCACTCTCATGGAAGTGAATGAACCATGCATGGTGATTAACTCGCTTTGACGGAGGACTGTTCGCTGGCACGAGCTGTATGTTGATATCCTCTATCCAGTACCATCTGCCACCATTTTGGATACTGTAGCTATTATGGCAGGTTTAGAACATGCTAACTGGACATGGGAACTGCAACTGTACTTTTCGGACAATTCTGAATACTATGATGATATTGAGCTGTCCTCAAGCCACAGCTGTAGATATACAGTAGCATCCTCTCTCCATTTAGATTAGAAGAATTGGCTCTTGGGCTATGTTGCGGTCTCCAAGGGCACAAGTTCTCATCCTGCATGTAGGTTAAGGTCTGTCATCTCAGCGAAGCCATATTTGATACATGTCCATTCACATGCTTTGAAAAGAGCTCTATTCTGCTTATCAATCACAGTCCTTCGGTAACACCAATACACTGAAACATTACGCCACATTTTATCACAGGTATTAACCCAAACATCATTTTTTCAAGGTGTTTTTCACATTTGATGAATGATGGAATTGTTTTACTTTCTTCCTTTGTCCCTTCAGTTCATTTCAGAACATTTATTGACATGGCCATATAACATATTGGTAATTATTAAGTAATTATTATCAGAAATGTCTCTAAACACATTTAGTCATGGTATATCAGAGATATCTTCATAAGGAAATAAAGATCGAGTAGAAAAAATATGATAATACTAACAACAACAACAACAACAACAATAATAATAATAATAATAAGAAGAAGGGTTAATCAAGTGCAATATTAAACTAAGAGAAACTGTCAAAGTGGAAGCAAACAAAGACTAAAGTAAACCTACAGTAACTACAAATAGGACTAATAACTAATCTATACTAAGAACAAGGACCTAAAGACTGTAACAAAAGCTATATTATTAGGAGACTAGATTTAACAAGAGATCTGAAGTGGACAAACCCACAAGTGACTTGCATTTGTACATTGGTAATTATATACGATTATTGCTATGGTAGAAATATCTACTGTGTGCAATCACAAGGTAAGGTGGGGCGAAGCAGGAAAGGCAGGACATAATGTTTCGTATGCAATACCCAACACAAATTAAGCGGGCAAGGACTTAATTACACTATTATTGGCGTATTAGTGGAGTTTTGTGAAACATTGTTACAGTATTATTTGTTTTTTTTACCAAATATTCTTTTCATTTAGTTTATTTTAAACTGGTTCAGAGATAAAAAACAAAGATTCTTTCACACCATTCCTAAGTGATTGATGCAGTTACATTATTAATGAACTTTAATCAACATCTTGGATTGCGTTCAAAAATCATTACATACCTAAGATATCAGATATAGTAAATGTTATGTATTGTACATTCTTATGTTATCAGTAGACCTTTCCATTAAAATTGACCACACATGAACTTTCAGCTTCTTCACTGTTTGTAGTAGCCTTGAGACTGAAAAATGAACTTTTTAATCCTTAAAGAATAATTTCTGCATTATAGCTCCTCCTGGCTTAATATAATCCCTTTCTCGGTACAGTATCTGTGCTTGAAAGCTGAATTTATATGACTAAGCCTGGGCTATATCCACACTGGATATGGGAGTCGTTTCAGTAAAGCTCTCCAAAGTCATTTGCTGTTCTGTTTCTCGGCAGTGATGTCGTGTTTCCATGGGAACTGTAACCTCGAGCTTGGTGATGTGACAAACATCATTATGTTATGATAGATGTCGGACAATAAATCTCTATGATCATTTCCAATTTCTACCTGAATTTGTCAAAGAAGCCTTGAAGTTTATGTCTATACTTTTAAAAGAGCATTACAAAGTATAGCAACTATTCCAGATCCTTATACGGATTTTCTCTTTGTGCTTACCATCTTTTGTTCTTATCTTTTTCTCTGCTCTTAAGATACATCTTATTTATGAGAAACCTGACACAGTCTTCATACTTCTGACAAATCCATTACATTCAGTCATTCATATGCGGTAACCACTTTATGCTGAGGGTCACAGTGGATCTGGAGCTTTTCCCGGGAACACAAGGAGAAAATACACCATGACGAGTTGCCAGTCCAAATCCATTACAGTGTTGTTGAATTAATAAAAAGATGACATCACCCAGTTTACTCCACATTATATGATTTTTTTTTTTTTATTTGATTACTTAAACTGGCAGCAAACAACAACAAAAAATGCTGAACAGCAAACTAGACACAAAGGAGGTATGTGATGGGAAGTGGGAATGGACATAAAACCAAAAACCTCCCTTCTCTTGAAAATCATGTTGCACTATCCCTTTATGATTTTTTCTATAGGCAACTTCAATAGATGCAAAAAGTGAAGTAGATGCCTCTGGTTTTTTTTGTTTTTTTTTGTATTTCTAACTTTTAGTGAACCTACCAGTTAATAACTTTATGAATGTAATTGTATTTTTAACAACCCTTGGAGCGGTAAGCAAGCCTGTAATTTTAATTCTAAAAATGGGATGAACACATTATGATGAGGTCCAGATGAAAATGTTGTATATTATTAAATCAACTTATTCATTAATCTCTCATGCATTAAACTCCATATGTTATTTCAACTACAGACAGGGACTAAAGTAAGTTTGGGGATACTTTGTTTACCTTTTTTTTTAATATAGTGCATTTAAAAAAAATATAATGAATACAAAAAAAATTTTCATATTGTCTAAAAGTTTTTTTTTTATTCAAAACTAAGTACAGTAATATATTCTATACAGTACATTCATCTATATCTTCATATATTCTAGTTTCGTTTTATGTAAAATGTCATTTTTCAACAATTTGTTTTGTTTAATATCAATGATTACAGAGCACAGCTCATGAAAATAGAAAAAAAAGAGCATTTCAAAATCTTAGGATATTTCATTTTGAGTTCAATTATTAAATTATTATTTATACAGAATAAATTCCTTATGTCTCCCGATCTAGTTCAGTACATGCAACCACAATTATGGGGAAGACTGCTAAATTGACAGTTGTACAGAAGATGATCGCTGAAGGGGCTGCCTGTTTAAAGAGGGCTGTGTTAAAGCATACTCATAGAGATTTGACTGGAAAGGAAAAGTGTGGTAGGAAAAAGGCGCACAAGCAACAGGGATGACCACAGCCTCAAGAAGATTGTCAAGCAAAGCTGATTCAAGAACTTGGAGAGCTTCACATGGAGTGGAGTGAGGCTAGAGTCAGGTCATCTGCTGGTGTTGGTCCACTGTCAAGTTCAAAGTCAACATTTTACTCAACTTTCAACAATTTTAGAGCACTTCATGCTTCAGTCGGCTGACAATCTTTTCGGAGATGCCGATTTGCTTTTCCGGCGGACTTTGGCACCTACTAACAATGCTGAAACTACCATTAAGTGGTTTGCTCACCGTGATTATTATTGTGCCTGATTGGACAGCCAACAAGCCTGACCTGAACTTTATAGAGAATCTATGAGCTATTGTCAAGAGGAAGGTTAGAAACACCTGACCCAACAATACAGGTGAGCTGAAGGCTGCCATCAAAGCAACATGGTCTTTAATACAGTTTTAGCAGTTTCACGGGCTGATCACATCCAAATATTCTAATATTTTGAAATTGGGGATTTTTTTCTTTACTTAAAAATTCTTAAAATATTATTTTTTTGTGTAGTTAAGCTGTAATATATGACTATCACTTTTTAAATAAAATGATGGAAAAAAAATCCATGATATCCACTTTTTTTTTTTTTAATGCACTGTATTTATCTTCTCTGTGCACTTTAATAGCACACCTGTACACCTGGTCAATTATACATTTATTCAATCATATGGCAGCAGCACAATGTATGAAATCATATGGACTTTCACAAACAGAATGAGGGAAATGTGATATTGTTGTATGTGTAAATCTCAGGAGGAGTGGGAGGTTACACTAGGTACCAACAATAACACAGTTAAAGTCACAAAGATCACACTTTATCCTCATTCTGATGTTTTATACAAACACAGTTTTATGGCTGAACAGGTGTTTCTATTCCCATGGACAGGGAATGCATATACAGTGTACATTGTGATTGTTTACTTGGAGGGTTTTTTTCTCCAAAAATTTTTTGATTAATTTGTATAATTGTGGTCTGCATAAAAATGCAAATGTACAGTAGTTCCAGTTCAGAAGCTGCAGTATGGCACTGGCAGTCATAGTGAGCGAAGCAATCGAGTTTTGCAGCACGTTAGTACATTTTATACACACAATAAACAAAAAAAAAAACACACAAAAAATGTGATTTGAGTAATGAGAGGGGAGCAGAGCTTTATGTCTAGCTGTGCCCCTTAGAAGTTATTAGAAAATATTTTTGTGCATATAATCTTAGTACAGAAGATGTTGCTATAGCAACAAAGTTTTCTTGGAACATTCTATTAATCTTTGCATATGCATCCACAGATCAAACAATTTCCTGAACACATATTGCGTTCATTAGTCATGCACACCACATGTTTAGCAGGGGGCTTAGTGGTGATGCTTTACACATCTGCATGTAGACGCACATACACACACACACACACACACACACACCGTATGGAAGATTCTTTCACAGCATTCTTTACTTGTGCTGAAGATGCCTTTGGCTCTTTTTTTCACCATCTTTTTCACGTCAATCAGTTTTTCTTGTGAAAAGACTGAAGAGAGAAACAGAATGATGTTTCTATTTAGGAATCTAGGAAACCATGCGGTCTGATGAGATCAGATTCACCCTGTTGCAGAGTCCATCAGGGTAAGAGGGGAAGTGCGATTTAAAGCGATAAAGCCGTCATGCGTAGCGCCCACAGTACAAGCCTCTGGAGGCAGTCTTATGATTTGTGGTTGCTTCAGCTGGTCAGGTCTAGACTCAGCAGTGTTGTGTCGCAATAAAATGAAGTCACCTGAAGCCCTGAATGTACTGAATAACCAGATTGTCACACCTATGGAGTTTTTCTTCTCCGATATTACAGGTTTATTACAGGACTCAAATTCTGAAAGAGTGGATCTGGGAACATGAGAAATCCTTTCAACATATGACTTGGCCACCACACTGTGTGCTGTAATCAAAGCTAAACGTGATTTATTTATTTATTTATTTATTTATTTATTTATTTGGCAAGGCAGTGTTGCGCAGTTTCTTGTGATTGAAGGCAGATTACCATTGAAAACTGATTGACATTTACTGAAAACTACAGTACAAGCACAGTACACTGATGACTCTTCGCCACAGTAAAACATCTGTAAGCTACAAAGGCTTTAAAGAAGGCTGGGCATATGAGAATAATTATCCTGGCTGAGGTGACTCACTGCAGTCATTCCTGAGAACATTCAGAGAGAGCAACGTCTGATCCTTGGATATTACTTTGACTGATAACTTGTCACCAACTTTGCCGAAGAGATGCATCTGTCTGTCTGCGGGAACCCCAGACACAATCATTCACGAACAACCCTTGCTGGACGTTATTGCCACATCCCCTGCGTAGAATAATTTCCATGTTTCGGCTATTAAAGGAGTTCCTGGGAGGCTGGCGTTTCAGGTGTGAAGCAGGCAGTCCAATCATGGCTCAGGCGGACTCAAATCACGTTCTATCTTGATCGTATCCCGGCGCTAGTGCATTGCTGGGAAGAGAATTATATAGAAAAATAAAGAGAGTTTTTACTCTTATACAGTACCTGTTTTCTTTTATTCTGCTGTCCTGGTTTGACTCGAATGCCTCTCTTACAGTACATATACACTTCTAAGAGAAAGTCATTAATTATCATTTAATGATTATGGATTATGGATGTCTGTGTTTGTGTGCATGCGTGTATGCTAAACCCTATACATCATTTTAACATTCTTTTTAAATCAAACAGGTGTCATGGTTCCTTACCTGAAATACTGAATCAACTTTCACACAAAAAAATACTGTAGCTCACATATTCCTAATGTCCAATTTACTAAAGATTTTCGTTTTCATATACAGGATTTATTTCTGGGACAGAAGACCGTGCTTGTGTCTTGTGCTCATTCTTCCTGTGTTTGATGGGGTTAATTCTATAGATATGTTGTAAACATTCATTTATGTGATGAGAGCTTTGCTGCTTATTTCTGTGGCAATAATACAAGCCATACTATAAATAAGTTGAGTTATAAACATGTAAACAAGAAACATACTGGTCAGAAACGATAACTGATATAATTGAACGCATTACGGAGATTGTGTTATGATGGTGTGTGCTGTACTGTATATGTGCTGGCAGATATGATGGACTTCTAAAAGCAATTGTTTTGAGTTCCTCATGGGCATATTTACTTGACGTGCCCTCATGAGCTGTGAGACGTGACCAAAAAAAATAGGGTCGAGAGTAAAGATAGTGGAGTGGAGATAAGGTAACCCTGCAGGTCATACAAGATATTTTTAGTGCAATAATCAATAATAATTCAGGCAATTTGGAACTAACCCAAACATAGCACTATGGCACTATGTTTTATTTTTTTTTTTTAACTTTTTTAACATACATTTAAAAAATTAACCTTCACATGTTTCTGGAATTATGTAATTTTTATGCCAATTTCTTTCTTTCTTCCTTTTTTTTGCTTTACAGTATTTGTTTATTTTTAAGTCAATGCAACAATTTGTCATGCGTACTGTATAGTCCCTGGTTTGAATAATCAGTGTTGAAATCAAATGTTAAAAACAGCAATTGAATAATAGTTACATACTGTAGGATGAATGGCAAAAATGACTAGCACCTATCACTACCCATGATCTTAACAAAAGATATGAATAGTGACCTAACACGTTTTAGTCATGTGCCTTAGCGTAAATGTTTTTCCAAGGCTGTAGATAACATAAGGCATGAGGGAAAAGACAATAATAGTTTACAATAATAGTAAAGCACATAATTGTAAATCACATAATTAAAGTACATTATTGTAGGTTAAAATGAATATTGGAATTATATTGGCTACTGAATCGTGTACTTTATTATTATATAAGGTAATTTAATCTACTTCACATGCCATGCTTCGCAGACAAATGTTCTTAAGTTGGGTTGGTTTGTTTCATTTGGTCTGGTTTGGTTTCAGCTATTTGACATTCATCAAATAGTGCCTGCAACTACGCTATTTGTTCCCCGGAAATCCATGGCTGTCATTCTTGCGAAAAGCTAAAACAGTTAGAACTGGCTCAGTTAGATTCATGAAACAAGTTTAGTTAGTAATTCCTTAGTTTGACAAGCAAGTTAAATAAAGTTATTCAATATTTATTTATGCCTAATGATCTGTATATATTATTTTAACACCTCTTTGGCAAATTTACCTTACAAAGGTTAAGTTTTTATTCATCACATATGCATTACTGCACGGCGACATGGGGGCTTATTGGAGTTTACAAGTTCTTGCCATGTTTGGTGGGTTTACTCTGGGTTCTAAGTAGACCAAAGTCATGTAGATTAGGTTAATTAGCGTTCCCTAACTGCCCATAATGTGTGTAATGCATGTATGAGTGTTGACTGGATGGCCTATCATGGTCATACAAACATAAATACAATGGTCACCATACTGTAGGCCGCCACAGCCGCTAGTTGGACTGCAGAGGTTCCCGATGAATGGATGGATGGATACATTACTGCACAGTCAAATTTTTTATTCTTCACATATCCCAACTTTTTAAGGTAAAATAAATGACACAAAAAGTTACATTTTCTTACATTGTTATGAAAGGCAGACTTTAATATACATTCCATAAATAAGCAAACCCAGACATCAACTAGAATGAAAGCAAAAACTGCAACTGTTAAGCATGCGACCATGTAACACAGTGTTTAAATACAAGTAATGGAACAAAAACACTTTATTCAAGACACATAAATACCTACAGTGGCTGCAGCCATATGGATGCTCAGGAAGCTTGGTAGTGGTACCAGCGCATTCTACTGCAGGCACTACTATTCTACTGCCTGGAAACATGGCACGTGCCAGCATGATGCCCTCAAAACTACTGTGCATTGTACTGTACGGACCTACTGTAGTTGAGTGAGTATGATGTCTTCAAGACTTTTTAAAAAGTGGTGGAAGTTGCAGTACATTTTCTTGACTTGATTAGGTGGCATGATTGTGTGTTTACATGGCTTAATTCTGGGTTCTAATGGTGAGACAGGCAGATCTGATCAGAGCTCAGGTAAAACTAGGCTGACAGGAGACATTTCTGAGTTAACAGGACATGTCTCTGGGTTAACAGGAAGCTTTTCTAGAATACCAGCATCTCTGGGCTAATATACCTAACAGGACAATGGAGTCAGATAACAGGATTTGGTTAAAGGCTAATATGAACAGCAGGACAAAGTTTTATGCTGAGAGGGCTTGATTTAGAAAAATGTGGGATGGTGACATTCCTGGCAAAGTCCAAGCCAGGGTCAAGTAAGATCTATAAAGCAACTGTTTGTTCAGTGACGATATATGGATCAGAATGCTGGTTGTCCAGTAGAAATGAAGAACACTGCCCCCATGCCATGGAAATGCACATGATGCAGTAGACATTGCTTCTCTTTCACCAATACAGTGGAACCTTGGATTACGAGCATAATTCATTCCAGAAGCGGGCTCGTATTCCAAAACACTCATAAACCAAATCAAATCATCCCATAAGAAATAATGAAAACTCAATTCGTTCCACAGCCCAAAAAATAAATACAGAAAAATAATTAATACAATATATAAAGTAAAAATAAAACAAATTAACCTGCACTTTACTTTTTAAAAAAAGTTTAAATAAATCCTAACAGATAAGTGTTTCCGTTTGTGCGCGCAGGCACGGTGTATTTGTATGTGTGTGTGTGTGTGTGTGTGTGTGTGTGTGTGTGTGTGTGTGTGTGTGTGTGTGTGTGTGGAATTAGCCCCTTCCCTCACCTCGTCTTACACAGTAAAACTCCTCCTCCTCCTGTGTGTGTGTCGTTGTCAAAAAACTCGGCAAACCAAGACATGCTCGTTTTTCAAGTAAAAATTTATTAAAAATCTTTGCTCGTCTTGCGGAACACTCATAAACCGAGTTACTCGCAATCTGAGGTTCCACTGTATTAGCAAAAAATATGCAAGAAGGCTGTCTCAGGCAGTAAAGGCGCGTCCAACAAGCAGCGCTTGACACTTGCTGATCAGCTCTACCTATCATTTAAAAATCACAGGACAGTGCCCATGATGATCAAAACAGTTATGCCAAGACACCATCAATGGGACATGAAAATCATGAACCTGTGCATGGAAGATGCAAGTGATCATGCAAAGTGGCATTCACTGATCTCACACGTAGCATTCACAGGTCTCTCCTCCAAAAGAGGACTTCACACGATGGGACAATGGCAAGAAGAAGAAAAAGGTAAGTTGTCATCCAAACTATAAAGTAACAGCTTGCTAGTGTGTTCCTGCTGAAAGAGCCTGGAAGGTGCATACTATCTAATAATAATACAGACTTTGAAAGACAAGCTGTCAGGTACAAAGCATTATTTCTGAACTGGTAATCACTAAAACCACAAATTACTCAAAACATTTTATTGCCCATGGGTCCTGATAAGTTAGGAGCTCATCCTGCTAGATTCACCTACCTTGTGTCTACACTTTTTGCCCAGATTAAATAAATCAACCATATACAGTAGGTCATATTGTAGGCAGAAATATCACTGCAGCACAATTCCTAAACTCATTCACTCCTTTCATCAATGGACGAAAAATACGCTTGAGATCATCAATGAACAAATATTATATAGTTGGTGGATCATTCAGAATACAGCAGCAGTATACTGTATGACTGAATGATGACAGCCAGTATAATGGGAACCGCTGTGCACCTTTATCCAATCAGTCAATTATATGACAGCAGTACAATGCATAAAACCATGCAGTTAATATTTTATTTAATATTCATAACTGAAAATAGATTTTAATGATCTCGGTGACTTTGACGGTGTCATGTGGTGTTGGTGCCCGACAGGTTATGCTGAGTTTGACATAAAATTTCGCCACATGTTCAGTTGAATGAACATTAAACGTGGTACAGGTGCTCCTAAAAATGCTTGGTGACGGCAAGTATAAATTCATTGTTACAAGCAAATATGATTTTTTCTAATGGTTGCTATTTCCTCTTTTGTAATCACTTTTTTTTTTTTTTTGCAAAAAGCTTTATCTAATTAAACATGCATCGATTTGCACACATTACAAAAATCTATTATTTTTATATAGGTAGAATCATTGGTAACATCTCTGTAAAGTTTGATTATGATTTGGTTATTGTTGAAAGGGTTCAATAAAAATGTGCGCCTTTTAAAGGCATAAAATCAAACACAATACCAACAATAATTAAAAAGATGTGTATTTTTAGAGAATGTTATAAAACATATTAATTTGTACAGAATATACAGTATATGGCGCTCCTTCCTGTAAGCCTTGCAGTAATTATGATTTGTTGTGTTATGTTTTGGAAACACATGCTTTTGTTGATTATGATTTAATGAATGGATTTAAGCAGATAGAAAGGTTTCAGATTTCTGATGAAATGTGGGATTGACACACAAATATTTTTCTCATGGAATAACCCAGAAGGAAAACCAATAATTGCGATTTCCTAGAATGTTAATTACTATTTATAATTCAGTCTGTGAATGCTGCATCAAATTTATACAATATAAATGAAATGCCAGTAGACCGGACACCTCCATACACCATACTAAATTTGATTTGAAATTACAGGATGAGGGTGGTAACACTGAGCACACTTAAACTGTGATTTACATATTTTGTTGACTGAAAAACTATAGTACCTGAGATGACTCTCTTTACAAGTGTGGTGAGAACAAAAACATCCCACAGTGCATAGCACTCAGACCCATGAGGCAGATGGACTACAGCAGAAGACCACAGCACGAAAAAGCATGAATTCATGGACCCAACCTGCATTGTGTCAACTTTTATAACCCTAATGGTAATGGATCATTTCACAAACCAAAAGTCATCTCGAACTGGGTTGATGAGCATGAAAATGAGTTCATGTTCCTCAGTGTCCTTCCCAGTCATTGTATCTGAATTCAATAAAACATGATTGGGATCTGGTTAATTAAACAAAAGCTTCGCAGGAATCGCATGGTGCATTCACAACAACATGGCCGATAATCTTAAAGAAATTACTCTAACATTTTGGGGAATTTATGCCAAAAAGAACTGAGGCAGTTTTGAGAGCAAAAAGAGGCCCTTCCCAGTATTAGTATGGTGTTCCTAACAAAGTGCCTGGTGAGTGTATACTTAGCTGTTAATATGCACTTAGTGTACCTTGTGTAATAAAAATGGTAATGACAGATGCTCACATGGGAGTTATATAGCGTGTTGACAGAAATGGTGCTACGCTGCTGAAACCTGATACGCACCTGCACTGAAAGCCAATAAAACTCGGAGGATGTATTGACTCAGGATAATAAACCTACAAATGAGAAGTCAGCTTTAGTGTCCAGAGAAATGTATTCACTTGCTCATCAACTTCTGAGAGCTGAATGACTTATTTATCATCTCTTCCTCGGCCCTCTGTGAATTCACTTCTGCCTTCTTATTAAAATGTAACCCGACTGGATCCAGGGGGGAAAAGTTCCCCAGTTTGTATACACCGTGTGTTATTTTTCTTTCCTGCAGTCTGTTTAATGCATCATTATTTGTTCATCTTCAGCAACCGTAAGCCTGGAAAGAAATGTAAGTTCATTGTAGGGCACCATGCACACACGCACACACACACACACACACACACACACACACACACACACACACACACACACACAAACTCGCGCACGCACACACACACACACACACACACACACACACACACAAACTCACGCAAACACACGCACACACACACACACAAACTCACACACGCACACACACAAACTCACACACACACACGCGCACACACACACATACTCACACACACACACACACACACACACACACACACACACACACACACACACACACACACACACCTAGAGTCAATTTAATGTAGGCAGTCCATTTACCAGAATAAGTATACAGATAGTAACACAAGTTCAGATTTTTATCCTCCAACTGTGACGTGGCAACATTATTTAGCTCATGAAGCACTAAATCTCCCATCAAGAAATATATTAGGCTATATTTGCTGTAGCTCAGAGCTTACCTCATTATATTTACCTCTACACTTCCTGCTGAGCCATCATGACACGTTCTGTTTAACACGTTAAATAAATATTCATTGTGCATTGGTTTTCAGGCTGTTCCCTTTGTACATTTTGCAGTTTTCCTTCAGAAAATCAACAGAGCATGTGGTTTGAACGTTATATATAAAAGTATATCTATATACATTTTCAAAAAGGTTTTGTTTGGAACTCTGTCTTAAAGTGATATCTATACGTTTCATACATTGGAGGACCCAGTCTGTCTGTCTGTCTGTATGTCTGTGCAACCAGATTTGGTCACAGCATCATGCAGAACTGTCTAGACAGAATTTAATGAGAGCTTGGCAGTACTGTATGTTGTTATTTGCCTAAAGTTAATCCTGCTCCATAAAGAAAATGAAATTGTTGAGTATAATTAAAGTTATGAGCAATTATGTGCCAAATTACATCACTGCATCTAGTGCTCTTTTTTTCCCGACGAACATAGCGTTTATTCCCTCGAGGTGGGCGTGGCTATACGTGCTTCTCAACAGAACCAATCAAGAGGATCATTTACTGTGTATAGGCAGAGTATGCAGAAGACACAGAAACAAGCCGCGAAAATCTTCACGAAACACAACCAGAGGTGCAACACAGCAAGGCTTATTCCCAAAAAAAGTACACTATGAAGAAGAACAACTTTGCGAAAAAACAATGTATTAGATACTTAACCTTACAAAATTTTATTTCTTTGTATTAATAAGTTAGGCAGAGAGTTCTGCGGTATAGACAGACAGACAGACAGACAGACAGACGTGCACATGAGCTTCAACCTTCTTATTTTATTATTTTAAGCTTTAACCTTTAAACGATTCCTAAAACCCCTTTTCTCTCCACGATGGGTATTTGTGAGGTATTTATAAAATGACTGCATAAATTGGTTTTGCTTTTAAATGTCAACAATTTAATGAATTTGATCATTTAGATTTGTCCTGATTTGGATTTTGTTCTGATTCTAAATCTGATCTGTACTGATGACATTTTAGTTGATATATTTTTCTTTTTAGCTCTTCTTTATAGCTCTGTGTGTGTGTGTGTGTGTGTGTGTGTGTGTGCGTGTGTGTGTGCGTGTGTTTGTGTGTGTGTTTGTGTGTGTGTGTGCGTGTGTGTGCGTGTGTGTGCGTCTGTCTGTCTGTCTGTCTGTCTATAAACATGCAGTTATTCTGTTCGGCCTTTGGCTTAATTTTATTGTTACCTCACACAGCGTTGTTGCTAGGTTAATGCTAGGTAATGCTGAGCCAGAGGGCAATTGAACATGGCTATAAATAACAACATTGTGTTTCGCCTACGCCCCCGCCCTTCCGCCAGCCCAAGCCACACTTATCCTTGTACTCACAGAACAATCAAAATATGATTATCCACGCAGGTGAGAAGGCTACAGGTAATCATACACAGACGGGAGAAACAAGGTGCTTCTGATTTGTTATTTGTTCAATCATGTGTTCCGGGAAAGGAGGAACACGAGGCGATCATGTTTCTGAGACAAAAATTTTAAATTTACTTAACTTGAAATTAATAGATTCAAGCAGGTTTATTACCCATAAGTTCCTAAAACACACACACACACACACACACACACACACACACACACACACACACACACACACACACACAAGCTGAATGTTAAGGCAAAATGTGCTGTATATGAATTGAAACACATTATTTATTATCTACATTATTGTAGATAAATATACACACAAACAGAATGTGTGCTATAGTTGTGTGAGACAAACAACAAACACATTCATTACCTTGAACATCTGGAGTTAAGTGATGCATTTACATCATCCTTAGCAACTGCCTGTCAGGAGCATCGTGCTTTAAATTAGCTTACTAGCTAATTTAAAGCACGGTGACCCTGACAGGCAGTTGGCCTTGCCAGAGTGTTACAGGTTAAAACCCTTAAAACGTAAGCAGCTCAGATCAGTGCCGGCAACACAGCATAGGTCTATGACAATATATATATATATATATATATATATATATATATATATATATATATATATATATATATATATATATATATATATATATATATATATATATGTGCTTACATGTATATGGAAGCCTTGCCAGTGTGTGTTAACGGGGAGGCTTCAGACTTCAAACTGTATCAGTCAGATAGAACAATTTTCATTACTTTTGTAAATTTTACCACTCAGGAATATGTAAATGTCATAAAACCAACCAAAAACAACAATGAAAACGTATGTTTTTGTGGAGCTGTGCTGTTTCTTTGCTCGGTAATTGGCTAAAATAAAATAAAATTCATCCTCACTCACTCATCATCTATACCGCTTAATCCTGGTTTGCGGGGGACCTGGAGCCTATCCCAGGAGACTTACAGTAGGGCACAAGGCGGGGTACACCCTGCACTCACACACTCATTTGTACACTACGGGTAATTTGGGAACACCAGTTAGCCTAACCTATATATATATATATATATATATATATATATATATATATATATATATATATTACAGACAGTAATACAGTACAGACCAAAAGTTTGGACACACCTTCTCATTCAAAGAGTTTTCTTTATTGTGTTCTTTAGCCCAAATAAGTCTCTTCTGCTTGTTGCCTGTCCTTAGCAGTGGTTTCCTAGCAGATATTCTACCATGAAGGCCTGATTCACACAGTCTCCTCTTAACAGTTGTTCTAGAGATGTGTCTGCTGCTAGAACTCTGTGTGGCATTGACCTGCTCTCTGATCTGAGCTGCTGTTAACCTGCGATTTCTGAGGCTGGTGACTCGGATGAACTTATCCTCCGTAGCAGAGGTGACTCTCGGTCTTCCTTTCCTGGGGCGGTCCGCATGTGAGCCAGTTTCTTTGTAGCGCTTGATGGTTTTTGTGACTGCACTTGGGGACACTTTCAAAGTTTTCCCAATTTTTCGGACTGACTGACCTTAGACATTTCTTAAAGTAACGATGGCCACTCGTTTTTTTCTTCACTTAGCTGCCTTTTTCTTGCCATAATACAAATTCAACCTCTTTGAATGAGAAGGTGTGTCCAAACTTTTGGTCTGTACTATATATATATATATAATGAAATTTTTTATAGCAAAACAAATAATGGCGAAAATGCAAGTTTAACTAGAAAATTGTTTGAATTAATCAATCAAAAATTATAAGTCAGATTTTATTAAAATACTGTGTAAAGGATGTTGATAATCTTACTTGAGTGCATAACTAGAGATGATGAACATTAAAGACAGATGTCATACCTCATGCTGACAGGACTTTTTTTTTTTTTTTATTAAACAAAAACAACAACATCACCATTCTGGTTAAGGCCACATCCATTTCCAGTTTAAATCTGAACAAAAATTCACCAAACGGATACAGTTCCAGATAGTGACATTGTGTTACGCCACTAGCTCATAAAAAAATACTTAAAAGCATCATTAATTGTAATTCTTGGCCTTAGATTGATTAACACAATTACAACTGTTTTATTACGACAGTAAAGCAGGTTTAAACCAGGATAAGCTCTGTATCACTATTCATGACATTAGCTAATTAGGCCAGAAGCAGATGGGCTTTCTTTTACAGTTTAGCTGTGGGCTGTCACAAAAAAAGAGAGAACTTGCAAGTTTATCACTCAATCCAGAAAGAGCGAAATTCTTAAGTGGTGAGCTCATGCAGACATGATAAGATGTGATAGCAAGAGAGAGAGAGAGAGAGAGAGAGAGAGAGAGAGAGAGAGAGAGAGAGAGAGACCGGGCATTTCTTATATCTCTCTTATAAACAAAAAGGAAATGAAGATTATAGTTTAAGGTAATTATTATGACATTTGTATATTACTGATAATATTGATTTTATAATAACTCAAATAGTTTTGTCCTTACGGAAATGCATTACAGTGGAACCTCGGATTGCGAGTAACTCGGTTTACGAGTGTTCCGTAAGACGAGCAAAGGTTTTTAATAAATCTTGACTTGAAAAAC
Source organism: Clarias fuscus (assembly GCA_030347435.1). Taxonomy (NCBI): domain Eukaryota; kingdom Metazoa; phylum Chordata; class Actinopteri; order Siluriformes; family Clariidae; genus Clarias; species Clarias fuscus. Next base: position 10,829,391 of record CM059212.1, read on the forward strand.
GAGCATGTCTTGGTTTACGAGTGCCAAGTTTTTTGACACCGACACACACACTCTCTCGCCTTTACAACCCCCCCCTCCCCAGCTTCACACAGATACACACACTCTGCTCTACACAGAAACTCTGCTCTGTCGCGATTCTTTTCAAAGGTAAGGAGCTGGTTCATTTGTTTTGTTTTGTTTTTTACTTTACAGCAGTGATTTCGTTAGTCTGTGCTCACGCGAGTGTCATTAGAGAGATTTATTTTTTCCCCATTAAAACTGTGTTTCCGTTGTGTGTGTGTGTTTATTGTAAAACTTAAAAAGCGAGGTGGGGGGAGCAAGTCGGGGTTTTACTGTGTAAGACGAGGCGAGGGAAGGGGCTAATTCCACACACACACACAAATACACGGCGCCTGCGCACACAAACGAAAACATTTATCAGTTGGGATTTATTTTAACCTTTTTTAAAGGTAAAGTGCAGGTTAATTTGTTTTATTTTTACTTTACATATTGTATTAATTATTTTTCTGTATTTATTTTTTTGGGCTGTGGAATATATTTGAGGGTTATGGCTTCAAATCTTGACTCCACTCTGTGTGTATGGAGTTTGTATTTTGTTTGTTTGTTTTGTTGCACTGAATGCAAATGCAGAGGAAAAATCCATGTGACCATGTATATCTGACCTAGGACCACAACTCACTATCCGATCTGAAAAACATATCTTTTGTGCAGACAACTCTAAAACATCAGATATGTGTCAGGCCACCTTAAATGTCAAAGGGAATTTTTTTTCTTGAAAGGAATTTTTACTGTCAGTGCTTTTTAATAGTTTAAGATAAAAATCAAAAGTAAAAGTCAAGAATTTCACAAGAATTTCATTTTTTGCCACATTGCATCATCCAATCATTTATTCATTGCTTTTATCTGATATGTAGAAAATTGATGGATGGACAGAGAGACATTCATTGCCCTTAAACTTTTAAGGCAGCCTTAAATGTTAAAGAGAATTTATTGTATGTAAATTTGTTGAAGTTCAAATTTGTATGTTCAAATCTGATTTTTCAGAAGGTTCTTTTTGGGTTTGTTAGTGTTTTTGGGAGGAAGGTGTGATTTATATTAACACTAGCTCTGATAGTATTTTAGGCAAATTACATGTTTATTTTAGTGCACTTGTTCTAATGTAACGCAATTTATATAAAAAGTGCTAATTCACAGGGACACATCTGGAGGACGCACCACTGGAAATGGTTGTTGATAAAGCTTTTTGTAATAGAAAACCTTATTCCTCATTTTGGAAGGAGTTTATTGTCAGCGCTTTTTAACAGACAGAAATGAAGATGTAACTTCAAGTTTTCTACTGGAAAGAGAGAAAGGTTTGAAAATGTGGAAAAAGGCCCCTAACTCCTCTTTATGTAAGGTCATATTGCATCATCCAATCTCTTTTTAATTGCTTTTATCTCATAAAATTCATGTACTGTATGGAGCTCTTATACAGCCTTAAATGTAAAAATAAATAAATAAATTAATTAATTAATTAATTTTAAAGCACTATTATTTTCTTATAAAATATTAAGTTAAAATTGTTTTGTATGTACTGTTTTTTTTTTTTTTTTACATTCCATACACTGTTTTATGAATATACTGTAACATATAAGAAACCTGGATGTGAGGAGAAGAAAGGCATCACTTACTCTGGCTAATAGAAAAATCACTGAAGTGTGGAGGTAATGTACAGTATTTTATATGACCTTGACTATTAAACCTGCAGTGAAAAAGAGGAAGATAAAAGAAAATGTTTGTATGTTGGGAATTTGGAATAAAAACGACACAAGAAAATAACACAAGATCAGGGACAAAAGATCAGGTGTTGAGTGTGTTGCAGAGAGGGTGTATATAAGTGGTGTGATGACAGCTCTAATGATGCCCCACTGCATCTAAGCAGTGTTTTGAACCCAGACAGCTCATGTTTCTGAGCCAAAAAAAGGGCACAATTACTGCCCTTTTCCACACATCATCTGTGTATTAAGGTGAACCACAAAGTGTGTTTTGTAACAATATAGACAGCTGGCAGGCACAACTGCAGACTCGTTCATACTCGTTCACAAACACACAGACAAAATATATACACAGAGGTCTGAATACTAGTCCATGTAATTAACAAAAATGGACGGCTAAATGAGAAACATAATTTGTGGACTTTCATTCATTTTGGCCAATGAGGTTTATTCAGGCGCATGTGGTTCTCTGTAGCAAAATATTTTTTGGTGGAAAATCACTATATACACTTACTGGTCATTTCATTAGGTACACCTGTTGAACCTGTTGTTAACACAATAATCTAATGAGACAATTGCATGACAGCAACTTAATACATCGAAGCATGTAGATGGACTGGTCTAAGTGTTTCCGAAACTGCTGACCTGCTAGGATTTTCACACAGAACCCTTTCTAGGGTTTACAAAGAATTTTTTGAAAAAATATCCAGTGAGTGGCATTTTTTGGGGTAAAAATGTCTTGCTGATGCCTAAGGTCAGAGCTGAATGGCCAGACTGGCTAAAGCTAATAGAAAGTCAACAGAAACTAAACTAACATCCTGTTACAACAGAGGTATACAGAAGAGCATCTCTGAATGCGCAAAATTGAAGCAGAAGGGCTATAGACCACGCCACTTCTTTTCACTAAGAACAGAAAACTGAAGCTACACACAAAGTTAAAATAATCTCAAACTGGTTTCTTGAACATGACAATGAGTTCACTATACTGAAATGGCCTCCACAGTCACCAGATCTCAATCCTTAAGAGTGTGGTGGTGGAGGAATTTTGCATCATAGATGTGCAACTGACAAATCTGCAGCAACTGATGCTATCATGTCAATATGGACCAAACCTCTCTCAGGAATGTTTCCTGAGAAAAGTTGGACCAACAAGGTACTAGCAAGATGTACTGTACCTGATGAATGTCACTCACTCACTCACTCATCGTCTATTCAGCTTTATAATGTATATAGGTCACGGGGGGGGGGGGGCGGGGGCAATTTGGGAACGCTAGTTAGCCTAACTTGCAGCCTGGAAACCGGAGTACCTGGAGGAAACCCACCAAGCATGGGGAGAACATGCAAACTCCATGCACACAGAGACGGGAATCGAGTCTGGCCGGGAATCGAACCCGGACCCTGGAGGTGCAAGGCGACAGTGCTGCTGATGAACGTACAGTATATTATTCTCTTAGAAGCTTTGATTTTCAATGTTTACAAAAGTAATATTTACAAAAGAAAACTAAGCAGATGGGTCATGCTACAACACTCAGGAGACATGTGCTTGTGTACAAGAGACATGAGATACACATGTTGTGTGAGGTAAGCTGTTGCGTTTGGTTTGCTACATCCTGATCTCCAGGTACTCCAGAACTCTTTTAGAACCTTAAGAGTACACAGACATATACGCGGTTGGTTAATGACTGATCTTACAGTACAGTATAGAGCGCACAACTGCACTATAATAAGGCACTGTTGCCAAAAACCAAAGTGAGGTGAACGTGGGAGGGGGAAAATGCTGAAGATTTTTAAAACCAAATGTTTCTCATGATCTTCAACAATCTTGGCAATTAAGATTTTGTGTTGTTTTCCTTATTCCTAGTTGCCAATGACTCACTTGGAGACCTTGTAATCTGACTAGACTACCCTGTGTATGACCTTATAACCTACAAGGGGAATCCATTAGTTAACAAATTCCACATAAGTACCATTAAGCCATTTTAAGCAAAACAAGGAGCATGCAGTCTGGTGCACCACTAGCATGCTATATAACAAGGAACATGCAGTCTGGTGCATCACTGGCAAGCTTTGGTACAGTAAATTACCTACAGTGGAATGAGATAACTGAAAGTAAGATAGTGAACCATGTTATCATCTGGTCTGGTCGACTGCTTGGGGCTCTGAGACAGTCTATAGTGGCACTAATACGTGACCCAACTGCTACAAAGGCATTGAACATTGATCAGCTTTGGCAGCCTTTTTGTCACATGTAGATTCTACCAGTTCTTGGAGCAGACACAGAGCCTGGCAAAACTTGTTAAGTTGCTAGTATGCTTAAGTGGATATTTTGTCTGGTGTATCAAGAGACAATTATTAAACTGTAATTGGTCCATTTAGTAGTGGCACTCCAAATGACAACACAGAAATGCTGCTAAACTTTTGTGCTCGTCACAGAACTTTGATTTGGTCAGCTGCAGTATTGACAAAAAAAACATGCATTGATACACCTGGTAAAGATAGACCATGTCCTCATCAATACTACTGTAGATGAAAGGTCATGGAAAGCTGCCATGCTCATCACAGTACGGAGTTTGAAATGGGCCATAGTATAGTTATTGCCACCATTAAGTTTGCATGGCTGCAAACAGCAATGGCTAGGGCCCCACTTCAAGCATGATATATAAAAAAAAATCTTATTTCTATTGATTTACTGTACAAGACACTCACCAACTGACACATTTAGAACCAGATCCATGCTGGCCAAGTAGGATTCTAAAGATCAGGATCACGCTGAGACTTTGTGCACACCACACACCCATTCCTAGCATCCTGCTAGTCAACATCCATTAATTGAATATTAAAATTAATTACCTTAGGGCCAGGGTTACATTCCAAACTTTTTACATTCCATTCGGGACTGCAATCTCCTCTGCTTCATGGAGACACAGCTGAACTCAGTGGTGCTGGATCATGCCATCCAGCCAGTTCCTTTCGGTTCACTGTATGGACAGAACAATGCAATTGGGGAAGAAAAGGGGAGGCGACATTTGCCTAATGATGAACAGCAGCTGATGCAATAGCGTACGCATTGTACCTCTCACATGCTTCTGCACACCCAACCTGGAGCTACTGGCCATCAAATGTCATCTTTTCTACCTTCCTCAGGAATTTACTTTGGTCATAGTCTGCATCTTTTATAATCCACCTTTGGACACGGACACTGATGTATGTGAAGTGGATGAGGCTCTCACTCAGCACAGGTACACACCAGGACGCTGCACTCACAATCTTATTCCCTGTTTGGGACATCTGAAAATGCCGCTATTTTTCTCATGCCAAAATATAAACGAAGACTTAAACAGAAACCACGTTGGACTTCTGTCTGTGGCTGCACCCAAGGAGAGCTTGCCAGTTGGCCAAACCAGCAAGAGTATTGGACTCCTACACCCAAATTTTGTCACCGGTAATGATCCTTGACATGAGGGATAGGTCATCCATGGTACGGTGCCGGAGTTTTTGGCAGACTTTGGCACGATGTCCCTTCTGCTCTTGGGTCAGAAGTCTGGAGACAAATTTGGCAGTAAAACTATGCATGTGAGGATTGCCTGGACTGTTCCATATTACACACCGACAATGGCAGCAATGTTGTGGATTGTTCTCCAACAATTCTCATATACAAGTTGCCGAAGGTTTCAACATTTTGGGGGGTTGAGCTTGTTAAAGGTATTCCTAATCTCCCGTCATCTTTCAGTGATGTTCTTCCGCTATTGAAGTGCGCTATCCCACTCACAACACCTCAAACGACTAATTGCAACATCATCGTAAACTTGCTGAATCGTGTCAAACGTCTCTGTGGCAGATTTGCCCAGTTTCATGCAGAATTTCACTTTTTATTTTATTCTTTGCTCTAACTTGCTGTCCATGATTAAATAGCAGACAGCTCCATGTACATGTCTTTTGGCACACTGACTTATGAAGGTCGGTGCTCCCTGTGACTGTGCATGTGTGAGGTTCCTCCACTAGAGGGCACTGTTTGTTTTTGTGTGTTTTGTAGTTTTTGTTGGTCGACTCAGTTTCCCAGAAGGCACCTCGGTCAGGTGATGAGTGCTCACCTGAACCGAGGTAGCTCATTAAACATCTAATAAATAGCAGTTTGCTCTGGGAAACTGGGTCGAGCATTATTGCTGTCAAACGGGTATTCTGTTTTGTTTGGTTTTTGTTTAGTTTCTTTACGTTTATATTTTGGTTTATGTTTTGTAACCTTGGTTTCAAAAGGGCTCTATTATTGGTTTTCTTTATGTTCCTTGTATAGATGGATTCATGGAGCTGTCTTGTTTAGTGTTTAGTTAGGCTGTGTCCCCTCATGTGTAAGTACTGTTCTGGGTGTCCCCAGTGTTGGTCTTCCTCTTGTCTAGTTCTTTGTATGTACTGTTCCTTGTCTGTTTAGATGTGTGTAGCCACATTGAGCACTTAGCCGCTAGCAGGGTTAGCCGCTAGTAGGCCTTGGCTGCTAGTAGGGTTAGCCTCCAGTAGGCTAGCCTCTAGTGGGATTGACTGCTAGTGGTTTTGGTCGCTAGTAGGTTAGCTGCTAGTTTGGAATAGCCTCATGTGTGCCTTGCCTCTTATGTTCCGGTCCCCTAGTAGGTCAGTACTAACCCAGTTAGCGACTAACTCCCTTAGATACTAACCCGGTTAGGTCATCATTCCATATATCAATATTCCATGTAGTTACTAATCCAACTAACCACTAACCAGTCCTGTCCCTAGTCCTGTGTCTAGCCCTGTCTTGTCCTATTTCGTGTCTAGCCCTGTCTTGTCCTGTTTCGTGTCTAGCCCTGTCTTGTCCTGTGTCTAGCCCTGTCTTGTCCTGTCTCTAGCCCTGTCTTGTCCTGTCTCTAGCCCTGTCTCGTGTCTAGCCCTGTCTCGTGTCTAGCCCTGTCTTGTCCTGTCCCGTCTCTAGTTCCCGTCTCTAGTTCCCGTCTCGTCCTGCCTTGCCTCTAGTTCCCCTATGTGTCTTTAGTTAGTTCCAGCTTCATGTCTCCCTGTGTCAGCGCTCAGTTCCCTGTGTCAGCGCTCTTAGCCTGTGTGTAGCCCTGAGCCCTAATTATAGTTTGAGTTTGTTGTTTGTGTCTGTTTTTGAGTTTGTTAATAAAAAGACTTCTGTTGAAAAACCCCTTCTGTTGAAAAACCCCTGCCCTACTTGCCCACGGCAACCACAACATCAGCCAGATCTGCTTGTAGTAACAGCAGACCCTGACAACATGCACCTTTGTGCTGCCATCTGTTGACATATGTTCCATATCTAGTCTTGGAACATTTTGATACCACTTGCTGTTGTCATATCCACACACCATATTTTTTTTTACACATTTGTATTTTTATATTTTTATATCTCACAGTTTAAAATTAATTTTTATAGTCTGTAAATCCTGTGTTGTTTGTATATTTAACTTTTAATTCTATTTTATTTTGTAAATTTGAACATTTCCATTGGAAAAGAAATAGTAAATTTTTATTTTATTTTAACTGAAAAATGTATTTAGGTTAATTGTACTTTTTTTTTTCACCGTAGTGAAATCTTTCTATTCTAGATCATGGACAGCTGTATAAGCATCTTAAAGCATATCTTAGAGTCTATGGTTGTGTACGTGAAAAATAAATAAAATTGAATTTAATATAAGCTACAGAGGCAATGCTCGGAGTGCCCTGAGGCAAATCCAAGGATAGGATCAGTAATGCAGGCAGGAAGTTGGTAGAGGAAAAAAGAGAGGCTGAGCTCAGCATGAAGATGAAGGAGTAGAGAGAACTACTCTGTAAAAGTAAGAAGTGCAAGGCATAGGTACACCAGGCAGACTCCTTCTTCGCTATCTGGAACAGAGTTGTTTTCACACAAGGCACATCAACGGTCAATCATCAATGGTCAAAAGTCTCAAAATGTTGATGTATACCAAACATGAATTTCACCAGTCCTCTATGGTTGTTTTTCCAGAACTTAGGCATTCCACCAACGATCGTGGGCAAGTGATGAAGAAGCTGTATACTGTATACATGGTCAACTGTGTAAGCATTGATGGTCAGATTGGTTTCGAACTGGCAGTGGGCTACGACATGGCTGCACCATTGCGCCAAATCTATTTTTGAAACCAGTGTATTGGACGGTAGTTAGCTCAGTGGTTATGGTGTTGGACTGCTGAGTAGACGGTTCCTGGTTTGAGCCCCAGCACCCCCAAGCTGCCACTGTTGTCCCTATGAGCAAGGTCCTTCACCCTCAACTACTTAGATATGATAAGGCATCAACGTGGCATTCTGAACCCGTAATAAACTGCCACTGAACAATGGATATCTCTCCTGGATATTTGGACAGACCCTATACGCCTTATGCAGTTGATGTCTGGCAGAAATGCTTGAGATACTGCTTCTGTCACTTGACATAATGAAGAGTGAAGGCAGATATGGTTTGAATATCAACGGATCCAAATCCAAAATGTTGCTAACAATCCAGCAACCTTGGCTTAAATTCAGGTTGCAGACAATGACGTACCTTAGAGCAGGTGGACTTCTTTGTCTATCTTGGCTGAAGCCTATACCGCTTTAGTGTTAGTGACACTTTAGAAGTGAAGAGATGAATAGAGAATATACGTAAGTGCATGAAGGACTTTGATAAGCACATCTGGTGTTCTAATACTGCACAGCAGACAAAATTCTGGCTGTACGTACATTCTGCTAGTGCAATTTTATGGCACCGAGACATAGACACTGACTGCAGCCCCCAGCAGAATACTAAACACCTTCGAACAGCACTGTTACTTTACTTCGCATCCACTATACAGAGCATGTAACAAACCAGAAAGTATCCCACCGAACATCTCAGATGCCACTAACTGAGATGATCAGGGCCTAAAGACTGTGATTCTTTGCACGCATTGACAGAGACACACATTGGTATCGCCCAAGAGGCCAAGACGGATGTGGATAAGCACCATTGATAAAGATCTGAAGCCACTTAACGTCGGCCTACGCCCAGCATGGAAACAGCACCGGACCGAACAGCTTGGTGATAAGAGCATGCCTTGAAGAAATTAATGAATGTCAAAACGAGAAGAAAAGAGTTTTATATCTTTGTTATCTGTTATAAAGCATTGATTCTAGAAATGTATTCACAGAAAATCTCAATAATTGAACACAATTTTGAATATGTTTAAGTGGTGTGTCAGCCATACAAGTCCCTGCATAAGCTGTTCCTATAGAAATGATAAAGATAATAAAGCACGGTCATTAATATCTCAGGGAGTTTTTCCTTGCCGCCGTCACCCTTTCATACACATTCACATTTCATCCCAACTTCTATCATTTCTTTTGATAGCGTAAAGCTACTTTGCGGCAACGACAATTGTTATGTATGACAAATTGTATGACAAAAGAAATAAAATTAATTGAAATAAAATGGAAATAAAATTTAATTGAATTTAAATAATACAAACCTTGTCAGGGAAACTACTGTATAATCTGAGCTGCTGTGAAAAAATTTAAATGACTTCAGAAGGTCACAATTCTAATTGGAATAAATAGGCGCAATTGACAGCCAATCCTGTAGTAGAGTATATTACTGTATGGAGCATAATGTGTAATAGAGCTGTCAGCTATATTCCTTATCACCGGCTTCATGTCACTCAAGCGCGAATATGAAAAGGTGACTAAAATATTAACACTGATACTCTAATGTGTTCGGAGATTAAACTGAGACATGATGTCACTGCCATAATAACCAACTGAAGACTGACTGACAGACTGGAATAACTCAATGATAGCATGTGTGTGTGTGTGTGTGTGTGTGTGCCCTTTTCAGTTAAAGGAATGATATTACTTTTCTCTTATCCTGCCTTTTGGGGACTTCATTCTAACTCTGGCAAGATATTAGTCCTCTCTTGTATCTCCTGCATTCGTGTGTGTGCGTGTGTGTGTGTGTGTGTGTGTGTTGTGCGTGTGCTTGAGTGATTGACATTCCTCTGACTAACTGGCCGTGTTCTGCCCTCTCCTCTTCCTGCAGGCTGAGTTTGCCTCATTAAGCCACACGCATGTGACAGGCCCAGCGGTGATGTACTGCCCTGCTTTGCTTGTCCTTTGGCTCGAAGAGATTTATGGGGCTGTAGGAAGACCCAGAAGTATACGGGAAACGAGATGGAGGAGGTGGACATGGGCATGTTAATGATTCAGGTTAGAGAAAGCCGAAGATCCGCAGCTAGAATTTTACACCACGATTGCTTCAGTCCCAATTATAAAATGATAATGTGACAGAAGAGAGAAAAAAATATATATATTAAGGTCAAGGAGACTGAGGGCAGACTGAGATAAAGTGATAAAGACAGTTAGGACAGAACATTAAATAATCAGTATCACTGCAGAAGCCTGAAGCAAATGCAGCATTCCAAAGAGTGCACAGGTAGGAAGACTGTAGAGTTCTTATTCTATTTTATTCTCGGCCATAAGTCGAAGTACAGGATTTATGTAGTAGCAAACAGATTACAGTCACAGATATTAGGCTGCTGTTACTGTAGGAACTTGGATCGACTTCTCGTTGGATGAGATGTACGTCCTGTAAGTGCAGTTACCAAGTAACCGGTCTTTGTTATTGTGCACCACAAAAAAAAACAAAAAAAAAGAAGAAAGAAAAAGAGAGGAGACACTTTTTGATATTGCTTGATGTCTGAGCACATGTGCATGCGGTCGGCTTGAGACACACGTTTGTGCACGTATCTGAGTAATGATGTGGCACACAGAAACCCCAGAGGCTGCTCTTATAACGGTGGATAGAGCCCACGTCATCCGATCTCTCATGAACCCAGAATCCAGGAATAGACCAGAAACATGATGTCGGTGCTGACAGAAGAGATGAATAAAGAAGGATAGACAGAGTTGTGTCAGATAAAGAGGAGTGGCAGCACATCACACAACCTACAGCATATCCACGTTCCCTCTGATGCTCAGTTCCCTCTGTCATAACTACCCACTGAGAGAGCATTGCTTTATTGTGTACAGTCCTGTTCAACAGCGTGAAAGTTTGACATTAAAGATCTCATAACGTTAAAAAAACAAACAAAAAAAACATTTGTTGCAGACATAATGAAATATATATATATAAAACCCTTTATCTTGTATATAGATAGTCCGCCTACAAGGTGGGTTCAGACAAAAACAATGTTACTGTATGTGTGCAACCCACTCACCAGGTGCTCACCTGAGAACATCTGCTGGTCTTGTTAACCCTAATCCAGGTGGGGTACGCTTTGTCTTTTGGGGGGGAGAAAAACACATACCTTAAAAATATATTTAATCTGTTTTTCTTTTTTTATTATTATTGTATTGTACTCAGAAAACTTGTTCAATTTTTTTTTTTTTTTTTTAAATATCACACCACCAAGGAATTCCTGTTGTCAGCTCAGACAGGCTGAGATGAACGCAAACGCAGGTTAGCTCTTTTTGTGAACATCAAAACACAAAGATCAAGGCTCTGAGAGTTCAGAGATATGGATATTCAGTGTTACTCTGCAGCCGACAGAGTCTTCAAAGCCTGTTTTAAAGGTGCAGAGGGTAATTGTGACCAGGTGCTGAAACAGTAAACAGGTGACTTAACGTTACACGGGAGTATTGTGCGTGTTGTCGTAGCGTGTGGCACTCATGTGTGTGTTGGCTATAATGTGTTGGGGGAAGTGGAGTTTCAGGTGGATTGGAGAGCTGATGTGACACTTCCCCATTCTAATGAGTCTAAAGGTATTGATTAATTCTCTTTAAACCACAGCACTGTTGAATCATTTTCAGTAACGGCTAATTCTGACAATACACACATGGACAAACAATCATTCGAAGCAAATGTCTGATGTTCATTAAATTATTGTTTACTGTTGCGTCAATGAAATTGTATTAGTTCAGTGACCGTTGTGGCTTTTTCTTTCTTTAATAAAAGGGTACCAACAAAGTCATCTACGTGTGTAGTTCCTGTTCATATAATTTACTAAGCACATCTGTCCCACCCACCCAGTCACACATACACACTGTTCCCACCCAGTCATTGTTTATTTGCTCATAACTGCAATTTTCTTCTTACAAAATTAATCCTATAATTAAGTTTCAAAGTTTTTTTTTTTAATAATAGTAATAAAAAAAAAATGTAATTGTCTGTATTTGATTGGAATTACAATTAGGTGTACTAATAGGCTACACTTATAATTTACAGTACAATAAGACTGTAAAATAAAAGTTTGTAGCAGCCAAACATGTTACATAAATCTCTGAAAACTGCCCTTAGCTGTTTAACTGCTTGTTACCGAAGCAGTGACTCATACTGTCTAAGAGGCTGTATTAAGTTTCCAACACCTGCCCTGGAAAGCACACACACACACACACACACACACACACACACACACACACGCACGCACACACAAACACGCATGCGCGCACACACACACATACACAAACACACATGCTCTCACACACACACACACACACACACACACACACACACACACACACACACACACACACACACACACACACACACACACACACACACACAGAGAGAGAGAGAGAGAGAAAGAGACCCCTTGCTTGTTTACCATTAGATAAAAAATAATGTAACAGGCCAATAAAACCTACAAGCCCCTAAAATAAAATCCATCCTTCATTAAACTAGGACTTTATGATTCTAGATTTATCACATTTATTTACTTACATAATTAATAGCATAATCTAAAAAATGATAATCCAAAAAACATAATCAAGTCTGACACGTTCTCCAAACCAGAAGAATTTGGCCAAATAGGTCAATATTTTGGGGCATTGGTGGCTCAGTGGTCGGGTTCTCAAATGCCATGAGGAAGGCCCAAACCCCATACTGTAAGCTTTACATTGCTGTTAGCCCAGGTCTCTTTGTCATGCTTTGTTTTTTAAAACTAGAAACCACATTCATCTTGACAAATGCTATACATTTCCATATTAAACTTTGCTATAGTTACAATAAAATGGAGCCTCATCTAGAAGAAGTAATTTGTCATAGAAAATGACGTTCTTATTCCACTGTAATAAAGTTCTGACTTTAAAAACAATACAATATATTTCATTTTTAAAGCATCTGCCAAAGAACTGTTGCACACATACTTGAGAGGGATGAGTTTTAATACATTTTATTGAGAGTGTGTTGTTTCGCTTCAATGATTTGTGCAAGAGGGTTATATTTTTTTAAACATTTTTTTTTTCTAAGAAGAAATGCATAATTCACAAATGTGTTACCTCATTCCAGGTAATCCTCCTGAAAAAGTTAAGGTTATTAACATGGAAAAAAAATGTAGTGAATACAAAAAACAAAATGGTTAACTATTATCCATGCAAATGGCAAAAGGACATTAAGGACTGTCCAATGTTTTCTAGTTTTTTTTTCTTAAATAATTTTGCTTTTCTATAATTTGGAAAAGAGGTTTATATTTTCAGAATGATCTCATCAGGACATTGAGATAGTAAATGCATTCATAGATCAATGGAAATAAATATTTGTAATAATAATAATAATAATAATAATAAGTGTATTTCAATTATTCATGGTACTTTAATAGTGTAAAATATTTTTCATCTTAGTATATAATCAAGGACAAAAAGTTTGACAATGACAAATTTAAATTTTCACAAAGTTTGTTGTTTTTATATATATTTTATTCAGATGTTACTATATTATACTGAAGTATAATTATAAGCACTTCATAAGTGCCAAATGGCTTTATTGATAATTGCACGTTTACGCCAAAGACCAATACTTGCAGTGTTGACCCTTCTTTTTCAAGACCTCTACAATTCGCCCTGCCTTGCTGTCAATCAAGTTCTGGGCCACATCTTGGTGGATGGCAGCCCATTCTTGTATAATCAATGCTCAATCTTGCTGGAAAAGCCATTGTTACAGTTGGGAGAAGTTGCTCTTGGAGAATGTTATTGTACCATTATTTATTCATGGCTGTGTCCTTAGGCAAAATTGACTCCATTGGTTGAAAAGCAACTCCACACATTAATGGTCTCAGGATGCTCTACTGTTGGCACTGCACTGAGACACCTTCATACTGTCCATTTTAAGAAGGGCATCAAAGAAGCCACTTCTTTCCAGCGATGTACTGATACAAAGATTGGACGGTTGAGGACTGGGCAAGGTCACTTTTTTTCTGATGAATTCCCTTTCTGATTGTTTGGGGCATCCAGAAAAAAAGCTTGTCCAGAGGAGAAAAGGAGCTTTTTTTTTTTAGACAATTTACCCAGTTTGCATTAGCCTGAGCCCCTCTATGGCATTCCATAATAATACTGTAGTTATCGCTCTAGTTTGCTGTTTACTCTTATATACGTAGATGTATTGATTCCAGTGTTTCAAGGAACATGTTCTGCCTGCAGTTGCTGCTTGTGATTGCCTCCAGAGCTCTTTACTCACTAACTTTCAATCCAATTCACCCACACGTCTCACTATCTAAGGACCAGGTCACTTAGATTTGCTCTAATGCAACATGGAGTATTGCACATCATCTTTTACCCTTGCACACAGAAACCCACAACAGTGTCTGTTATGCTAATTCTTTGCAGACAAGCTAAAGTAAAAAAAAATAATAATTCAGTAACTATCAAACATTGCTATTTGGATTAGCAGATATATTTTGCCTTTACACATCATGTGCACATGATGATGGCTCATGTGTGAGAAAAATAATAATCATACAGTATATAATTACCTTCTCGTAATGCAACCACAGGGGGGCACAATCCAGTGTCTTCTTGTGCCAGTCCCATGTCTGGATAAATGCAGAGGATTGTGGCAGGAAGGGCCTCTGACATAAAACATTTGCCAAATCAAATGATGCAAATCACTAACCACACCGGATCGGTCATGGCCCGGGTTAACAATCACTGCCACCAGTGCTGTTGACCTACAGGGGATTGGTGGAAATTGGCCTACTGTTGGTTGAAGAAGGAGAGGAGGAAGGCATGTTTGTAGACAGAGGAATGGCAAGAGTTAAGGAGTGACACTAGTGACTTTGAATGTTGGGACTATGACATGGAAGGCAAAAGAGTTGGTTGACATGATGCAGAGAAGGAAGGTGGATATACTGTGTGTCATGGTGGTGTGGAAAACAACCCTGGTGGTGAGGAAGGTGAACCGCACAAAGGCAGAGCAGAGGACAAAGTGGTGGAAGTTGAAAAAGGAAGAATGTTGACAGGAGTGCAGGGAGGTGAAGGTAGACTTGGCAAAGGCTTTTATGCTAGGTTGGACAGTAAGGAGGGAGAGGTGGATCTGTACAGGTTGGCAAGGCAAAGAGATAGAGATGGAAATGATGTGCAGCATGTTAAAGTGATTAAAGACAGGAACGGAAATGTACTGACGGGTGCCAGGAGTGGTGATGGGAAGATGGAAGGAGCACTTTGAAGAGTTGATGATTGAGGAAAATGAAAGTGAACGAAGAGTGGAACAGGTGACTGTTGTGGAGCAGGAAGTCGCATAAATCAGTAAGAGTGAGGTGAGAAGGACGTTAAAGAGGATAAAGAGTGGAAAGGCAGTTGGTCCTGACGACATACTGTACCTGTGGAAGTATGGAAGTGCTTAGGAGAGGTTGCAGTAGAGTTTCTGACTGGTCTATTTAACAAGATTTTGAAGAGTGAGTGAATCCCAGAGGAATGGAAGAGACGTGTATTAGTGCTGATCTTTAAGAACAAGCGGGGTGTGCAGAGCTGTGGCAACTACAGAGGAATAAAGCTGATGAGCCATACAATGAACCTAGTGGAAGCTAGGTTAAGGGCAGAGGTGAGCATTTGTGAGCAGCAAATGGTTTCATGCCTAGAAAGAGTACATCAGATGCAGTATTTGCTTTGAGGATGCTGATGGAGAAGTACAGAGAAAGTAATAGGGAGTTGCATTGTGTCTTTGTAGATTTAGAGAAAGCGTATGACAGGGTTCAGAGAGAGGAGCTGTGGTGTTGTATGAGGAAGTCTGAAGTAGCGGAGAAGTACGTTAGAGTGGTGCAGGACATGTACAGTATGAGAGCTATAAGACAGTGGTGAGATGCGCTGTAGGTGTGACAGAAGAGTACAAGGTGGGGTTGAGTCTGCATCAAGGATCGGCTCTAAACCCCCTCTTGGTTGTTATGGTGATGGACAGGATGACAGGTGAGGTTAGACAGGAGTCTCCATGGACAATGATGTTTGCAGATGACATTGTGCTTTGGAAATCTAGAGAGGTGGAGGTAAAGCACTGCTCTTGAAAGCAGAGGAATGATGGTTAGCCGTAGCAAGACTACATGTGTGAATCCATGTGTGTGAATGAGAGGAACCTAAGTGGAACGGTAAGGCTACAGGGAGCAGAGGTAAAGAAGGTGCAGGACTTTAAGTATTTAGGGTCCAGAGTAATGGTGATTGTGGAAAGGAGGTGAAGAGGCGGGTACAGGCAGGTTGGAATTCAATTTTATTTATTTATTTCTATAGCGCTTTTTATAATGGGTGGAGAAAAGTGTCAGGTGGGTTAGGTGACAAAAGAGTATCAGCAAGAATGAAAGGAAAGGTGTACAAGACAGTGGTGAGACCAGCGATGCTCTACGGCTTAGAAACAGTGGCACTGAAGAAAATACACGAGGCAGAGTTGGAGGTAACAGAGATGAAGATAAGTTAAGGTTCACTTTGGGAGTGACAAGAATGGATAGGATCAAGAATGAGTTTATCAGAGGGACAACCCATGTTAGACGTTCTGGAGATAAAGTCAGAGAGGCCAGATTGAGGTGGTTTGGACATGTTCAGAGGAGAGAATGTGAGCATATTAGTAGAAGGATATTGAAGTTGGAACTGCCAGGCAGGAGGTCTAGAGGAAGACCAAAGAGGAGATATATGGCTGCAGTGAGAGAGGGCATGAATTTAGTCGGGAAGAGAGAAAAGGATGCAGAGGATAGAGTTAGATGGAGACAGATGATTCGCAGTCGCGACCCCTGAAAGGGAAGAGCCGAAAGACAAAGAAGATATAGGTCAATATTTATGATTTTCTATACTTCATGTACTGAAGAAGTATAGAAAATCATATACTTAGCTTAGCTTAGCTGATGGTTAAAACCACATGAAAGTCACAAGTTTGATTCATATGTGAAATTTACACAAACGTTTATTCCTGTGGTGCTTTTGAAAATAGAAAATGTGACAAAGTAGGAATCACAATGTAGATTTTCTGTTTTTTTTTTTTGTTTTGTTTTTTCCCCATGAGGAAACCAGGGGTGACAGTTGTGAGGAAAACTCCCTGAGACAACAGACCTGGAGGTGAGCACCCACCTGATTCATTCTCTCCTCTCTGTCTGCCTGTATGTTTACTTATATATAGATATATACTTATCTTTCAATTAAACAAGTCTTCTACATATAAAAGAAAATGATCAAGCTCATGTTTATGCAATATAGAGATGTACATCTGGTACATCTCATAAATGTTAAACTATTATTTCAGCTAACGCACTGGTCTGAGTCCTTCTGCAGACACCGCATCGAAATAAGGATGGTGATTCATTTTATGCACAGAATAAGTTTTAAACTAGTTAAAGAATTATGACACAATGCTGACCACACTGCAGAAAGAGTTTGAATGATGTTATCCTCGTTTGGTTAGTAAGAGTGTAAGCATTGTGTCATAATTCACACAATTTCAGTGGCTTTTTTTTTTTCCTAGGCCAGTGTAATAAAATTTGAAATTCATAAATAAAATATGTACTTCAATAAATACACTAAATTATGTGAAATTTCTCCAATCTACAAAAACAGGTCATTCAAGAAGCATTGTGAAAGCCACAATTTTATTGATGTTAAACTGTATTTTCCATATTTCCCAAGTATTTGTTTGTGCAGTACTAAACTACAAGAAATCACATGGATTATTATCCAATCAGTCATCATCAGTATCACAACTGCTGGCGATCTGGAGCCTATCCATTGAAAACAGTGAACATGTGACGAGTATACACCCCAGAAAGGGCATGTTTATAGCATTTAGTACATCTACTTTTTCAGAACAACTCTGACTGTTTTAATACATTTTATTCTTATACTGGATCACTAGGAAGGCGGCACAGTGGTGTAGTGGTTAGCAATGTCGCCTTGCACCTCCAGGGTCCCCGGCCAGGCTCGATTCCCATCTCTGTGTGCATGGAGTTTGCATGTTCTCCCCGTGCTTGGTGGGTTTCCTCCGGGTACTTCGGTTTTCTCCCACATTCCAAAGACATGTAGGTTAGGTTAATTAGCATTCCCAAATTGCCCGTAGTGTGTGAATGAGTGTGTGAGTGTGTGCCCTGTGATGGATTGGCACCCTGTCCAGTGTGTATCCTGCCTCATGCCCTAAGTCTCCTGGGATAGGCTCCAGGGTCCCCGCGACCCTGAATACAGGATTAAGCGGTATAGATGATGAGTGAGTGGATCACTAGGTCACAACCTAAGAGTACTATCATCCTCAAGTGCCAGAACAGAGAAGAGACTTGATGCTTGCCTTCCTTGTACCTTGAGAAAAGATGGGTTCAGTCAAGCAGTGATAGTAGACTGGGAGCCAGTGGTTTAGGTCCTGTATGTAGGTTGTTTTTGGTACTATATTAGTTACATATTAGAGTTTAAATATTATGCAGACAGCTACAGGAAGCTAGGGGAAAGGACAAAGTAATGGAATGGGATGGTAGAATTTAGGAAGGTTGAAAACAAGTTATGCAGCTACATTCTGAAAAGTCACAAAGGTTGCAGACCAAAGGTAGACTAGCCAGAATCGAAGTGCAGTAGTCCAGTCTCAAACAAGGGACTGAAAAAGTGGCCAATGAAAATAGAAATTGGTAATTCCTTTTGATGTTGGAAAGGAGAAAATGGCAGAAGTGGCTAAGTTTAGCAGCGTAAGAGGAAAAACACAATTGATTCCATGGTTAACCCAACTTTTTTTTGTAGTGACAGAAGGCGAGATCTGAGACCAGGGAAGATCATACAGTAAGCTACTGAAGTGATAAGCTGCCATCCATGAGATGTCTACCAACATACATGTCTAAGGGAGGTAAGGATAGATTCATAGGCTAGCAGTAGTGAAAACTCAACAGTGAGACTATGATCTAAAGAGATTAGTTATAAGGGAGAATAGAAGAGGATCAAAGACGAGCCTTGTAAGACACCAGGGGCAGTTCACTTAATATCATTTTCCCTTTAGGGAAAGCAAAATATGCCGTTTCATGAATTCCAACACTAATAAGGATGGACAATAGAATCTTTTGGTTGACCATGTCAAATATTCAATTAAATCTTATTTGCATATCGCTTTTAATAACTGTCATTGTCTCACAGCAGCTTCACACAATCAAAAGAAAATTATGGCAATTTGTATCTAATGTAAAAAATTTGTATGAATCAAAATAATCAGATTGTCCCTGATGAGCAAGCCAAAGGTTACAGTGGCGAGGAAAACTCCCTGAGATGGCAATAGGAATAAACCTTGAGAGAAACCAGACTCATCAGGGAACCCATTCCCATTTGGGTGATAACGGATAGCAGGGATTGTTCTGCAGTCATACAGTGTGTTAGGCGGCTGGAAGTTCGATATACAGTACAGTAACAGTTGATGTCTTTAAGTTGATATGGAGTCCAGTTCGTTATTGGAATCTCGGAGAGACTGTAGGAAAGTCTGGTTCTGAACTATTTATTGAGTGACTGCAGTCACAAGTCCTTAGAGAACAGCTGTCTGCATCAGCCGAGGCCAGGATCATCTAGTCAAGTGGAACAGTTCCCAGTCACCACACGCATCCCAGACAGACAAGACGGTTCCACAATAGCGATTTCTGTGCAATGTTCCACTTTGAGGCCAGCTTAGTTAGGACCTTGAAAGTTGTTCTGCAAGAGGAACATTACTGTAGATGTTGCAAAGTGATGCTTGTCAGTAGGTGAAAAAGCGTCTAGCTTTTCATCATAGAAGTATTATAAAGGAAAATATACAGGGTCTGGATGGAATGATATGGTTCAGGAAGTTATAAAGGAAGGGGAGAAAGATGTTGGACAAGAGTGATGACGAAGGATAGGACGAAGGAGTGACGTGGCATGTAGGTACATAAAGAGGGGGCCAACAAAACACCAGGTCCATGGCATTTCCTTACTTGTTTGTTCAGCTGTTGAATATCAGGCAAAAATGCATGTACTGTAGAAGTTGGAGAAGACAAGAAGACTGGAGCTTGTCAGAGGGGAGGGTAATGTCTTCCGAAAGAGGGATGGTGTTGGCTGTCAATTTGTTAAAGAAAATATTCTAGGGGATGAAGAATGAGGAAGGCTGTAGATGACAACCATGAGAAGGGTAATGGGTAGGGTTGCCATCTTTGTCTTAGAGAAAATCTTGACACAACCTGACTGTCTGTCCCTCCCTTAGGGAAACTTTTTTTGAGGATTGGGGCTTTGTTGTGTTTGTCATTGACAACCACTTCTAAATATCATGTGAGATAATTATTGAATCACATTAAAATGCTACTGTATGCACTTGAATGCAGTTGCTATTCACTTAGGTGTCTGACTGCTTTTTATCGTAGCCCGCACAAACCGTTGCAGCATTTTGTGCTACAGAAAGTCTCCTCTGCGAGTGCACCAGACCTTCTCGGCTGTGCGCCCCTCACGCATCAGTGAGCCTTTGGAGCCCATGACCCTGTCGTCGATTCACCATACTTGCTGCATAATATATCCATAGTTTAAATGTGACTGGTGGGCATAGACTCTGCTGAATATCTCCTTCTTCTCGCACATTCTGAAGTAAGAAAAACACACATACACACACACACACACACACACACACACACACACACACACACACACACACACACACACACACACACACACTCAAACACACGTAGTCTGAGCAAAGCAATTACAGTGAAGAAAGTCTTGTTAAAAAGTTCTCTCTTGAGAGTGTGTGGGTTGTTAATGACCACGGCTGGCTGAATTGGATGAAAGTTTGACCAAAACACATTTTCTTTCTGTTACTCCCACGTTTTAGCACATCCTGTACTGCTGCCTCACTGGTTAACACACAAGGACCCCCCCAGCCCTGACAAACTCCCCTCCCCAACACACAGTTGACAGCTGTTTCTAGTCTGCAGTGAACCAGAAACAAGTACACACACACATGCACACGCACACACACACACACACACACACACACACACACACACACACACACACACTGCAAAGACATAAGCATGTGTATTTGTCCTTTTTCAAAGTTTCACCCGGAACATATCAGTGGTCTTCAGATGTTGTTTGAGGCCAAACAAGATCAAATTACAGAGAAATATGGTGTCCGCTGTATCTGTGTGTATCTGTGTGTGTGTGTGTGGGCGCATTTCTGTAACCAATATTTTATGACAGAAGAAAAAAAAACTAGGGTTAGGGTTATTTGTTTTTGTCCTCATCACTGTCAAGCAAAATTGACCACAAATCAACACTGACTCCATGCAACTTTTATATGCACTATACACCCATGCATAATTATTGGCACTATTTATGACCAAATAGTGAAAGTAAAAGTAAAGTAAATCAAATCCAATTAGTGAGAGTTTATAAGTCATATGATTACACATATATATTATAACTGTTATAATACTACTACTACTACTAATAATAATAATATAATTGCCTGTACACTTTTTTTTGCATAAAATTTTCTTTGGGGGTGCTATTTCTTTTTCTTTTAACACTAGCTGACATTTGAAGACATTCCATTTGATGACAGTATGATGTACAGTATGAGTCTGGAGTGATTTCAAATCTAAAAAGCACACTTACGCACGCACACACACACAGACACACACACTTAAGACCTTTAATCAAGCAGGCGTACAACTCCCCTCTCTCTCAATTTAGGTGGTGCCTTATTACAGGAATGAACTCATAATTACTCGAATGCAGGAATTACTGTGCTTACAATATGTGAGTTGTGTGTAAGATGTGTGAGTGTATCTGCATCAGTATACAAAACAGTGCTACACAAACCTGACCCACTAAGGTGACTTTCCTCTTTAATGATTTTAAGAGCCTTACTTATTAAAATGGGTAAAGGCTCTCAATTTAACCAATCACCTGCATTAGAGACACTACTAACCAGATTACAGTGGAACCTCGGATTGCGAGTAACATGGTTTACGAGTGTTCCGCAAACCGAGCAAAGATTTGTAATACATTTTTAATCGGAAACCGAGCAAGTATTAGTTTACGCGCGCCGAGTATCATGTATCACGCATTAGACTCTTATTTTGACACCGAGCGTCACTCTCTCACCTTCCCCTCCTCCCCCCTACGGCTTCGCAAACATACAGAAACTCTGCTCGTCTCTTAGGCGTGTGCGCGCGCAATTTGACACAGACACACACATGTACAGACGCTCTTTCGCATTTTCAACCCCGCCCCGGCTTCACAAACACACAGAAACTCTGCTCTGCGATTCTTTTCAAAGGCAAGGTGCTGGTTCATTTGTTTGTTTGTTTTTTGTTTGTTTTTTTACTTTACAGCAGTGATTCCCTTAGTATGCGCTCATGCCAGGTCAGAGAGATTTCTTTTTTCCCTGTTAAAACGGTGTTTCCGTGTTTGTGTGTGTGTCCGTTTGTTGTGAAACTTAAGTGATTCTGTTAGTATGCGCTCATGCCAGTTTCGCTTTTTTCCGTTAAAACGGTGTTTCCGCTGTGTTTAGGTGTTTGTTGTGAAACTTAAAAAGTGAGTCCGTTAATATGCGCTCATGTCAGTCTCAGAGAGATTTCTTTTTTTCCTGTTCAAACGGTGTTTCCGTTGTGTGTGTGTGTGTGTGTGTGTGTTGTGAATCTTAAAAAGCGAGGTGGGGAGAGGGAGGAGGAGTGTTACTGTGTAAAACGAGGCGAGGGAAGGGGCTAATTACACACACACACACACACACACACACACACACACACACACACACACACACGCACACGCACACACGCACACACACACACACACACACACACACACACGGCGCCTGCGCGCACCAATGGAAACACTTATCTGTCAGGATTTATTTGTACTTTTTTTTTAAGGTAAAGTGCAGATTAATTTGTTTTATTTTCATTTTATAGATTGTATTAATTATTTTTCTGTATTTATTTTTTGGGGCTGTGGAACGAATAATTTGAGTTTTCATTATTTCTTATGGGAAATAATGATTTGGTTTATGATTGTTTTGGAACACGAGCCCACTTCTGGAACGAATTATGCTCGTAATCCAAGGTTCCACTGTAATATTACAATTAATAATCTAGTATTTTACAACCTAACTAAAATTTTTATATTTCTCTCTCTAACAAGTGTTTTTTTTAATGGTCACACAGCTTGAACTCCTGAGAGTTCATGGCACTTTGTGAACAATAAATTGAAGGTAATTTTTTTTTTTTTTTTTGGCCAGGCAGTGTATGTCAACTACAGGATGTCTTACTTAAATCTTCTAATTTCTTTGGAATTAAAAGAAAATCCCAAGTGTACTGCTGTACAGGGCGGTGTTGCTTGAAGAGCTCTCGAAATGACAGAAAAATCCCTTTTAAATCACCACAATTCACTCATTTGTGTCTATTTGTTCCATTTCTTCAGGCATATTTTTTTTTCTTTCACTCACTTCCATTTAATCGCTTCAGTTTTGAACTCAGCCTTGTAATTGTTTGCATGCCTCAAGAAAAAAAGCAACAATACACAGTAGATATTGTCATCCCATGCCACTACTGCACAAAAAAAAAAAAAAAAAACTTGTGCCTTTGGTCAAATCTAAATTAGTAAAGCTTACTTTACAGTGTGCATGCAGAATTGTGTGTTTAGACATTTACACTGTGGTAACTAAAAGATTGCTCTATTCTCTGGAGTAAATACGGGCAAGAAAGCATTGGCACATAACTAAGGGAAGATGAGTGGAATAGAAGGATTTGTAGAAAATGAAAGAGGATGTGAGGAATAAATACGTGTTTGCATGTAATTACAAAGAGGCCCTTGCCTGCATCAAAGAGCACTAATGTGTGCATGTAATTACAACGGGTTCTCTAACTTGGGATACAGCTCCTCCTTTGCAGTACAGGAATGCACAATGTAGTATGTACTGTACACGTTTGAAGAAAATGTAATAAAATTACAAATGTCGACTGAAAAATGCTGTTCACATGTACATAATCAGTTTACATAAACAAATATGCAAATATATTTCCCAAGATGTCAAACAAAGAGAGTGTTTGAATGTAGACCTTAAAATACAGTGCATGTACATCACCAGGTACACCTCCAATTGATTTAAATGATGTCAATTAGACTATTATTTCAAGGCACATCGTGTGTGTAAATTTTTGACCATCTGGAATTTAAATATAGTAATTTATAAATAAACTAAGCTATCCGTAAACAAACTGTCGGAAAAATTACTTGTCATTCATAAGGATATGTCCTAACCGACTTGGGCAATCCATAGTTTCTTAACATAAAACATCTGAAGCGGATACAGAAAAAATCTGTTTTAATGACAGCCTTATACAGTGATTTGCAAACGTATTCATACCCCTTGGACTCTTCCACATTTCCACGTTACACCACACAATAGCACAAATGTAAATATATTTTTATTGGGATTCTACGTGATAGGCCAACACAAAGTGGCGCATAATTGTCATAAAGTGGAAGGAAAATTATAAATGTTTTTTTTTTTTTTTTTTTACAAATAAAAATGTAAAAAAAAGTGTGCCATACATTGCATTCAGCCCCCTTTACTCTGATGGAACCAACTAACAGGCTTGGTTGATTCAATTTTAAGTTTCAGACTACATTTTCAACTTTGAACAGTTTCCACTGGAGCTTGTACAGAAGCCACAACACAGTGAGCCCTTTATCTCAACTAGAAGACTCTGGCGCAGGGACTGTAAACAGAAACAAGAAAAATGTGGAGGGCTATGGGCTAAGCTAAGGCTAAACCCACATCGACCAGCACGTCCGAGTATTTTTCTTGCCAATGTGAGGTCCCTGAAGAATAAGCTGGATGAGCTCAAGCAGAGACTGAATATTATGGTTTTCTAAAAAAAAGGGGAAAAAAACTGGCTTAACAACAGCATCCTAAACAGTTTCTTGCCACTGATCTTCAATATCGGATTATTACGTGCAAGTTACAGTATGTGTATCTACAGTACATGTGGGGATGTGATAGCAATGTATGTACCTGGCGAAACTGAGGCTAGTACAACCATGAATTAACTCAATGCTGCTATTAGCAATTTGCAGACAGCCCTTTATCATTACTGGGTATTTAAATGACTGTCAGAACATCTCCTGCCTCACTAGTGGACACAAAACCTGCATTATTTCGTATGTGAAACCAACAATTTGGACTGTTAAAGTCTGGCTGAATGGAGCTGACGCTGCTCTCCAGCAGCAGTTTTTACGTACTGGAGCACACCTCTTCTGCGCTTCTCGTGTCCAACAGGTTTGCTCTCCTCAGTGATGCACCCGCTGAGAAACCTGAAAGAGCTCTGGTTATAGGAGACTCCATACTCTCCTATATGTGAAATTAGCTAGCTAACATGTGAAATTAGCTAGGCCTTTAGGGGCGCCAGCGGCAGTGGTCAGGTGTATCCCGGGAGCCAGAGCACCGGACATAGCAGGTAATCTTAGGGCTCTAGGACAGCATAGGTTCTCCAAGATAGTGGTACATGCTGGAGCTAACGATATACGCCTTCGTCAGTCAGAGGTTAGCAAGCATAACTTTACAGAGGTGTTTAAAATAGCGAAGGCGGTGTCCGAAGAAGTAGTTTGCTCTGGTCCCATCCCAATGAGACGTGGCGACATAGCTTACAGCAGGTTATGGTCGCTGAACCGCTGGATGTCCAGGTGGTGCTCCGAAAACAACGTGGGCTTCATAGACAACTGGAAGACCTTTGAGGGCAAAACTGGCCTGTTAGAGCGGGACGGTGTCCATCCCACTCGGGAAGGTGCTGCTCTCATTTCTTGCAGTATAGCACATAGTCTCAGAAGAGGCCTAGTTAATCGGTGACAATCCAGAGCCCAGGCCAGGGAGCAGACAGACAGGCTAAACCAACCGTCTGCTAGCTGCTTAAAGTCGTCACTCAGGGTTCATCATATTGAGACTGTGTCTGTTCCCTGGGCTAAACATAAACATACATTTAGAAAGACTCAGAAAGTCTGTTTTAGTATTTTAATTAACATAGATACCACAAACTCAGATCACACTGAATGCGCAGCCAGCACCTCTGATCTGAAGCTAGGACTGTTAAATATTAGATCTCTCGCATCTAAAGCAGTTATTGTTAATGAAATCATCACAGATCAGGAGTTTGATATATTATGTTTAACAGAAACCTGGATTAAACAGGACGAGTATGTAGCTCTAAATGAAGCTAGTCCTCCTGGATACAGCTACATACACCACATACAACTGCATACACTACATACAATTGGTAGAGGAGGAGGAGTCACAGTTATTTATAACGATAATGTGTCTATCGTACATTTTAAATTTAATGCATTTGAAGTTCTCTATAGTAACAAAGTCAGCTCAGTCGATCCCGCTAATCATCATTTACAGACCCCTAGGGCCGTACTCGGAGTTTCTCTGTGAATTTGGAGATTTCCTCTCAAACCTTGTTGTTTCTGTAGACAAAGCGTTAATTGCTGGAGACTTTAATATTCATTTTGAGAATCCAGAAGACCCTCTGAGAACAGCATTCTTGTCCATACTGGACTCAGGTAGGAGTAAATCAGTGTGTAGTAGGACCCACTCATAAAGCAGGTCACACTTTAGATTTAATATTATCCTTCGGATTAAGTATAGGAAATATAACCACAATTCCACAGTCTGAAGTTATCTCAGATCACTACCTTGTCTCGATTAAAGCATGTCATAGTAATAATGTATGCACAACACCGCGCTACCGCCTTAAACGTACATTTACATCAAATACCTATATTATATAATATCTAGCTTTATCAATAATCTTCCAGAGTTATCAACTTTGATTGGATCGCCATCTGACTTCACAGAACTCGAACAGGCGAATGAATATCTAGAGTCAGCACTTCGTTATAGCTTAGATAATGTAGCTCCAGTTAAAAGGAAAATGATTAGAGATAAGAAACTCGCTCCTTGGTATAATGACCACACACGCGCTTTAAAACAATTTTAACGTAAACAATTTTAAAGTAAATGGCGCCAAACTAAACTGTTAGTATTCAAAATAGCTTGGAAGGAGAGCATCCTGAACTATAAAAAAGCTCTCAGTGATGCTAGATCAACATATCTCTCCACTCTTATAGAAAATAAGAAAAACAACCCGAGATTTTTATTTCATCATGCAGTAGTGAGGATTTCATAAACTTTTTCAATAACAAAATCATAAATATTAGGCAAAAAATTCAGGCTTTGAAACCAGACAATTTAAATAATTCAGATGAACTAACTACATCACATCAGAACTTAGAACACTTTACTCCCCTTGAAGCGAGGGAACTAATTTCACTCATCTCTTCTTCAAAATCGTCAACCTGTATAGTAGATCCTATACCGATACATTTTCTCAAACAGATAGTACCAGCAATAATAGAACCCCTGTTGAAAGTAATTAACTGTTCACTCAGTAGTGGGTATGTCCCCAAATCCTTTAAATTAGCCGTTATTAAACCGCTAATCAAGAAACCTGACCTTGACCCCTGTCAGCTTTCTAATTACAGGCCGATATCAAACCTTCCCTTTATCTCCAAGATTTTGGAAAAGGTAGTATCACAGCAGCTATGTTCACATCTACACAGAAATAGCATAAATGAACTGTATCAGTCAGGATTTAGGCCTCATCATAGCACAGAGACAGCACTTGTTAAAGTAGTAAACAACCTCCTATGGGCCTCTGATCAGGGTTGCGTCACTATACTTGTGTTACTGGACCTCAGTGCAGCTTTTGACACCATTGATCATAGTATTCTCCTTCACAGATTAGAAAAGGTAGTAGATTAAGGGAACTGCCCTCTTGAGGCTCAGATCCTATTTGACTGATCGTTATCAGTTTGTAGATTTAGATGGTGACCATTCCTCATGTTCTCTAGTGGAGTTTGGTGTTCCACAGGGTTCAGTTTTAGGCCCACTGCTTTTTTCCCTTTACATGCTTCCTCTGGGCAACATAATTCGTAAACATGGTATTAGTTTTCATTGTTATGCTGATGACACACAATTATATGTCTCAGCAAAACCAGATGAGAAAAAACAGTTTGCTAAAATTGAGCAGTGTGTGCAGGACATAAGAGATTGGATGTTAATTAATTTTCCTGATAAGACAGAAGTTCTGGTCATAGGACCACAAGTAGCTAGAAGTAAGCTGTCTGATCACACTGTAACTTTAGATGGCCTTTCTGTTCCATCAAATGCAACAGTAAAAGACCTTGGTGTGATTATAGATTACAGCACATGTAGATAATATCACCAGGATAGCTTTCTTTCACCTTAGAAATATTGCCAAGATTAGAAACATATTGTCACTAAATGATGCAGAAAAACTAGTTCATGCCTTTATCACCTCTAGGTTGGACTATTGTAACGCCTTACTGTCTGGTTGTTCAACTAGGTGTATAAACAAGCTTCAGTTAGTACAGAATGCAGCAGCGAGAGTCCTCACTAAAACCAGAAGATACAAGCACATCACCCCTATCTTATCTACACTGCATTGGCTCCCTGTGAAATTTTGCATCGATTTTAAGATACTACTTTTGACATTTAAAGCACTAAATGGTCTCACGCCGCAGTATTTGAGTGAACTGCTAGTGTCTTATGATCCGCCACGCCTACTTCAATCAAAGAATGCAGGCTGCCTGTCAGTACCACGTATTATTAAAGCAGCTACAGCAGGGGGCAGATCTTTTTCTTACAAAGCCCCAAAGTTATGGAATAGTCTTCCTATTAATGTTCGGGACTCAGACACAGTCTCAGTGTTTAAGTCTAGGCTAAAAGGCCAAGCACTTTTGTAAATAGATTAACCTTAGGTAAAGGAGCAAATCTGGGGGACTCATGGACGTAGAGTATTCTGGTGAATTGGTATGTTTAGATGCTGTCCTCCCCACTCTCATTGATCACTCAGGTTTGTTGGCGGTGAGGTGATTGGTTGCTTTACATCTCAGGGAGCCCTCATGTCTGTGTTTCCTTCTGACTCTCCCTTTTAGTTATGCTGTTATAGTTAGTCCTTCCGGAGTCCCTGCTTGCACTTTGCACTAAATATACATTCACCTTATACATGTTGACTGTGACCATACCTAACTGCCATCTCTCCTTATTTTCTGTTCTCTCCTCTTCTGCTCTCTCCTCTCTTTCTCTCTCTCTCTCCCTCTCTCCTTTCCCTCTCCCTGTCTCTCTGTCGAGTTATACATGTCACTCCTGAGTTGCCAGCGATCCAGACCCCTCTGCCCTCTGGACCCGTCTAACCCGTCCTGGAGTCCTGCTTCTGGTTGGAGATCTCGTCGCATGGATGCCCCGTGTGGTCTGCCTGGATTCGTGTGGTGGCTGGGGATGGTTTCCACGAAGACTGTCCTGTCCTGGATTGATGCTGACAGCTGTTCTCTGGGGTCCTGTGACTTCAATTGTTCGATAGCTCAGGACTGGAATTTCCTACAGTCTACCTGAGCCTCCAGGAACAAACTGGACTCCTTTTCATTTTAATTTTAACACATCTCCTGTTATACTGAACTTCCAGTCTTACACATTATTATGCTGATCAATCCCTGCTATCCGTTATCACCCAGATGAGGATGGGTTGAGTCTGGTTCCTCTCAAGGTTTCTTCCTATTACCATCTCAGGGAGTTTTTCCTTGCCACCGTCGCCCTCGGCTTGCTCATCATGGACAATCTTATCATTTTGATTCATACACATTGCATACAAACTTACTTCTTTTGATTGTGTAAAGCTGCTTTGCGACAATGTCAATTGTTAAAAGCGCTATATAAATAAAATTGAACTGGAATTAATTTGCACTAAATGAATGAACTAGGAGATCTGTCTTTTGCTCTAAGCACGCAACAGGACATTTAGGTCTGGAAAGTAGGGGCCTACAGCAATCATCCATGATTGCATATCTGTTTATGCTTCCAACAGCATTATCAAGTTTGCAGATGACCTTAGTAGTACGCCTGGACTCTCCAGGCAGCACATTGAGAGGCAACCATTAGACAGCCTACAGGGAGGAGATCTAGCACCTAATACAAGGTGTGAGGACAACCTGGAACTCAACACCAAGATAATGATAGATGTCATCTATCTCGGGTGAAAATATCCCAATGGATCTTTGGTATTCTCCTACACTGTCACAAAGCAACCGGAGGATGATCAGAAGACTAGCAGTTAGCCCGTGTAGCGTGGATGGTAAACCCAAACGCGGAAGTAGCGCGAGCATGCAGGATAACCACGCGATTTATTATTAGAACTCTCTCACGTAGAGACCAAGAGTTTACACAATTAAACCCGCGTTCTAACAACACACACTCAATCAGGAATATAACCCAAAATGGTGAGTACTCACGAAATAGCATCGGAGGAGGAGATAGCATCGGAGACAGCATGGGTAGACCCAATGACTGAGCAATGTGAAGCACCATCTTGTTTCCTTTTATGCTTCCTGAAATGCGACCGTATTACTTCCAGGTCCTAGTGCCGGTCGTGTTACGAGTGTGCATGACATACACTGTAAAAAATAAATCGTAAATTTTACGGTAAGAAACTGGCAGCTGTGGTTGCCAGAATTTTACCGTAAAATACGGTAACACCGTTATTGCACTTAAAGAAATAAACCCGTACATTTTTTTACGGTAAAAAACTGGCAGCTGTGGTTGCCAGAATTTTACCGTAAAAATACGGTAGCAATGTTTTTGGTTTTACGCGATTGCAATCATTATACTGTATATTATACGGATATAATTGTTTATTTTTACGGTTTATAACTGTATAATTAACATGTTTATGTTGTTATAAAAACAGTTTATACCCGTCAAAATCCAGGGTTTCCATTATAACAAAGACGAATCATAACCATGTTTTTTACAACTCAGAACTGTCTAATTGAAAGATTTATGTTGTAATAATAATCGTTTATTTCCATCTTTTTTTACAGCTCAGAACTCACTCACTATCTAGATAGCTTTATCCTGTATTCAGGGTTGCGGGGGAGGGGGGGGGGGGGGGGTTGTGGAGCCTATCCCTGGAGCACGAGGTGGGGTACACACTGGACAGGGTTCCAATCCATCACAGGGCACACACATACACATTAAGGGCAATTTGGGAACACCAATTAGCATAATCTGCAGGTATTTGGACTGTGGGAGGAAACCAGAGTACCTAGAGGAACCCACCAAGCACAGGGAGAACATGAGAACACAGAGACAACACAATGCACAGAGACAGGAATCGGGCCTGGCCGGGAACCCAGACCCCGGGGGTGAAAGGCAACAGTGCTACACTACTGCACTTGCTACGCGATTATTGCCGTTGTTTGACTATTTTTTATTATGAATAACCATGGTGAATTCATTCAGATATTCTTTACTTGCATTTATTTATTTACTTGCATTACAGAGTAGCCCAACTCATATTATATTTTTTTTAGATGTTGCAAATAAAATAAATTGTAAATAATTTTACACCAAATGCCATTCTGAACACAACCCTCCCATTTTTATCTGAGCAGACCAGGAATCGAACCCGGGTCCTCCACATGGCAGGCAAGAGACTTACCACTGCGCCACAAGTACTCTAGATTTTTACATTGGTGGAAGTTTTACTTAAGTTATTGTTACTTAAGTACTTACGATTACATTAAACATCAAATTTGTTCAGCGAACTTAAAAAGCGTCATTTCTACAAACTCATAAATGCCTATTAATTTGACCTAATTGCAATTATTTAAGTTAACAGTACTCAATGTGTTTAATTACTTTGAGTCTTAGGGTTTACAGTGCATGGCAAGCGAAACACCTACCACTGAGGCACCAGTGCTCTGGTACTTTAGGGATCCCAGATTTGTAAAGATTATACTTACAGCCTTATGTGAAGACAGACCAATTCACCATCTTGATCAAAACAATTCAATGTGGGCAGTTTACATGTGCATTGATGACGTCAGACACAAAATCGCTGAAAGATTTTTAAGTTAGTGGAACTTTAAGGAGACAGTTACTGTGGCTTAAAATATCAAATTTGTTTAGCTAGACTTTTGTTTAGCTTGAAAAGCGTCATTTCTACCAACTCATAAATACCAAAAGGTTCTAAATACTTAATTTAAACTAATTGTAATTGTTTAAGTTAACAGTACTCAATATGTTTAATTACTTTGAGCATTAGGGTTTACAGTGCAGCAAAACAATATTTAAATTCTCAAAATCAAATATACAAATGTCAGGGTGGACATTTTTTAAGCGTTTTAGGACGACAATCTAAGCATAGAATTTTACAGAAGGGCTTTTATTATAACTTTACACAGAAAAATATGATTTTATCACACACATGCTAAAACTGTTTATGCCCCCTGTTCTGCATGTTTAAATGCACACTGCACAGGGGTGTCAAATATGTTCATGTATTTTGTAACGGGTTTTATTTAGGGAAGGAAAGAGTGAAAGGAGGAAGGAAGGGAAAAAGGTAAAGGAAAGGTGTGCACGTGCAGGTCTGGTGGGCAGCGCTCAGGCTGGTGAGAGGTGGTGGCAATGAGAAGGGTGGAATACCATTCACAACTTGGTGTGCGTTCCATTGCCCCGCTTGCGTGCCACTCTTCCTCGGTTTCCCCGCATCCCCTGCACAACTTGCACGCTGTGTTTTATAGTGCGGGGAGTGTAGTAGTGTAGTAGTGCATATGCACTAGTTTTCATTTTAAAAAAACGTCTAGACATATATAATTCAGATTTTTTAACTCTATCAACAAGGGTTTCATAAAATATAAACTGATGCTTCAGTATATTAGTAACAAATACCTTCTCTGAGAGTTTATATGTTACATCCATGAGGCATAATGTCATATTCATAATGCTTATGGAAAACTGTTGAAGACAAAATAATGTTTTCCTTTTTATAAATACAGTATATCGTAAATTTTACTGCAATAAACCATATTTTCACGTTTTTAACTGTTAAATTTAAGGTCTTACTCTGGAAAAATAATGACAGTTTTTCACTGTAAATTCTACGGTTATCGCAAGTTTTGTGAAATACGGTTTTATCCTGTAGCATTTATACGGTATTTTACTGTTAAATTTACAGACATTTTTTACAGTGTACCCACAATGGAGGATTTACAAAAAATGCTGCAGGTGCTACAGGTGCCCTTACAAACAAATGATCATGGCATAATGTATTACCCACCACTTTAACCACTATTCATCTTTGCAATATAATTGTGTCATTGCACTACTATAGAGTAGAGTGGAGTAGAGTAGAGTAGAGTCCACCCATATTTATTTTGTAAATTATTTTGTACATATTTTAATACAGGCACCATATACAGCATATACATACACTGTGTACTGTGTATGCTGTTTTAGAAGGTTAATCTTGTTGATGCCTTCACCACTGCACACTGATTGCATAAATGTACTGTAAATTACCATACAGTATCAGTCAAATGTCTGGACACACCTTCTAATTCATTGTTTTTTTTATTTCTTTTATCTTTTAGTTTTTTCTCTATATTCTACAGTCGTGGCCAAAAGTTTTGAGAATGACACAAATATTAGTCTTCACAAAGTTTGCTGCTAAACTGCTTTTAGATCTTTGTTTCTGTTGTTTCTGTGATGTACTGAAATATAATTACAAGCACTTCATACGTTTCAAAGGCTTTTATCGACAATTACATGACATTTATGCAAAGAGTCAGTATTTGCAGTGTTGGCCCTTCTTTTTCAGGACCTCTGCAATTCGACTGGGCTGCTCTCAATCAACTTCTGGGCCAAATCCTGACTGATAGCAACCCATTCTTTCATAATCACTTCTTGGAGTTATTAGTGGGTTTTTGTTTGTCCACCCGCCTCTTGAGGATTGACCACAAGTTCTCAATGGGATTAAGATCTGGGGAGTTTCCAGGCCATGGACCCAAAATTTCAACGTTTTGGTCCCCGAGCCACTTAGTTATCACTTTTCCCTTATGGCACGGTGCTCCATCGTGCTGGAAAATGCATTGTTCTTCACCAAACTGTTGTTGGATTGTTGGAAGAAGTTGCTGTTGGAGGGTGTTTTGGTACCATTCTTTCTTCATGGCTGTGTTTTTGGGCAAAATTGTGAGTGAGCCCACTCCCTTGGATGAGAAGCAACCCCACACATGAATGGTCTCAGGATGCTTTACTGTTGGCATGACACAGGACTGATGGTAGCGCTCACCTTTTCTTCTACGGACAAGCCTTTTTCCAGATGCCCCAAACAATCGGAAAGAGGCTTCAGCCGAGAATATGACTTTGCCCCAGTCCTCAGCAGTCCATTCGCCATACTTTTTGCAGAAGATCAATCTGTCCCTGATGTTTTTTTTGGAGAGAAGTGGCTCCTTTGCTGCCCTTCTTGACACCTGGCCATCTTCCAAAAGTCTTCGCCTCCCTGTGCGTGCAGATGTTAACAAGACGATTACTGAAATGATCTCAGCAGGTCCTTTAATGACAGCAATGAAATGCAGTGGAAAGTTTTTTTCGGGATTAAGTTAATTTTCATGGCAAAGAAGAACTATGCAATTAATCTGATCACTCTTCATAACATTCTGGAGTATATGCAAATTGCTATTATAAAAACTTAAGCAGCAACTTTTCCAATTTCCAATATGTATGTAATTCTCAAAACTTTTGGCCACGACTGTAGAATGACTGGATATTTTAAAACTGTGAAATAACACATATAGAATTATGGAATTAATTTAAACAACAACCTTACAGCAATCATTATTTTAGGACATGAACATCAGCTGTTCTGAATAGTTCTTGTACGTGCATTTGCAAAACCCATAAAGCACCATGATGAAGGTTTTCTGCATCTCATGAAGACCTTCTCATGAAACCAAAACTTACCTCTGCTACAGAGAAGTTCATTTAGAGTTACCAGCCTCAGGAGTCACCAATTAACAGCGCCTCAGATTAGAGCCGTTATGAAGACTTTGCAGAGAATACAGTAAGTAGCAGATACATCTCAATATCAACTGTTCAGAGGAGATTGCTGCATATTTTGGATGCCTTCAGCATTGTTTTACAATGTAGAAACAAATTTAAATCAGGAAAGATTAGAAAAGGTATTGAAACTTTTGACTGGTAGTGGTGGTGGTGGTCGAGGGGTCGACACAGCAGACCATTCAATCCGCACAACAATTTGGCACAGGTACACCTACCAATGCAACCATCCCATTTTAACTGGCCTTGGGACCGGGAACTTTTTAGCTGGCTTGCTTTTCCATCTACATGCGACTCTTGTGAGTCTACTGAAGAGGTCAAAATCTGACAAAAATCTAAAAGTTCTGACCACAGCCACTTCAATGATGGCAGCAACAGATGGAGCAAGTGGTCAGGTATCCAAGCCATCACCAACAACAGGACACCATCCCTTCATTTGACAGTAATGCCTACCTTCCGTGTTGACAGAACAATTTCTATGCTCTGTTTGAGGGGCGATGTGGTGATGAAGGAGATGACCATCATGAGGTGCTTTGAGAGGCTTATCATAAGGCACGAAAAAAAGAAAGAAAAAAAAACGCATCAAGTTCCTGCTGCTTCATTACTGGACCATCGGCAGTTCACATATACTGTAGTTCAGTTTTATGATAACCATTTAACCTTCAATGCCATTGCCATCACCCTCCACCTGGCACTCACCCACCTGGACAAAAAGGACATCTATGTTCGAATACTATTAATAGACTTCAGTTCAGAATTCAACATAATCATTCCTCCTTAATTGCTTAAAAGCTGACCCTTCCTCTGCAATGGGACCTGAGTCGATATGGATCAGGAACAGCATTTCCAGGACCACCACACTGAGCACATGGTTCTGGGGTCCAAGTGCTTAATTAGGTGCTGCTGATGACCAAAGAATGTCAATGTCAATTTTCCCCTTGATAACACTGACATATTTCAGAATTGGGAACATGAGGAATCATGCTCATACATGAAACCATGTTGCATGCTGTACTCCAAGATAAAGGCATTTGACTGACATATTAGAGCATGTGACTTTTTATTTTGCTGCGCACTGTATATTGCAATATCCTTTTGCACTTTATTCTAAATAGAACTGTGTACTTGTTGGTTCTGTGCCTCCAGTTTCATTTTTAGCAGTTATTGTACTTAGTTATTGTATTGTACGGTCTTGGAGTGTTTGCTGACATGCTTTATGTGGCCCTGTGCTTTTTCCATTTATGTGGAAAACTGGTGCTGGGAGAACATTGTTTTATTTTAGTGTGTACTGTGGGGAGGCATCACAGTTACATGTTATGTTATAATTTGAATATGAAGAAAATAAAATATGACCTTTTCCAAAAAAATAGAACATTTAATAACATAATGAATATACTGTATATATATTCAATAAAACAAGAAAGTTCCACTTATTACTATTTACAGATGAGCAATGACTTTTTCAGAATTTGCAGACTTTATCCTGAACTTGATTATTTCATGAGGCTTAAACAAGTAATTGTTGGAAATTTTGGTAATTGTTTTCATAATCCACAAGAGCCAATGAATTACAAATCTGTATATTTAATCCTCTGTAGGACTCAATGAAAATGTGAAAACTTAAAAAACTTAAACTTATTTAATCAAGAACAAAAAAAATAGAGAGAGAAAAGAAACTGATATAATTTCAGATTACTGTTTCTTTTGATTTAAAGGAACTTTACCATGAAACTGCATTATTTTACGGGACCTAGTGTTATTTATTTATTTACAATTTCACAATTCCACCTTGAGGCAGACCACTCAAAAGCTGCTGAATGGAAGGAATTCAAAAGAATTTAAGAATCTAATTTAAGAAAGGCAACCTGGTAGAATTTCAGATTGCATGGTAGAGGCTCATTTGAATTAGAAAAAGGATCGACTGATGCTTCCAGGACAGCAGATATCGAATACACTTTATTTAATACAGTAGCAAAGGTACCTATGAATAAAACACCGATCTTGCCTCTTAGGAGGGGTGACATAAAATGCTGTTATTAAAAATGCACTTTCCGACCAATCAGGATGTAGAATTAACTAGAGCTCTGGTGATGGATTCGAACGTGTGCCAGAATGTCAGTGTCATTAGGGCACAAATGTATGCAGTCATCTAGTGTTGCATTGCCCGTGGCTTACTCTAACCTTCAGAGGTCACTAAATCACAAGAGAGCACATTTACTGGGGCTGTAAATGACACTTTTAGTTATTCACAATACGAAAATAATGGGATAGTTTGCTGTTTTTATTCCAAAGCGCACTATAAGTCTTTGCAAAGTAGTTTTGATTTATATTACCGAATACCACTCTAATCAGACTTTTATTATTCAGATAATATACCCATACCTCATGGACTGCTAAACATACAGTCTTCAGAAAAACAGTGTATTTTAAGTATGCAGTAGTGATAATATGGGCACACCATCAGCAGAGCAATCCTGGTTTCGGCAGCAGTCAGGAGCAGAGGGAAGATCTTTTTTTTCCCCTTAAAATAAAAAGAAATGAACAAAAACACTCATTATCATTTATTACCCATTGACCCCACTGGTTTAAAGTTCCCAGTAGAAAAATGTGTATCTAAACAATATAAGAATTTAAAGCAGATGCAATAATACATTAGTGTTAGGGTTTGTAAAAGTGACCCAACTGTGATCTATAACTGTGTGCATTTTAAAATTCATGAGAACTGCATAACTCTCACTAATAGACTGAACTACAAAAAGACATCTTACTGTATATAAGAAGATTATATATATATATATATATATATATATATATATATATATATATATATAATTACATTACAAGACTCAATACACACATACCAGCACGACTCCCAAGTAACATATGTTTATCAGAGCTCATGAAATGGTCTTGTTTACTTGAGGAAGAAAGTAAAATATGGTCAACAACAATGCTGTGCAAGAGATGATCTTCACCTAGAAACATGCATAAAAATCCGAAATGTGTACAAACATCAGGTTTAATTAGCACAATGATAAACTGTAATGCAATTTTTCAAATACTTTGTGTTAAATACAGTCCCTTTTGTATCTTACAATAATGACCTCTCTGTTACCACTACTGGT
The DNA here is from genome assembly GCA_030347435.1 of Clarias fuscus. Taxonomy (NCBI): domain Eukaryota; kingdom Metazoa; phylum Chordata; class Actinopteri; order Siluriformes; family Clariidae; genus Clarias; species Clarias fuscus. Next base: position 10,867,436 of record CM059212.1, read on the forward strand.
TGTTTCTATGGCAACAGTGAAGTGAGGAATGGAAAAGGAAGAAAAATAACTCTTTTATACCTTTGGAAACACATAAAATGTTATGGTTTGCAAACTTTTTAAGATGAACTTGTATCGCCACCTACAAAATGCACATTTTTTCCCCCCTCTACACTTTTTACTGAAGTTACACACGTTGATCCTGGATAACTTGGAAAATCACGAGTTTCTGTGCTTAAGCATGATTTTTTCTGCCAACAGACTTAACCATCAAACAGGCAAAAGATCAAAACGTGCTAGAATCATCTTTATTCAACGATTTTGAAGTTTCTAAACATGACTATTTCTGTAGCAGACAGTGATAATGTATATAATAAGTGTGATAAATTACAAAGAGTAATTTGTACAGACAATTGTACAAAAAAAAAGTCCATATGTACATCATATTAAGTTCATACTACACAGAATACATAAAAACAATAAATTAAATTTACAAAAAAAAAAAAAACAGGAATTAAATTGGGCATATGCATGGACAATTTACAGAATCTTTTATTATACATTTTACTGAAATTCAGTAAAACACTTTATGGACCTTTATGTTACAAGCCGCCACTGTGAAAAGGTCAAATGTTAAATATTTAAAGTTTTCAGGTTGCATTAAAAAAAAAAATACTTTGATGTTTAATAGAGTCTAATAAAAGTGTAATAAAGTCTAATGGCCGAAAGCATGTAAAAATCCACAACGCACAAATAACCCTAAGTGAGTATTTCTTATGGGGTACAGAGCACTGCACATTTAGGGCAGTTTTTGTGCTGCTAGCACACAAAGAATTTTCTTTTTACAAACATAAAAAACAAGGTGCTTTTCCCAGTGCATTTGTTTAAAAAAAAAATTGAGGTGCATTAATGTTCTAGAAACCAATTTAAGCAAATCTAGAAAGATTTAAGAAAATAAATCTACGGGGAAAAACTAAATTATGGAGCTCTACGGTTTGTCATGCAACCGTGTGCCACAGTACTACATTTGTTAAAAGCCATTTTAATCCCAACATGTTATGAATTAATGTTGAATTTCTTGGTCCCGGTTCCCCCTAAAACTGCAACTTCCACTCAAAGTACTTAAACTCTGAGCATTACCCAAAGATTTGTTCCATCACACCTGGATGTAAATGCCTTGGTGCAGAATTTGTTACAGGATTACAGCCTATTAGACACATGGGTGTGGAGGCTGAATCTGAAATCATGCGATTACATCAGGAAATCTGGTAACGGTCACAAATCATGTATACATTACAAGTCAATACATCAAATTATTCACAAAGCAATTTTCTTTTATTCAGATGATTGACAGGTTTCTGAGAAATAGGACTGAAATGAAGCAGGACTTCACATATCCACTGCAAATATTAAGTTAATGAAGTGTCTAGTTTCGAAATAGACAGCTATGGTAAGTAAGCCTCGGCTAGTACAGAATGAGTGGGGTGGGGTGTGTGTGTGTGTGATAACCAAGTTGAGTAGTCAAAACTGAGTAGGCGGTAGGTTATCTCTCTCTGTCTCACACACACACGCACACACACACAGACAGACGCACACACACACAGACGCACACGCACACAGACGCACACGCACACACGGGAAAAAGTCTGGGAATCTTAGAATTATGAGTTATGATTTAACGTTTAACCAGATTGTTATTCATTCATTGTAAAGCAGTTCGCAAATACCAGGTCATATTTAAAGGTCTGAGGAAACAAATCAGAAAATTGGAGTGTTAGGCCTGCCATTTTTGCATAAGAGTTTGCTGTTGAGTACGAGTTAGCCCTTAGCAAAATCATGTGAATCTGAAATCATCTGGCAGTTCTGAAACTGCCACTATTACCGACACCTTAGAAGATCCACCGTCTTCCTTCCATCTAACTTTATAATCTCTTGTCTTGATTCACCTGTTTGTAAGACATGCTGATGTGGCAGCTTCACCTTCTATCAAAATAAACGGGAGAATATTTTGTGTGAAATAAAATCTCAACAGCTATGTGTATTGACTCTATCCCTGGCAGTCTGGAGTCTGGAGCTTCCTGTTGGTTATTGGCAATGAAACAGGTCCAAAATGGTCCAATGTTCAAATGTCCAACTCTAAACTGAACCAGAACAAAAATGTCAGTGTGAGAAGATTTTAGGGGAAAATATTATTCTTATGTTGCTAAACATAATTAACGGTGAAAGGGGTTTTGTTACAGCTCGTTCATAGAAAACCAAAACCCAACTGCCTTTTGATCTAGATTTAAGTGTGAACAATTTCATGAGTATTGAAATAGTGCAAATGTCAAACAATGGTAGCTGAAAGGGAGCCTACAAAACATAAACCAAAACCATTGTGATGTAAAAATGTAACCCTCTCTGGATATTTGTGTCTACAGCATCAGTGCAATTTCCCAACCCAAGTAAAATATTGCTTCCCTATTTCTGCTCTTCAACGGTTTCTATTGTTTGAGTTGACATAGGTGTGCACACTGAACAAAAAGGATTTAGAGATACACAATTTTCTCCTCTCCATCGGGATCTTGGTTCTCGGTTTCCATGGCAACATAAGCCTGCGGCATCAAGAGGGCATCACCTTGATACATCCCTGGCCCCACCGCCCCTGCTGTCCTGGCAGTATGGATTGCTGGACTAATGTCTGCGAAGAACATCAGAAATGTCAAACCGCAGTCTTTATATTGATTATAGATTATAATAAAAAAAAAAATTTGCATGTTCATATGCACTGAAATTATCTATTAAGAAGAGTAAGAGTTAGTGCTTTTATGCTTATATAGGCAGGTGAAATAAACATTTTAAACACATCAAGCCAAATGAGGGTAAATAATTTATCACCATTTTAAATAATAAGATAAATTACCTGCCTAAATTGCCTCCATGAGAGCGGAGTGACAGTCCTTTCTCACTGAGGTATGCGAGCTAATGCAAATGTAACAGCGTCGTGCCCTTCCCATCTGCGCTTAAACCTAATACAGTATTGTTTAAAATCTAATCACCACATATTTATCTCTGTTTAACGACTCATCCGCTGCGTGCGCGCACACACACACACACACACACACACACACACACACACACACACACACACACAGTAAAGTCTTTTTCTTCAAGAATATAACATCTAGCTTCTTCTGGTTTTTCCACCTCTGCCTGTCTTCCCATGTCTGTGTTTTCTTCTCTGGATTACAAAAGATTCCTGTGCTGACGTCTAATTGGTCTACCACTATTTTTCTCACAATAGCAAGCAACACAACTAGAAGGTCATAATTGTGGCCCTGACTTCTGAACAGAACTACAGATAGAGCAAAGTATTTAAAGTTAAGCTGGACAAACAAACCGTTCCAAATGTCTTGACAATTGCAGTATCGAAGCAAGGTGGTGTTCCAGCCGTATTCAACAGTGAGACTGCAGAATGCACGTTGTGTTTGAGGCGTGGGAAGTCTCTTGCTTCGATACTGCAATTGTAAAGACAACCCGTAAGCTCATAAGATGTTTCACAATTGTGTATCCAGTCAGTTAATCGCGAAAGATCATCACTCCTTAATATTAACACATTTCACCTAGTCAGCAACCACCTCGAATGTTTTATGAAATACACAAATACAATGCTAGTGGTAAGAGGTCATTGGTCACGGTGCTGCTGCAAAAAAACAAAATAATAATAATAAAACCCTCAACAATGAAAAAACCAAGGAGATACTTTTATGCTATGCTATTCATATTATGTTCATTAATTCATTAAGTTTTTTAAGACCTGAGATTTGAGGACAAGATTTTATCACTACTTTTTTTTTTTTTAACGTCATCTCTCTGAAAAATCTCTCACCTGTACTACCCCAAAAAATAATAATAAAAAATAATAATAAATCACACATTTCACATGACCATTTTTTTTTTCACACATGTGACTAAGATTTCATAAGTAATATTAAAAATCAGTGTTAACCACAACATGAGAAGCTGTGTTACACCAAATGTGAATAATTTGATCATGTGATAAAGAAATATATATATTTTTAATTATGTGTAAAAAAAAAAAAAAAAAAAAAAATCATATAAATCACGTATCATGTAGGCAGCCCCTAAAGTGACATGAGCAGGAAATGTATTTAAAAATAAATAAATAAAAAGAGAAAACTCTGGTGCAAACCAGATTTTTTTTTTCTTTTAAAAACAAAATGTCCCTAACTGTAATTGTTTTTTTTTTTTTTATCATGTCCTGTTAGGGGCTTCATAATAATATAACAAGGTTAATAATATAATATAATTTAACACAACATAATATCCTGTGATGAGGTTTTGTTCATATTCCTTCACCTATTACATCGAATGTTTTATAAGAAAAAAAAAACATTTATATTTTTTGATCAAGTCACACAAAATTTGAGAAAAGACAACCCCATCCCCCCTTTTTTTTTTTACCTTGTTTTGAAACCTGATTCTCACTCACAAAAGTATTTCTTTCAAAAATGATCATAATCTTCCTCTGTCTCCGTGCTCATCGCCCCCCCAGGAGTACCTAACAGACCTGCTTTTATTTCCACCATTGTGATTTGTATGAACATGTCATAGACACAGTATGTGCACCAGTCAGTGCTCTGTTGTCGAATGAACAAGAGAACACAAAAGTCTCTTTTACTCCCATCCTCTGAGGAAGTAAAGACACCGTGGATGTCATTTCTTTTTTTCAGAGTGTTAAACTTGGCCATATCAGCTGCAAATGAATGTTAATGCTGCCTTATACTGCATGCCAAAACTTTCTAAAGCAGTAGTACAGTATGTTAGATGGTGGTAACTTGACATGGTTATCTAGAACCATTATAACATAGAGCTAACTCTTAAACGCAGCTCGTTTGGACCAGTAGTGAAATGTAAGTAAGATGGATTTTCAAGCATGTAAGAATGTAGTGGTATTTCAGCTGAAAAATTAACAGACAAACATTGGAGTCCTCCAAGATCCATGTTAACATTGGTCTACAGTGTGTATTCACTCGAGCAATGTTTTGACAACCTTTGGCAAAATCACAACTTTTTTCTAGCCAGAGCTGCATCATTTTTTAGAGCCATAGAACCACTATCATGATTTGTGCCCAAGGAATCCTGGCAATGTCCATCTGGTGAATGCAAAAAAAAAAAAAAAAATCCCTGATGTGATAACCTGGTCATTCAGTAAACTCAGGTAGTCAGCTGACTTCATTTTATTGCCACATAAATGTTCCTGAGCCTAGACATGACCAACTGAAGCAACCTCAGACCATAAAACTCATTTAAATGGTCAGCTATAGTTGCAGTGAGGTCAATAAGTATTTGATCACCCAGTGATTTTGCAAGTTCTCTAACTTGGGAAATCATGGCGAGGTCTACAATTTTCAGCATAGGTGCATTTCCACTGTGAGAGACAGGATCTAAAAAGAAAAATCCGGAAATCACATTGAATGATTTTTTTAACAATTTATGTTGTTTATATTGTGAATTACTATGTCAAATAAATATTTGATCACTTGCTTATCAGCCAGATTTCTAACCCTCAAAGACCTGTTATTTTGATTTTAAATAATCCAGCTACACTCTGCTCATGATTCAAAATTAGTAGCACCTGTTTGAGGTCGTTATCCGTCATAAAGACACCTGTGCACCCCACAAATCAGCCAAAGTCTAAGTAGCAACATAGGCAAAAACAAAGAGCTGTCAAAAGACACAAGAGACAAAATTGTAGACCTTCATAAAGCTGGAAAGGGCTACGGGGCAATTGCCAAGCAGCTTGGTGAAAAAAGAACAACTGTTCAAGCAATTGTCAGAAAATGGAAGAGGATAATGATGACTGTCAATGTCCCTCGGACTGGGGCCCCACGGAAGATCTCTCCTCATGGGGTATCAATGATGCTAAGAATGGTGAAGAATCAGCCCAGAACTACACGGGAGGAGCTGGTCAATGCCATGAAGAGATGCCATGCCCGTCTCAAGTTTGATGATCCAGAGGAGTCATGGGAGAAAGTCCTGCGGTCAGATGAGACCAAAGTAGAACTTTTTGGTCTTAACTCCATTCGCCGTGTTTGGAGGAAGAAGAATGATGAGTATCATCCCAATAATACCATACAGTACCTACAGTGAAGCATGGGGCTGGAAGCATCATGCTCTGGGGGTGTTTTTTCTGCACAGGGGACAGGACGACTGCACTGTATTAAGGAGAGGATGAACGGGGCCCATGTATTGTGACATAGTGGGCAAAAACCTCCTTCCCTCAGTCAGAGCATTCAAGATGGGTCGTGGCTGGGTCTTCCACCATGACAATGACCCAAAGCACACAGCCAGAAAAACCAAGGAGTAAGAAGCATATCAAGGTTCTGGAGTGGCCTAGCATAGCCATTGTGGTTGTGGTGTTATCTGAAGGCAAATGTCAGCTGTATGCTCCTGCACAGATCTCGATTTTGTACCGATTCTTCTTGTGTTATTTAAAATTTATTAACGTTTCTGCCACATAGCCACAAATTGAAGTATCTTTTCTCCAGATTTTTCCTCATTAACAAGTGGTGATTCTATGGGCCCCACAGTTGTTTAGTCCCAATTTTGACCATCTCCTTAGCAGTTTTCATGCTACAGGTCCCTTCTGTTCTGATACACAGTAACGTCTTTTTCATATGTTTTCTGAGATGGTTGTTGGTTGGGGTTAAAAGGTTTGCTGCCAGCAAACCATATCAATCACTACACTAATTATTAAAATCAAAAGATTTGAAGTCTTTGATGATTTAAATTTAAATGGTGATGTTTCTTCTATTGGCCAGGCAGTGTACATGACCTTTAAGAGGGTTTTATTGATACTTATTGATATTTAGCGAAGTACCAAATTGTAAAAATAAGCTTGTTCACATCCCATTTTCCCCTTGATTTGGTCACCTGCCAATTCCCACCCATTAGCCATATGGGTAGGGTGAATGCTAATGCGTTCCCTTAAAGGCACAACCGGTCAATTTCAGCGTTTTGAGCTTCAGCACATTTTGCATTAAAGAACAGCATAACACACTTAGAGGAAAGTGCTATGAGCCCTCTTCCATTTCCATACAAACAAACAAACAAAACACTCATGACTGGCTAGAGTCACTGTGACTAATGGGTGAAGAGAGCATGCCTTCCCTCCCAGCTAGAAAATTAGACAATTGTCCAACCTTGGCTACCTGTTCATGTTTAACCATTTTCTGTCTACTTTTGGTACATATTTCTTTTTTACAAACATAGATAAATGTTCAGCAGGAATATATGTCGGCTTAACAGTGGAGTAGATTCTGCAGCTCATGGCATATACCGGTCATGCCACAGGTACTATCACCTACTACATCAGTCTGTCAATATGTAATTAAGGTTAATCAGACAATCAATACGTAGAGGCAATGCGCAGAGTTAGCTTTTAACCTTACCTTTCATCATAAGATCAGGATTGTTTATAGAAGGGCCTTACTTAGTTTAGTCTAAAAAAAAAAAAAATCTGTCATTGATGCTGTAATTGAACAAGTACAGGTAGATTACAGTATATAGCCAAAAGTATATGACCATCATCTTTGCACTAGATTTTGGTGCATAACTGAGGGATTTGTCTATTCCGCCACAAGAGGATTAGCGAGGTCAGGCACTGTTGGCAGATGAGGAGGCTTGAGGTGCAGTCAGAGCTCAAATTGATCCCAAAGGTGTTCGGTGGGGTTAAGGTCAGGACTAGCCATGTGCTTACGGAGCTTTCTTTCTGCACAGGTGCAGTGTCGTACTGGAACAGCTTTGGGTCTCTTAGTCCCAATAAGAAAATAACTGTAATGCTCAGGTGTCCATACTTCTACCCAGACGGTGTGGGTATGTGGGCATAGCAGCAACATGCTGGTGTTAGTGTATCTGTGAGTACACCAAAAGATGTTCATGATTTTTTATATGGAAAATGAGATTAATATGTCCCTACATCTCTCGCTCTCTGTCTTTCGGATGTCTGTGAGAGAGGCAGATAACAAGTTAGCGTGTAATGAGGTCGGTAAGGATTTTTCAGATCGATGTGCCAATCAGTCTCCCGTCGTACACTCACCATGATTCACACTCCACCGCCGACCCGCCGGTCAATAGAAGGCTGATTGATTTCCATGATGGATAGTGAGTCTGTGTAAATGTGTGTATGTGTGTGTGAGAGAGAGAAAAATAGAGATGGGGGTGGGTTTTGTCAGTAGATATATTATCATCATAAAAAGGACACTCGAGACTTGGCCACAGTGAAAGGTTCTGGGCAAAGTAAGATACCAATGCTTAGAAATTCTTCTTCTTATGATAATGATAATAATAATAATAATAATAATAATAAATATATTTTAAAAAAACAATCCCTCAAGATTTACTGTTTTTCCTCACTTAATACATATCCGTCTCTCATCCACACAGTCAGAAAGCATTGTAGATGTTAAAATGTCATGGTTCACCTCATTATAAATTGACCTGCTTATTGAATCACTATAAATTAGTTAACTATAATGTTTTGAAAGCATCAATTTCTCACACATGCAAACACACAAATAATGATATTCTATGAGTATATAGGCATGTGTGTACTCTATATTTACAGTATATGCATTTTAGGAGTGCTACAACCCACAAAACGTAAAATTCAATACAACAAGATTCAATCAGTTTTTCGATGTAATGACAATAAACGTCACCCAAATATGTGCCTCTTACACTTCCTTTTTAAATTGATGAAAACATTCAGTTTTGCAGTCAGCTAAAAAAAAAAGGATATCACAATGCAGCTTTGTACTGCAAAAAAATTATATCTTACAGTAAGTAGCAAGTGAAAAGTGCTTGAGACTAGTCAAATTTATTTCATATTTCTTAATATGTGATTAAAAAAACAAATATATGATCATTAAGCTTATTTCTAGACTTCTTAAGTCTTCTTAGACTAAGTCTTCTTAGACTTCTTATTTCCAAAATTCTTGAAAGAACTGTTTATAACCAAATGTCTCTTTATCTCTCACAGAACAACCTTAATGATCCCAACCAATCTGGATTCAAGGTGGCACATTCCACAGAGACTGCCCTTCTGTCAGTCACTGAGAAGCTCCATGCTGCTAGATCTGCTAAACTGTCATCTGTCCTGATCCTCCTGGACCTGTCAGCTGCATTTGACACAGTGAACCACAAGATCCTATTATCTATTCTCACAAGCCTTGGTATTTGTGGAACAGCGTGGCAATAGTTTGCTTCTTACCTAGAAGATAGGTCATATGAGGTGACATGGAGGGGATCTACATCTGCCCCATGTAGACTCTCTACTGGTGTTCCGCAGGGCTCAGTACTTGGTCCTCTTCTGTTCTCCCTCTATACCCGGTCTCTTGGTAAGGTCATATTATCGCATGGATTTTCATACCATTGTTATGCAGATGACACTCAACTTGTTTTCTCCTTTCCTCCCTCTGACACTCGGGTTTCCACGCGGATCTCAGCATGTCTGGCAGACATCTCATCCTGGATGGCAGCTCATCAGCTGAAACTCAATCTGAGTAAAACCGAACTGTTGTTCATTCCTGGTGACGCATCCCCAGGTCAAGATCTTGTGATATCCCTGGACAACACTCAAATCACTCCTTCAGCCACTGCCCGCAATCTTGGGGTAACCATGGACAATCATCTGTCATTTTCCCCTCACATCGCTAACCTTACTCGCTCTTGTAAATTTCTTCTTTACAATATCAGAAGAATCCGCCCATTTCTTTCTTCACAGGCTACTCAGGTCCCTTGTTATTTCAAGACTGGACTACTGCAACTCACTCCTGGCTGGCCTGCCTCTGTCCACAACTCGTCCTCTGCAACTGATCCAGAATGCAGCAGCACGTCTCGTTTTCAACCTTCCCAAGTTCTCCCACACCACCCCACTCCTCCGCTCCTTGCACTGGCTTCCTGTAGCTGCCCGCATCAAATTCAAAACACTGATGCTTGCCTACAAAGCTAAAAATGGCCCAGCACCCACTTACCTCTCTGCTCTAATCACACCACGCACTGCGCCGCGTTCCCTCCGGTCCTCCAGCACTGCTCGCCTCGTCCCACCATCTCTCAGGGATCGAGGGCGGCATTCATCCAGACTCTTTTCTGTTCTGGCACCTAGGTGGTGGAACGAACTTCCTCTAGATGTCCGTACAGCAGAGACTTTGACTATCTTTAAACGGCGACTCAAAACTTATCTATTTCTCCAGTACTTACAGGACTAACCCCCCCCCCCCAAAAAAAAAAAAAAAAAACTCTTCCCAGTTGTGTTAGACTAATCGCACTTAGTTATTGACCTAGTTAACCCAGTGTAAGTATCTATCCAGTAATGTAAACTTTAAAGCACTTTTTGTAAGTCGCTCTGGATAAGAGCGTCTGCCAAATGCCTAAATGTAAAAATGTAAAATGTTAAGTGTTTTTTTGTCCTATTTATTTTCAAGAAATAAACACTTAAAATTAGCAAAACAAAAGCAAGAAATTTACTATAACAATTAGTAAAATATGCCTAAAAATATGCTTAATTACCTTATATTTGGTTTATTATAATCATATAGGTTCAAGATATTTTCACTTTTTGTAGTGTGTTACTTTTTGTAAGATATGAAACAGTGTGTTTTGTGTGCCGTTTAGTTCCACCCAACTAACATGAAACAAAGTCGTGTGATTCGACAGGTGTGTAATATTTCGGTCCTCTACTCAATGCCTATCAGTTTCACTACTTACCAGAAAGCATATTGCCACGTCGCTTACTAAAGCCATTGCCGGGTTTAAAGAGTCATGCTAGTCATTCACCTACAGTGCTTAGGAGATGCGCGTTTGTTTTTATGTAACTCTTGTAGCATATCTTAATTGAAGACAAAGTTAGGCTGTAGCAACTTTTCAAATTTTTGGTGGGCTTTGTTCATTTTAAATAATTATTAAACCTTATATGGATATATATTATATAAATACATAAATATATTAAACATCTCATATTGAGCAATTCAACTTTACATTGTCTTGTGACACCTCTAAAATAATAACACTGATAGACAGAGAGAGAGAGAGAGATTTATATTTATGTTACTTGGTATGGTACGTACCTTCAGTCCACAGCTCATCTTGCATGCCGATGGCAGGGTGTGTATGATTGGACAAAGCCAGCAGAGAATTCAGACTGTTCTGGGCACTGGGGGAATTCGCATATCCGGAATGCAGGTGAGTGTTATACTCATACTGATGCTGGTAGTGATGAAGATGTCGATTGTTCATAGATGAATCCAGAAAAGCTGCTTCGTTTACAAAAATGGACCCATCTTCATCCAAGCCACTGTTATGACCATGATGGAAGCTCTTTAGAAAAAAGAAAAGGCAACAGGCTAGTACAATGCAATTTAGAATGCCACGGTATTGACGTTACTTTTTAAATTTTTATGCTAAACATTATACTGCACAATGTTTTAGGTTTGGCAAATTCTACACTTAAACCATAATGACTTTTGTGCACTGTGTACAGGCCAGACCTTGGATTAACCTTGAATGAACCTTGGATGCTTTCATTTTTACAGATTCCAGACAAAAACAATAGATTACAGACAAAAAAGAAGAAAAAAAAAAAACACTGGATTAGCAACAAAATGTCGTCTACATCTCTTTTCATTTGTAAAAAAAAAAAACAAAGAAAAACAAGCAAAAAAAAAATAAAGTGCAACCTGAAAAATAAGTCCATCATAGGTGTGCCAAAAGGCGCAGTTCCTTGAACGCTGTCTCCAAACGTAAGTAAATCCCCACAGAGCCCCATGTTAAAATGTAGATCGTTACAACAGAAACATTTACAGCCTGGTACGAAAAACTTGGTCTCCGTAACTATATTTCCCATTCATGACAACCGTACAGGGGTGAATTTTTATACAACACATCAGTCAAAATTAATTACTTTATTTTATTAATATTAAGCCATAATGAAACTATTCATAATTAGGGGCGTGAGTGACATTGCACTAAACCACTAGCTTTCTGCTACGCATCAAATGGAAATGATGTGGTTTAACTTACTGCCAGAAATGCAGGAGTTCACACGGGTCGATGTGTAGGGTATAAACGACAAGAGTTCAAGCAAATACAAAGTAATGTTAACATATAAATGAATGTTAGCCACCATTTTAGCTAAGCTAAAGCTAAGCTATCTAGGTTGTGGTAACTGAAGTGATATTCCAACCAATAGCCAGGTTCCATTCGTTTCATCCACTTGCCCAAAAGGGGTTTAGACAGAGTCAGGTCCTGCCAAGCTGGCAATGAGAAAAGCTCACACAGTCCAAAAACAGCTTCAAAACCACTCAGAAAACCTATTGGTGATGTCACAGAGGGTTTGCCCAGTTCCTTTAATAGTATCTATGGGGGGGAAAAAAAAACTGATAACTGTCAAGTTTCCTGACATTAAAGAAATCCTCTCATCAACCCAGCAACAAGCAGTTTAAAAGCCAGAGAATGACCAAGTCACACATGTAAAGAATAAAAACCTGAGAGACATTTCCCTGGCCTGGTTTGGGTCTAGATTTTCCTGTTTAGAGGAAACAATTACTGCAATCATGAGGATAAAATCATCTAAATAATATACAATGGCCTTCAAAGCCACCATGGCTTATTGCGTGTCTTATTAACACCATAATCATCATAATCAAAGCACCGACTGAGGCACCACGTCAAGGCGACTAGTTGTGGCCCAACATCTTAGCTGAGACACTTTATGCTGTTTTTCACTTTAATTTTCCATCATCAGGGACTGCACATACTGTACATTACCCCAACTCAGGAACAAACCCCAGATCCTGGAGCCCTGAGTCATCACTATTACCTACAGTGCCATAGGACTACCCTAATGAAAACTGCATTGTTCCTATAAAGACTGATTTTCACTATTTTTCCCATAACCTCTTCCTCTCAACCCTTCTGTATTATTTAGTTCCTTCCACATAAATCACTGAACTGCATCTATATTTGCAGGAAGGGTGATGCATAAAGCACTGTGTTTAATTACTTTGTCCTAGCTTTTATTTGGCAAACTTTCTTTTTGTCATCAATCAATAATCTGTTTATTAGTGCAGTCAGCAGTCAAGCATGAAGACAGATGAGCCTTGAATTGCTCGCGTTATCCCAGATAATGAATCACAGTGTGTCTCTGTGTGTGAGAGAGACTGAATGAGACAAATTGAGAGACAGACATTTTACCGCAGTCCTGCCTCTTCAGTGTGGCGAAGGAAGGAAATTATTTCCCAGCCACTGACCCTGTATGCCTGACTTGAGCGAACTAGAAAGGAAAGGCGCAGGGGTAAAAGTACTGCAGAGTTGGCACAGCTGCTTTTCACAACCATTATGGTGTGTATTAAAAGGGATTGCTGGGTCTTGCTCGGTCAATACGGCTCTTCGGATACTAACAAGCAAGGAAAAAGCAGAGATGGAGAAAGATAGATGGAAAAAGAAGAGTAGACACATAAAATGGATGGACTGAGAGACAGCGTAGATAAATATGCTCATTGACTTTCATAGACAGACTGCTAGAGAGCGATAGATACAGTCAAGATTACCTGTAAAAAACAATGAGCCATTAAAAAGGATGGAGTGAGACAGAGACCAAAAAGAGCTCAGAGGCCCTCCACCCTGAATAGTTCAGTGACGGGTTGATCCCAGCTTCAAAGAGAGATGAGAGATGGTTTAGGGAAATATTTCCTTAGGCATGACTACTTGGAGTGTTTTGGCAACAGGGAAAGAAAAATAGAATAATGAAAAAAAGCTCAAACATATGCTGAAGGCCAATCCTTTCAAATACACATACATAGAGAGAGAGAGAGAGAGAGAGAGAGAGAGACAGACAGAGAGAGAGAGACAGAGAGACAGAGAGAGAGAGACAGACAGAGAGAGACAGAGAGAGAGAGACAGACAGAGAGAGACAGACAGAGAGAGTGTACGTTTTACCCAAAAGCCCAGTTCTTTTGACTAGTGTAAACACTGTGCACCTTACCTGACAAACCATGCCTGGGTCCACTTAAAAAGATGGTCTTGAGTATCACTACACTGAAGCTAGAACTTTAAACAAATGTTGCATGACTTGATGATGCACGTCTCCTCTTTTCTTTGTGTTTATCGGTGGATCGCAAACGAAGTAATTGCATAGCACCATCTACTGATTTGGACTGTGTAAAATAATATGAAAACTGAGCAGCGGGGAAGTTGAGGCGGCAATCATAACGACTATACATAAACCCCACAAGTCTGATAACATTTAATATTTAGAGATGAATCCAACTGGCCATTCTATACTGACTTGGACATTGGAAAGGAAAAGAAATGTTATGGAAAAACTGAGCTCAAAAACTGGGATAGGGGCATTTGCCTGTTTTTCTTTACCTTGCTTATGAAGAAATGTGCTATTCAAAACAGAGTTGTATTAAACACACAGAACTCTGTAACCAACACCATATTTATCCTGTTCGAGAGCTTTATATTAAAAGCATCCTGTTTGAATAACTCACTTAAGATTCAGTATTTACCCAAGCCGGCGCTCAGTATTTAAGCAAGTATCCTTTTTTTGCAGGCAAAATTTTAGTACTGTAACAAGCCACACACTCACACACACACACACACTCACTCACACGCGCACTCACACGCGCACTCGCACACGCACGCGCACACGCACTCGCACGCACACACTCGCACACACACTCGCACACACACTCGCACACACACTCGCACACACACTCGCACACACACTCGCACACACACTCGCACACACACTCGCACACACACTCGCACACACACTCGCACACACACTCGCACACACACTCGCACTCACACACATACACACACACATACACACACACATACACACACACATACACACACACATACACACACACATACACACACACATACACACACACACACCCCTAGCAACCATCCTAACAGTTGCAATAAAACAAAGACAAACAGACCAACTACAAAAGTTACACACACACTCCTACTTACTTTGGTTCCATCTCCTGACCCTTGTTGACCTTCCATACTCGTCACTGGCAGGCTGCGTTGGCGTTCATGCTTCCATCGTTCCACCATCTTCTGCTGCATTTCCAGCTTTTCCCTCTCTCTCTCCACACTCCGCTGGCCTTCCCTCAGCCTTTCCAAGCTCTGCTGGTACTCCTGCTGCTGCTCTTCCAGCTCCTCACGTTGGCGCTGCAGTCTCTGGGCCTCCTCATGGCATTGCTGCTCCCGATCTGCCAACCTGCTTTCCCGCTCTTCGTAACGCTGCTGCTGCGCCTGGCACTCACGAGCCCACAGCTGCCGGTCCCGGGCCGCCCGTGCCAGCTCCTGTCGCCGGCGCTCTGCCTCACGCTGCCGTTCCTGCTCCTGCAGGGAGCCCTGAGAGAGCCGCTGGTGTGCAGAATTTGAGAGGAGGAGGAGAAGGAGACGACGAACTTCATAGCGGCTATCCTGGATGGTGATCACAGCCTGGAACGAACAAACGGTATTAGTTCTAAAACGTAAACAAAAAAACATAACAAACATTTAATGTGCAAACATTATTGATCTCCACACCTACTGTATGGGGGGGGTAAATAGACTTCACTGTGTTTAAATCCCCTTAAATGTACATCGATCAATGATCGTCCCACCTTATTGGTAAATTTCACAGAATTTGGGATCAAAAGAGAGACGAGCTATGTTTAGTAAAGCTGCAGGAACAGCAACATAATACAAGTTTTGTGCTTTAGAATGGTATTTGCAAGTTCTTACTAAATATTAAGAGATATTAACATTTTGAAAAATTACAACAACAAAAAAAAAATCATACTGTACTGTGCAAAAGTCTAGAGCAACTCCTATTTCTTCATTAAATTTGGTCGATTAAATTAAAGAAATTGGACCAAATGTTTTACAGCAACAGGCTGCAAAGTGCCTAAAGATTAAAGTGCCTAAAAAACTCAAGACTTTTGCCCAGAACTGTAATCCTACATCATGTGTTTAAATTGTTTATGTTAGGGCAAAGCTTACTTTTTCAGAAGAATAATGTTGTTATGGAACATGCTAAAGAGTGTGTGTGTGTGTGTGTGTGTGTGTGTGTGTGTGTGTGTGTTTATATCTTCGTGGGCACTAAATGTCCTCCAAGGGACAGAAATTCCTGACAGTCGTTTGATGTTGCTGGGACATTTGGCGGGTCCCCACAAGAAAAACCTTTTCACCAAAAACACCAGCTTTTATTTCAAACAAAAACTTGAACAACAAGAGAAAAAAAAAGATCTAAAATGTTTTTTTTTTAATTTTGGTTAAGGTTAGGGTTGGATTTAGGCAAAGCATTAATTATCTGCATTAGTAATTATGTTAGTGGAAGGTCTTCACAAGGATCGTAAGACACGTGTGTGTAGGGTATAAACAAAAAAGGAATGAACAGACAAACCTTGAGTCACTGAGTGAAAGAAAGAGAGAGAGAGAGAGAGAGAGAGAGAGATGATATTACCTGCAAACTATAAAGCAACTGCGTCAAACTCTGGATGCTCTGAGACACCTGGACATACAGTAAAGACACAAAGACACATTATTTATGCATAAAGGCACTGAGTGATTTAGACTGATGAATGGCTTCCAATGTACAATGTTATTTATATAGCTGTACTCTATAATGCTTTTCTATATCAATATTGTAATATGTAAAATTTAATATTTATGAACTATTAATTGTTTCTTTATTTCGATATTTAGTATTCATTTTATGTTTAGTGCATTAAACGTCCCTCTAAACTATTAGAGGGAAATGCTGGAAAATAAATTCTGTTTTAAGTCGTAGGTGTTTGTCTGGCATACAGCGCCATCTGGTGTTCCTAATCTGTTCAGCTTGCATAAACAATTCACTTCAGCCCAAAATGTAGTAGTAAAAAAATATATATATATCTATATATTAATTAATTAACCCATACTCACTACACTGAACCCCAATCTCCAAGGTCTGGGTGTCATCCATTTCATTTGCAGCTGGATTCTGGACTTTCTAACTGATAGAGACCAGTCTGTTAGGATTGGTAATCACGTGTCCTCTACCCTCATACTGAACACTGGCGTTCATCAGGGTTGTGTGCCGAGTCCGTTGCCCAACTCTGTTAACCTATGACTGTATGTTTCTGCATAATTCCAACATGATCATCAAGTATTTAGATGATACCACAGTGGTAGGTCACATAACCAATAATGAGCAGTTCCAACAGCCAGCCAATAAAACCAAAGAGCTCATTGTGGATTTCTGGTTGTCATCCTGCTAAACTCTAGACTGCACCATTTAACCACTTACACATTATTGCCTGTAATCAATCATTCACAACTTTATTATTCTATGATCCATATTTGCAACTGTGTATATTTGTGTACAGTAAGTCCCTGACTTACAAACATCCGAGTTACGAATTTCTGCCGATACAAATGGATCGCGGAAGTGAATGTTAATTAATGTATAAAAAGTGTGTAAGTGAATGTATACAAAATGTCCAAAGTCCGGTGTATTGTACGTGTGTGTGTTTGGGGGTGCAGGAGAATCTAGACGGTCTCACCAGTTTCAATGAATCAGACCGGGAGAATGATAATAGAAAATGGCTGTCCTGTAAAGGTGACCCGATGGTGAATAATCCTAATTTCAGAAAATCCTCAACACGCACAGTAAACACCATGTACAGTAGCGTCGTCCTCCTCCCGACGTCTTCCCGGGTACACTTTAAACGAGGTCAGCTGACCCCCCCTGCATCACTGGGATTCTCCCCGCGATTTGAAAGCGCAATATCGCAAGAGTAAAATGCAGAACCAACACACTCACTCTGTCGGACTTACAAACAAATCCTCGGGAACGGAATGCATTTATAAGTTGGGGACTTACAGTACTGTATTTATCCTAGTACATAATTTAACCTAATATTCAAGTATTGTTACAGACAATACTCGCTTAAATCGCTTATACAAATGAACTTTTCTATAGTAATCGTGTACATTTTTATTTCATGGTATTACATATTCTATAGCTACTGCACGTATTCATAACCCATAGCCATGTTATATATTGTACATGTACATTTATATTATCTATATATCTATATACTGTATATCTATATACAGGGTGGGCCATTTATATGGATACACCTTAATAAAATGGGAATGGTTGGTGATATTAACGTCCTGTTTGTGGCACATTAGTATATGTGAGGGGGCAAACTTTTCAAGATGGGTGGTGACCATGGTGGCCATTTGGAAGTCGGCCATCTTGGATCCAACTTTTGTTTTTTCAATAGGAAGAGGGTCATGTGACACATCAAACTTATTGGGAATGTCACAAGAAAAACAATGGTGTGCTTGGTTTTAACGTAATTTTATTCTTTCATGAGTTATTTACAAGTTTCTCTTTGTTCACAGCCATTGACATGTCAAAGAGGTTAACACGTGATGAGCGGATCGAAATAATGTTGATATCTGGTGAACGCAGTAACCGGGTCATTGCAGCAGATTTCAATGCAAGACACCCTACGAGACCATCTATCTCCCATGCTACAGTTAGCAAACTGCTTGCTAAGTTTCGTGAAACTGGTTCAGTGTTGGATTTGCCAAAATGTGGACGCATGAAAACTGTCACTAATGAACAAACATCAGTGGCTGTCCTAGCTTCATTCAGCAAGAGCCCACAGCGTAGCACTCGCCGCATGTCACTGGAGAGTGGCATTAGTCGAACATCCCTTCGGCGGATATTAGCTACTCACAAATGGCACCCTTACAAACTCCAGGTACTGCAGCATCTCAACGAGGATGACCCAGATCGGCGCACACAATTTGCAGAATGGGCAAAACTAAAATTGGAACAGGACCCTCAGTTCACGCAGAAGATTTTGTTCAGTGATGAGGCAAACTTTTATGTGAATGGTGAAGTTAACAAACAAAACCAGCGCTATTGGTCCGACACTAACCCACATTGGATAGATCCGTCCAAGACTGTTGGAACAAAAAAATTGATGGTATGGTGTGGTATATGGGGTACAAAGATAGGGGGCCATTCTTCATCAATGGAAACCTCAAGGCCACTGGATATTTGAAATTGCCACATGATGATGTGTTTCCCTCTTTGTGCACTGAAGCTGGCACGTTCCCTGAGTTTTTGCCAGCAAGATGGTGCACCACCACATTATGGGTGTCAGGTCCGAGCATTCCTAGATGAACAGTTTCCTGAAAAGTGGATTGGTCGTCGTGGGCCAGTTGAATGGCCCCCAAGGTCTCCCGATCTGACCCCCTTAGACTTTTATCTTTGGGGTCATCTGAAGGCAATTGTCTATGGTGTGAAGATACGAGATGTGCAGCACCTGAAACTACGGATACTGGAAGCCTGTGCTGGCATTTCTCCTGCGGTGTTGCTATCAGTGTGTGAAGAGTGGGAGAAGAGGGTTGCATTGACAATCCATCACAATGGGCAGCACATTGAACACATTTTGGTCAGAAATGTAACACAATGTAACACAAGTGGTCAGAAACTTGTAAATAACTCATGAAAGAATAAAGTTACGTTAAAACCAAGCACACCATTGTTTTTCTTGTGACATTCCCAATAAGTTTGATGTGTCACATGACCCTCTTCCTATTGAAAAAACAGAAGTTGGATCCAAGATGGCCGACTTCCAAATGGCCACCATGGTCACCACCCATCTTGAAAAGTTTGCCCCCTCACATATACTAATGTGCCACAAACAGGACGTTAATATCACCAACCATTCCCATTTTATTAAGGTGTATCCATATAAATGGCCCACCCTGTATATCTATATATATAGTACATTATAAATGTTTACAGCACTGATGGCTCATTGGTAGGTGTTTCGCCTGCCATGCGGAAGGCCCAGGTTCGATTCGCAGCCACTGGATTCAGTGCCAATCCCAAGGCCGGATAAAATGGGAGGAGTGCGCCAGGAAGGGCATCGAGCGTACACACCTGTGCCAAGCTTGTATTTGCAGATCGGATACTCCGCTGGGGCGACCACTTGCCGGGAGCAGCCAAAAGACCAACAACATTATATATAAATCTTCCTATTTAAGCTGCATGCCAATATCCATACATACATACATGCATCCATCCATCCATGCATCCAGACTCAGCCACTGTAAAACATTCAGCTTTTTTCTGTTATAATCATTCTTGTATTGCTCATGTGCCGTCCTTCTGTTTAGACACTAAAACGTGAAACGTTACCCACTCAAGCTTAGTTTTCTGGCAGGATCCTCCCGTATTTTGCAGCACCATTATCTCTTCAGTTTTAAAAAGAAGCCCAATCTCCAAGGACGAACATGACAATGAACATGGCATGATGTTGACACTGCACCGTTTTTCTATAGGAACGATATTAATCGAGGTCTGTGCTAGGGTTCCACCACACACAGCTCCTTAAAGCCCAAATAAACAGATGCCTATAAATGTGCTCCGTAGTGTTCATTTTTATACTTCTTTCTTCAGATTGACGCTCTCTTCAGTGGCAGTTTAACCAAGTTTGTTTCTGTTCAGAAATTTCAGGGGTTTAATATTTTACAAATAAAGGATTTTGAGTCAGTTGTGACCCTGTTAAAACAATATCTTTAAGCTAGAGCTTCTTGGACAGGGATGCTTTTTTGTTTTTTTTGTTTTTTTTTAACATTGCATGCTGCAATTAGATATATTAATGAGTGCAAGTTTGGTTTCGTTTATGGCCAGGCAGTGTGGTTCTTACAAAAGTGCACACAACAAAGAGGAAATATCTCATTAAATAAAAGAACGGTCTGTCCTTCTGCTTATACCTAGGTCAGCATGCCTTAATGCCTTATCAGAATAATATATAGCAGAGCACCATCAGAGGCACCAATGCAAGCAGAAAAGGAAAAGAGGTTGAGGAGAGGTCTAATTATCACTGTTCATTTTTAATGAACTTGTTCCCCAGAGGCAGTGAAATGGACTCTCTCCTTATTTTGAGCACATTAATGTTTTATAATATAAAGCCTGGGATGTGAGTTTAGCAGAGAAACCTAAATAATTCATGCTGTTGTGTGAGATTTTTTTTTTTTTTTTTAACAATACATACAGAAGTGGAGGACACTAACTATGTAGGAGTACTGCTTTAAGCATGTACACTTCTTTGGCCTTCAGCAGGATCTGCTACAGTCCATGTGCCCTTAAACCTTATGACCAATGCCTGAACCTCTGGGTCAAATAACTCGTGCATGTTTTGGAGCGATTATAAAACAATAAATAACCAATAACCAATAAATAATGGCCCTCAGTTAATTTTCAAAAGAGGCTGGGTAGTCACAGGGGCTATAGGGAGGCAAATGTGGTATGAGGAGTTGGACGAATGGGGAATAAAAAGCCCTAAAGTGCTTGCCTATTCCTACTGTAGCTGCATTTGCCTGGTACCTGGCATTCAACAAGACCATCACACTTTGAAGGTTCTTAATAGACTCCAATCAACTGATCATTCATTTTATGGAGATAAATATCTGTTGTTGCTGACCTAGTCCTATCCAAACATTGCACATAAATGAAATCGCGGCCTGTCTTATTAATATTGTCTTTAATTTCACTTGACGTGTTTATCTGCGAGGTGACTGAATACGAGTAATGTGAACCTTTGAAAAGCACTTAAGTTTCATCAGTGTTTTTTTTTACCTTAAGGTGCATGCTCCAACTGTCAGTCCCACTGTTCTGATTTTGAAGCTGGAGCTCGAGACTATCCAACTCCTCTTCCTCACTCTTTACAGCATCCACCGCTTGGGGTTCTTCTTCAGCAGGCACTGGAGGAGGAGAGGGAGCAGGAGGAGGTGCCTCTAGCTGTGTGGTGGCGTCAAATGGGTTCTGTTCCTCAGACGCACCACGGGAGGGGGAGTTGCAGTAAAGCGACAGTGCTTCTTTTAGACTCTCCACTGGAAAAACAAACAGAAGGGAGGAAAAAAGGAGGAAAAAAGAAAGGCATCAATCTTTTCTTTTTTTTTTAATTAATTTCCATCTTAAAGTCATCTGATATTTAAATGCCTACAGTGAACAAAGTAGATTTAATAGTCTAACCCTCCAAGAGTTACAGTAAGTGAAAAGGGTTGAGTTACCTAATTAACATTTTATCAAAAAAACTAACAAACAAACAAACAAAAAAAAACATACATACTGCACCAGCACATACAGTACACACACTGCTAATCAATGGAAATGTGAGCAAATTCATTTTCAAAACAACATCATATTGTTCTATGAGTTGCATTCAAGTTAGATTTTGAAACGATAATTTTTATTTATTTTTTCCCCCAAACTAAATTTTTGCTTCACTAATGCTTGGATACTATTGCTGAAATTTCACGGGAACAAACGCGGTTGGCTCCGAGCCCACCATCATCCATTGATATACGGCCTTCAAATGGTTAACTGCGGCTAAGAGTTATGCCGCCTTTCATAAAAGATTCCATTAGGTGAAACGTCGTTTTAAGTCCTAGTCCTAGTTTGATTAACTTGGTGATAGGAGATTTTGCACTCAACGTCAACAGGGTTCTCTCACCCTCTTTAAGCGCAGCGTTGAGCAGGACAGCAGCATTAGGGAGCTCTTCAGTGTTTGGGCACACCAGCAATTTTGGTTCTGGGCTGATGTCTCTGTGTCCCACCAGGGCTGCGAGCTCAGCATAGATGTGGAGCTTCTCCTCCAGGCTGAGGCAGATCAGCTGGTCATGACCGCAAAGAGAGTCTGCCAGAGAAGACGGCACCGATGAAGTTAGATTTTGATTGTTTGACTAGATTCCCGGTCTCCTTCCCCGGCCTAGTTAATCGGTATAACTCATGTGCAAGTTAGGATGTTTAATGACTCACAAACAAATATCAAGGAAGCGACCCTATTTTAAAGGCACCAAATTAACACCATATTTGTGTTGGGTTATTTTTGCTGCATCACCTTGTAGCTTCTGAATTTTTTGGTTCATGGCTTCTGTTGCTCTCCGCTCTTCTTCTGACTCACTTGTAGTGTCCTCCTCCTTCTCATGGCAACTAAAAAGAGAGCACAGCCTAGATAGAGTGCTAAAATGGGCTAAAACATGAAACCATCATACTAACATGATGACTTATCAAAGCACACAGGACACCCCACCACCAGCCACGCATGAACCATGTGATAACCTATACGCACATGACCACTGCTTCTCGGATAAGCCTCATCCAGGCGTTGCGCTCATCTTTGGTTGCTGCATGCACCTCGTACATCTCAGGGCCCACTGGAAGAAGCACTGATTAGGAACATGCCTCTCTCTTCATTAGCCACCTCCCTCACTATCAACTTCTGCAGGGAGATCACTGGACATTTCTGGTCCTGAGAGAAGAGAAAGCGTAGAAACAAGCACTCGCAAAATTCCAAGTCAAAACTGTGTTACTCTAAAGGTTAGAGGCCTACATCTTTTAAGTCTTTGAAATGTTCAACTTCATTATTTAAAACATTTGCACATGAGTTTGCTATTGTATATTATTCTAGTATCTGAATGAGAAACACAACGATGACCTACAACAGCGGCAAAGATGTATTTCTGGTCCTTCTCCTGGAGGAAGACCAGCAGGTCAGTCAGCAGGAGAGCCAGGACGTCTGCGAATGAATGGAAGCATGTGGCGTGAAAGAAAGACAAACGCAGTGGTGACATTCAATAGTAAATGAATGAAACTGATGGAAAAGTGTTGTAAACCTCGACTGGGCTCATGACCTGCTGTGCAAATGGCTCCTCATTCAACTTTTTTGTAAATGAAGACGAATTCATCTCTGAAAGTTCAACAAAGCCCATTTCCTATTGTCAGCATTTCTGCTAAACATCACTACGGTTTCAAAAAATGTGTGACTAGCCACATGAATGATATGCTCTGGCACCACTTTCAGTGCTAAATGCAGAGCTCACCTGGAATACACTGGAGCTTCAAAAAGACATGGGAAAAAAAAATAGTATTTGGTGCTGTAAAGCCAGGGATAATGTTGATTTTAACAAGTGCGACTGGTGTGAGCGTGTGCGTGCATGGGTATATAAGCACGACTTAAAATCATTAATCCCACTGTTGATTTACTTGCAGATGATGGCTAATTTAACATGCACTTCTTATCACAGTCATCAAACAAAAAAATTGTAATTAAACTTCAATGGTGTCGAATGACAGCACTAATATGGCTGCCTGGGACTGACTACAAAAGGTCATTAATGGCCTACGGAAAACATTTAGTGGACCAACGCCCATTGTACAGGGCATAAAATGTCTTATCGCCATCACAAATCCTTTGAGCACGTTAGATTTGTGAACATGCAGATATCAGTAGCAACAATCATTCAAATGACAACTGAGCTTTATTTAAATCGGGCCAAAAAAGAGGTCAGTTGTAGCCGATTCAAACATTTCAACACAACTAGGGATGTCCCAATACAGAATATTATACATTTACAGGAAGAAAATTCTTATGACATATTTGAATCATCTTTAATTCTGTAAATGTTTGAAGGGCAAGCATAAATATTTTAGGAACTGCCAGCTTCTGTAGCCCGTTTCTGTCATGTCATGAGTGACACAAAACGAGTTTTAATTCAACCACAGCTAACTGAGCGCATTCTCAAAGAAGCACGCTTGCACGGAAGACGCTGGTGATCATATTGGCGATCTTTTTGTTTGTCTCTTTGTTGTTGCGACAAGAAAGACATCAAAGTCGTCAACATTGACGCCGCTTTGACACAAGGGGGGGGGGGAGGCAATTTATGGAGTGAGCGTAGAACAATTCTACAAGTACAAGCACAAGTGGATGAGGGTAGTATCAGACCGAGTCCCGATACCTGGTATCAGTATATCCCTAAAACATAAAAAGAGATGTAAGTGGAAAGAAAAGGCCACTGTTTTTGAACAGAATGCCACTTCTTCATGCGCGTTGTAGAACTGTTCTAAAACCAAATGACTAGTAATGGAGTAATAACCAGAAGAAATTTTTGTAGCACTTCTGTAAACATTATTTATTACTGGTGAAAGTCATGACGTTGGTCATAGAACTGGCTATGTAACTACTATGCAAGCATGTAAACGTGATCTGGATAAAGCTTTGAACTGTGAGGACTGTTTAACGTAACAAGTCAAGTAAATATGTCACTCTTGTCTTTTCTCATAAATAAGCGCAAGAGATGAAGTACACATTTATAATAACGCAATTTGGAGTTCAGGCAGCAGGATGACTGTGTGCACATGAAAGTAACATCTCGACAATTCTTAAGAATGCTAATCTGCAGATGAACCTGTCAATAAGACCTTTATGTGCATGCGCAGGATCAGGGAAGGCTCAAGAAATAAAAAAATAATAATAATAATAATTTCAATGGTAATGACATATTTATTCCTCATCAGGAATAATGGTCAGGAATCAGTACGCCAATAAAACAAATGTAACCACTGTAAAAACATTACCTAGAGTGTATTTATTTAAACAAAGCATTAACTTGTTTTTATGTTACGCCTTTTCGATCTTGGAGCCTTGGAAAAACCATCGGACGTGCCTGTGACCCAGATCTAGTAAACGTGAAAAGGACAAAAAAAAAAAAAAAAAAAAGAAAAGAAAAAAGAAGAGTCTGAAGTGTGGGTTAGATGGGGAGGGAGCGAATAAAAGGTCACGCTACTAAATCATGTCCACTTTGTATGGATTCGGTTGCTACAATTCATTCATTTATCTGACCTTTGAGTCTGCCGGTGGCGGTCTTCCAAAGGAGAGGGCCATGATGAAGCAGCGTACGGCCATTGGTCATGTCGTGCTTACGGAAGGCAGCACCGCTCTTTAGTCTGGCTAAGCATTTGCTTTCCATGCGGCCGAGCACATCGCTCAGCCATTGACTCTGCTCTCTCTCGCTCACCCGCACGTCCACCGCTGAAATGAACTCTCGTACCAGAGACAGGGCCCCAGAGATATCGGCATGCTCCTGTGTACCCTCTGATGAAGACAAACAACAAATTAGACAAGGAGAGAGAGAGAGAGAGAGAGAGAGAAAGCACAGATGCTAAAACGAATACAGAGCCACACTGCACTATTTATTACTACATTATCCATCTGAGCCCAGCTAGGGACTCCAGTCAACATTCAGACACTACAGGCAGTTTGGGAACGCCAATTAGCCCAATCTGCATGTCTTCGGACCGCGGGTGGAAACTAGAGGAAACCCACCAAAGCAACAAGCAAACCCCATGCACACAGACCCCGAGACGGGAATCGAACCCGGAACCTGGAGGTGCAAGATGACACTGCGCTGCCATACACTATGCACTTGATCTGCTTTAATATGTAGCAACAGCTTTTTTTTTTTTTTTTTACGCTGTAGCAAATGTATCAGCACATGTTAGGCAAAGTGTATGTACAGAGATCTACCTTCTGTGTACTGCAGTAGCCTCTCTAAAAGTACTGGATACTTTGTGATTCGTTGCGTCACTAACAAAATGCATTCTGGGATCTCTCGTCTCTTTACAAGCGAGTTGCTGCTCTGTTGCTGTGGAGATAACAAAAACTGTACAGTTAAAATTGAACAGGTGATGATTATGCTTCAAGTATAAGTGAGTAGAGATTATAGAACTTCAAAGATAAACAAAATGAACGCCAGTTCCCTCATGATAATATGAAAATAAATAAATAAATAAATAAATAAATAAAATTATGCCCACTGCCATATGAACATTTAATACTCACCTTAATAAAGAGTTGAAATCTTTTGTTCTGCTGCTGAAGCTCCTTGAAGAAGCTGACGGCTTCGTTGTGGTGGCTGCAGAACTCTCCGTAGACCCGCTTCATGTTCTCAGCATTGTCCTGAGAGAACTACACAAACACACATGAGGATTAACTAATTCAATTATTACTTATAAAAAAAAAATTTTTTTTTTAAAAGATCATTTAAACAGCAACTAGGCTTTCATTCAACATTTTAGTTGCTTACCTGCTGCAGGAGGATATCACCCACATTGTGAATGAGGTAGTTCTTTTCATTGTCAGGCTGAGTGGAGTTATTCCGGCGCTCCATCATGGCGGAAAGGAAGTCCCGGTGCAGGACGAGGAGCTCATCCAGGCACGGGAATATCCGAGCGATAGTCTCTGCGTCCAGGCCCAGTTCCTCGCGCATGCCTCGCCTAAACACCTCCGCCATGATGGTCAGCGTTTGCACGTGATGGAGCTCTGTGTGCATTAACTC
This sequence comes from Clarias fuscus, assembly GCA_030347435.1. NCBI lineage: Eukaryota > Metazoa > Chordata > Actinopteri > Siluriformes > Clariidae > Clarias > Clarias fuscus. The sequence goes on from CM059212.1 coordinate 10,894,679, forward strand.
TAAAGCAGAAAATACACATCGGAAAAAACAGTATTAACAATCTCTGCATGAGCCTTTGTACAACTAGAATCGATAAAGTAGTGAGCTTTTTTTGTACACGCTGATTTCCAGATCACTTAATTAGCTAATATTGTTTCCATCGTGACATCCCAGTATTACAAAGGAGTTCTCTTGGGCACAAATCTACAGTATCCAGGTGACATTATCCGCCGAAAAGGAGTGAGCATAAACACCCGGAACAACAGGAAGTGAGTCACAAGCAAGAAGCTCGGAGCAGAAATATTACTGAAATTATTCGGCTGCTTGGATTAATTCATTTGTTTATCAGTGGCTTCAACATGATCTTGTATTTCTTATTAAAACACAGTTACTCAAGCTGATCTCTTGTGCGTACCGTAGATGACATCCTGTCTCTTGATGGTGCGTTTTTCCTGCTTCTGGCAGAACTCGGGTTCCACAGATAGACTCCATGACTCTGCCTCTAGATACAGAGCGTCTGTCCCAAAACTGTTCTGTAGCGGGGCGTCGACAGTGTCTACAGGAAGATAGACAAGCAGACAGACAGATCAACTGATTGATTGATTGATTCATTCATTCACAAAACACAGAACTGAAAAAAAGATCGCTTTGTTTACCTTCGACGAGGGAGGACTCGGTGGAAGTGGAAGATTCCACGTTCTGCAGGAAATCCTCTGACTGACCATGGGATCTCCAAGACGAAGAGTCATTGTCTCCATCTGGGCTCTCTGCAAGCCTGGACACACACACACACACACAAAAAAAAAAAAAAAAAATCACACAAATCAAAACAAGTTTTTTTTTTATGCTTTATAATGAAAAGTTATTACTTATTTGATATAAACATGTAAACTGTATGTTCTAACCACTCCGGGACTAATGGGACACTCCTGGATAGCGGACACGGCAGGGTTGCAACGTCTCTCCTGTCCCGTGGAGTCATTACAGGGAGGGAGGACGAAGTGGAGATCTGAGAAGACGAGATGCTTTCGCGCAATACAAAGTCTACATAAGACGGAGAGGTAGATGAGAAAGGAAAAAAATAACCGTGACTGTAGGTAAAGCAGGGTACGAGTCTCAAACAGACATGAAAGATCAGCCGAATCGGTTTCTTTACACAGTACATGCTACCATTCTCGGTAGCCTCACTTCTGTCTTTGTGTGGTGACTCACTTTGAGGCAGGGTAGCTGCTCGGGCCTTCTTCGCAGAAACTGTGTATTTGTCCTGCACTTTCTGTACAGCAAAACAGACACATAGCAGAAAGTAAGAGCAAAGCATAGGACACACTCACAGACCGCCCCGCCATCATGTCTAATGGGCAAATGTATTACTACTTTGAGCTTAACTATTAAACCTGGACTATCTGTACGTTTTAGCTACAGCACACACACTTACACACCCCCCCAAGGATACAAACACGCATAGAAAAACAAACCTTGAGGCACTGTGCTGCAGATTCTTTACAACCCTTATGGATGCACATGGCACAATCTGGAAAAACATGGACAAACCAAACCACAAATCATCACATGAAATGCAAATATGGGTGCTGGATGTGCTAGATTTCATAATTAATTGTGCGCCATTGTAAATTACACAAAGGGCATTCAAGACAACCCAGGACTTGTATACCCTGATATTGAAGTCATAAAACCAATTCAGATTTATAGAAAATTTCAACAAGCACACTACAGTGATGAGACTCTTCAGTAAAACTCAGCAGTAAAACATTTGAATGGTGCAAACGTTTTACGTACATCCGTTTTACGTACGTCCACGAATGACGATCCCAGCTGAAATGCCTTGGAGTCCACTGCAGTCGTCCCTGTCCCTGAGCGCCTGACCCTTGATGAAAATTGACAAATATTTTGCCGCACACTTGCGTCTGTCTGTGGGAACTGTATACACAGTCAACACCACTTGCACATTATAGGACCTCGGCTGAGAGTTGTTGACACGTCCCTGTCCAGTCCTGATCTCGCTCCAAGCCATTTCCACATGTTTGGGCCATTAGAGGATTCCTCGGAGGCCGGCATTTCAGGCACGAAGCAGGCAGTACAATCGTTGCGGGGGTACTGAGAAAACTTTGTCTTGATGGAATCCAAGCACCAGTGAAATGCCTGGATGAGTCCCATTAGGGGATTATATAAAGAAATAAAGCTAGGTTTTACTTTTACAATTATGTTCTGTTTTTCTCCAAGTCAAGTCCTGGTTTGTCTTGAGCACCCCTTATATTTATTAAGGAACTTAAGGAACACTTAACACTTTTTGCACATTATTTAAACGACATACAATCCAAATAATAAATGTTCATTTAAGGCTACCCTATTTACAAATCTCAGTATTATAGACTGTCCAACAGAATACGAGCAACAGGGCTGATTGTTAAAACAGGACAAAGCACTAGTTCACTCACTGGTGCAGTGCAGAGTTTCCTTCCCACTGACAGGTTTGTCACACACCTCACAAGCCGAAGTCCCCAGAACAGGACCTGCTGCAAACGAGTGTCCGTTGGCCTGTTTTTCTTTCACTTCCTTCTCCTTCGCTTTTCCCTTAGAGAACCAAGAAAAAGCCATTACAGGATTAACGGCGCACGTAGCTTTGGGCGCGACTGTCCACGCTTTCTACTGTGTGTGCTCACTCTTTCATATCTAACGGCTGTGAAATAGAAGCAGCCATGTAAGGGTCTGGAGAGACTGGGTTTGTAAAATTATTAGCCATGAACAGGTCGGGGTTAATGATTAAAGTGGAACGCTGGGACTTGGGACTGATGTTTTTAGGATGACTGCTTAGCCTTTAGTCAGCTGTCACCTGTATGGCTACTCGAGGTACAGTATATTTAAACCAAGATTCATTAAGCTTTAAGATCGCGCTGAGGATGTAATACCTTCTTGCTGCGTGTACTGTACATTCGGCTTTTAATGAAACTGAAGGTGCGGCTGACTTTGTATTTTTCAGGCTCAGTCTTGGAAGGAATAATGTATTTATCCCATCCCTCCTCTTCGATTCTGGGGAAGAGAGAGAAAAAAAAAAAGCAATTTTATATTTACATAGTGTGGAAGGTTATTGTATCTAATCCTAGTTCCAGGACTCAGTGGCAGACCTCCAGGGTTTCCTTCAGACCTAATGGAGTATTCATATTTTCATTTCCTTGCCAAGTACCTATAGCGTTATTTCTCAGCTTGTGATCATAAGCCAAATGGATGGATTTTCAGATGCAGCTCCCCAGCTGTGCCAAGTTCAAATAAGCTGCGCGAGTTTCACTAAGCAAGCCTTACCATCAGTCAATAGTGCATTTATTGCTGCTGCTGAACTGCACTTCTACAGTACACTCTGATCATCAAAACACTCCAATGGGAAGCCGATCAGCACTTTCTACAAGGGTAGGGTTATTATTCAAGGATCAGAAACTGCCATTGAGCTTTCTCACGTCTGGTGCCAACTTGACTTTGTTCCAACATAGTAAAGGCACTCACCCTGTCTGGTATAAGAAGTCTTTTAGTGTACTTTTTATACTAGAGAGCTCTGCAGTATGTACACAGTACAGTATGTCTTGTGTTCACTGCTCTCCCTACTGTGACCACACAGGATTATACAGGGTGGGCCATTTATATGGATACACCTTAATAAAATGGGAATGGTTGGTGATATTAACGTCCTGTTTGTGGCACATTAGTATATGTGAGGGGGCAAACTTTTCAAGATGGGTGGTGACCATGCTGGCCATTTAGAAGTCGGCCATCTTGGATCCAACTTTTGTTTTTTCAATAGGAAGAGGGTCATGTGACACATCAAACTTATTGGGAATGTCACAAGAAAAACAATGGTGTGCTTGGTTTTAACGTAACTTTATTCTTTCATGAGTTATTTACAAGTTTCTGACCACTTGTGTTACATTGTGTTACATTTCTGACCAAAATGTGTTCAATGTGCTGCCCATTGTGATGGATTGTCAATGCAACCCTCTTCTCCCACTCTTCACACACTGATAGCAACACCGCAGGAGAAATGCCAGCACAGGATTCCAGTATCCGTAGTTTCAGGTGCTGCACATCTCGTATCTTCACACCATAGACAATTGCCTTCAGATGACCCCAAAGATAAAAGTCTAAGGGGGTCAGATCGGGAGACCTTGGGGGCCATTCAACTGGCCCACGACGACCAATCCACTTTTCAGGAAACTGTTCATCTAGGAATGCTCGGACCTGACACCCATAATGTGGTGGTGCACCATCTTGCTGGAAAAACTCAGGGAACGTGCCAGCTTCAGTGCATAAAGAGGGAAACACATCATCATGTGGCAATTTCAAATATCCAGTGGCCTTGAGGTTTCTATTGATGAAGAATGGCCCCCTATCTTTGTACCCCATATACCACACCATACCATCAATTTCTTTGTTCCAACAGTCTTGGACGGATCTATCCAATGTGGGTTAGTGTCAGACCAATAGCGGTGGTTTTGTTTGTTAACTTCACCATTCACATAAAAGTTTGCCTCATCACTGAACAAAATCTTCTGCGTGAACTGAGGGTCCTGTTCCAATTTTAGTTTTGCCCATTCTGCAAATTGTGTGCGCCGATCTGGGTCATCCTCGTTGAGATGCTGCAGTACCTGGAGTTTGTAAGGGTGCCATTTGTGAGTAGCTAATATCCGCCGAAGGGATGTTCGACTAATGCCACTCTCCAGTGACATGCGGCGAGTGCTACGCTGTGGGCTCTTGCTGAATGAAGCTAGGACAGCCACTGATGTTTGTTCATTAGTGACAGTTTTCATGCGTCCACATTTTGGCAAATCCAACACTCAACCAGTTTCACGAAACTTAGCAAGCAGTTTGCTAACTGTAGCATGGGAGATGGGTGGTCTCGTAGGGTGTCTTGCATTGAAATCTGCTGCAATGACCCGGTTACTGCGTTCACCAGATATCAACACAATTTCGATCCGCTCATCACGTGTTAACCTTTTCGACATGTCAATGGCTGTGAACAAAGTTAAACCTGTAAATAACTCATGAAAGAATAAAGTTACGTTAAAACCAAGCACACCATTGTTGTTCTTGTGAAATTCCCAATAAGTTTGATGTGTCACATGACCCTCTTCCTATTGAAAAAACAAAAGTTGGGTCCAAGATGGCCGACTTCCAAATGGCCACCATGGTCACCACCCATCTTGAAAAGTTTGCCCCCTCACATATACTAATGTGCCACAAACAGGACGTTAACTAAGGTGTATCCATATAAATGGCCCACCCTGTAGTATGGATAATCAGCAGTGTTTATACATCGCTATTGAGATTATGACACAGTTACAGCGAGTGCTTCTTAAAGACGCCCAGTGCTCATAGAGATTGGTTGTTATTATTAACAAGTTATGAATTCATAAGATTATGAAATTACTTGCAACAGATCTGCAGCACTGACACACGTTTGGACACGTGTTTGTTCTAGTTCAGTGAATACTGTAGTAATTCATAAAGCATTACAGCCTTTTAAGTCGTCCTCTGATGGAAAAGAGGAGGATGGCGGTGTCCTTCTCACGTGGGAATTAGAAGTACTCAGCAAGGAAATGATCAAAACCCTGCTAGGTCTAAAATATACTGCCCTGATGGTCTGGATCAAAGTGAAGTAAAACGTCTATATACAGTACAAGAACTAGGAAGGGCTATACATCCAAGCTGGATCCGTTGGTTAGCAAGTTAACTACTTTTCATTATGAGCCGTAGTAACGTTTCATAAAATTCTGCATAGTGTGATTTTTAAGTCGAAACTATGTTTATTTATTTATTTGCTTTTCTAAAATCAGTACTATGTAAATCTACCCTAAAGGCAATGTAGTTTGAATTCCTCAAAATTCTTTGTTTTTCATCCATGAGACAGATAGTTAAGCCAAAGCATTGCTTGCACTAGCCCTTATAATTATATTTTTTTAAATATTTTATTTTATTCCAGTAGGTACTTTTGAATAGAAACTACCTCACTAACTCAACATCCCACTCGGTTATAAATGCCACTTCCTTATTTGTTCATTTTAACCTTAAAATGTTATTGTGGTTTCAAGAGGGCAATTCCTTTAAACATTTGCAAAGCAAAAGGTTAGTTTGGTTCCAGTTAAAGGAATCAATGCAAGTCATGCATTCCTTTCCTTGTTATTAATCAAATATTAGTTTAATAACAAGGGCAATCTACTTTACCGGTGGAAACATTCTCCGCATTCACAGCGATTCAAACCTACCTCTTTTAGAATTGCTGGTTTAGTACAGAGGATCTCTCAGAACAGAAAATCTGGTTAGTTAAACCTTTCAAAAAGTTAAAGTAGCAGCAAATGGTTACGCCTCTAACATTTAGTTTCTTTCTTTTAAATATATGCGTTAGATGTGCTTCCATGCCAGCAGGTGCATTCTGTGGATGAAAGTTAGATGCGTCATATCAAACAATCTTGATGGTTAGATGTGAATGCCAGAGAGCTAAACAGGGTTGCGACATACTCTTTGAGGAATTCGGAGAGCGTGAGGTGTTGGAGCGAATCAGCCAGCTCGACACCGGACTCGTCATCAGCTGACTGAGTGCGTCTACGGAACCTTAACTGCCTACAGAGGTTTAAAATACAGGGCTGAGTGTGTATTAAACTTACACCACCACATAACCACAGTTCGTACACCTCAAACTCTCCACCAGATGGAGCAACTGCACAATGGCTGAGAAAGAAAAAAAAAAAAATCATTTGCTCCAGTGCTGTCTTCTGCAAGTGTGCACACATGCATACACGCACACGCATACACACACACACACACGCATACGCACGCCGCATACCGCCGCACGCACGCATACACGCACGCACAGTCTTTGCCATTTGAAAAGTTCAGGGACATTTTTAAAGTGAAAAAGCCATGATCTTCGTGACTATAACAGGAAGCACTCTGTCTCCAGGCAACTCTGTCGTCTCTGGGACATTTGAGAATCCTATAATCCCAGTCTGTAACACAGACTAAAGAAAAAGGGGAAAAGAGACAAACAGTGGAACAGCAGTTAAGAGTATTACCTTTTCTCTTGTGTCTGTTCGGTTAAGCTCAGTGCCCGCTGTTCTGTTGGGAAGAGTTTGCATACAGAGAAAATCAATCAGCACATATAAATATTAACAGTGGTTCATTTCTTAAATATTTGGCTTTGTAAATGGCTTCGTCTACAGATTAAGCTTAGAACTCAGGAAGGAGCAATAAATAAATAAAATAAGCCTATTCAAGTTTCCCTTATGCACATGAATAGTTCTTTTTAACTTGAGTGCCCCAATTCACATTATCGTAGCCACACCAAGTAATGTTTTAGCCCCAGCAGGTTTTTTATTTTAACGTCTCATGGAAAGGGAAACGATTAGAAAGCATGCAACATGGAAAGCACAGCAACTCGGCATTACACTGAAAGTTAACCTTAAGAATAACTCTGACGTTAGTGCCACAACCACAATCTAGCATAAAAGCATAGCATAGCCATGAAGTGTCAGCATTCGTAAGCAAGTAGAAACCATAACCCACAACTTTGAACATGTGTCTCCACAGTGACTAACTAGTGTTTTTCCCCCACACACCTTGTCTTGGACTTGCTTGGAAGAATATTTTCTTTGCATGGTGTAATGCGTCATCAGAAATGAGAAAGAAGTGTTCTGATTTCAAAATCATATAAAGCAAAGGGGAACGAAGAATTCTAGGTCACACCGTCATTCTGACGATCTTACTCTCTGCTTAGAGTACGTCAGTGCATACACTTTAATGCAGTACAGGTTTGTGCAATTGAACAAGAAATATATTATATTTCCATGAAACTGGAGGAGCATAGTTGACATTTAAAATGTTAAAATGCACCATCTTGAGTCCTGGAATATGCCTGTGCAATCAGCAGACTTCATCTTATTGCCACTTCACGTTACCGAGTCTAGACCTGATCATAACACTGCTTCCAGAGTCTTGTACAGCGGGCACTATGCATGATGGGTACATCGCTTCGTGCTCTTTTCTTCCCGCGACACCCCATCACTTTAAATATAGGGGTGATCTACATGTAGATCATCGGACCACATGACCCAATCGTTGTGCTCCCTAGCAAATAGAATAGAAGCCTTTTTTCACAGCTGCTGACGTCCAATCATGCGAGTTCTCATTGTATTGTGCATGTACGAATGTTCTTACTTTTAATATTAAACTTAGCTTTGATTTCTACTGTTGATTTATTTTTATTTAATACAAGTTTTTAAGTGATCTCAAATCATGATTATTTGATGACTTATGGTTCAGTACTAGCCTTCCAGGTTTAATAACGCGTTGGACAGTGACTTTTTTTCCTGATCAGGCGGTACATGTTTCGAGAGTGCCACAAGTTGTCGCACAAATACGGCAACGAGAAGAGTCATTTTCTCTCCATTTTCTTCAAATGGGACCACTTTTTTGTAAAATGGCCACTGAATGTGAGCATAAACAAACAAACAAACAAACAAACAAACAAACACATAAATACCAGGGATGGGAATCATCAGTCACCATCTGATACGATATCATGATACCTAGTTGCCTATTCTATAATTATAGAATTTGAGAAACGTATATAATTTGATAAATAATCAATATTATATTTTTCACCAGTTTGCAACAATTTTAAACTTTAAAAAAATGATGGGTAATTGAATGCAGCCTCTTCCTTACAGCAAGTTTTCTCACTTAAAAGCCACAAGCTACAGTCAAACAATAGAAACTAGAAAAGCAAAATGTTTACTAAAAGGCACATATAAGTAAAGTAAAGTAAATTATTATTTTTGTCACATATACATTACAGCACAGTGAAATTCCTTCTTCGCATATCCCAGCTTATCTGGGGTCAGAGCGCAGGGTCAGCCATGGTACAGCGCCCCTGGATCAGTTAGGGTTAAGGGCCTTGCTCAAGGGCCCAACAATGGCAACCTGGCTGAGCTGGGAATCGAACCGCCGATCTCCGATCTGTCACCTTCCAAATTTTTTGATTAATGTAACTCCATAAAAATGTGTTTCTTTTGCAGCACGCAGACGCTTGTGCGCTTGGGACAGAATTGTTTATTTCTAAGACTGATCAGCCAATCACCGGTCATTGCCAATAAAATGGAAAACCATCCAATTTACCACCCACTGTAAATTCTAGTCTCAAGGTGATCGACCGGTTCATCTCTATTATAAAGGTAAAAAATTGTAACCAAAACGGTTTTAGAGATGCCAGACATGCATTCATAACAGAATCGTGGTGGGTTTTTCCGTTTCCCTCCCACAGTCCAAAGACATGCAGATTAGGCTAATTGGTGCTTCCAAATTGCCCGTAGTGTGTAAATGTGCGTGAGAGTGTGTGTATGTGTGTGTGTGTGTGTGTGTGTGTGTGTGTGTGTGTGTGTGTGTGTGTGTGCGCCCTGCGATGGATTGGCACCCTGGCCAGGGTGTACCCCCTGTATACAGGATAAACAGGACATACAGGATAACCATTTTTCTCAATAATGTTTAAGCCACTGTAGATAAAGCTTGTGCATTACGATGTGTTACAAAAGTTATACCATCATTTTATTCAATTATTAATTATTATATTTAATCATGCTTCATTATTCTTATTATTTAATTAGTTTACACAAAGAGCAGTTTCCCACAACCACATAAACATAAAACACATACAGTACACACATACAACACACACACACACACACACACACACACAAGGAGACTCAGAGTCCCAGCAGCAGCATGCACATTATTTCACTGTGTGAAGTGGGATGGGGAGACGGGCAGCAGTGGGTCGCAAGTACTTACTAACAGGATTGAGCAGAGACAGAGATTTAGACAGAGACAGAGCCTGTAGGAGAGATCTGCTGCCACTGCTGCTGCTGGAGAGGACGCCATCTACAGAACACAGCGAACATTACACTCACTGCAGCCCGGCACTACACTATACACGCTGGCTCAGATGTTTTATTTAGGATCGCAAATAACGCAATGGGATAAACAGTGTGCGCTAAACCCTGGGTAGCTATTGATTTACAAAGAATACAGGGCAAGGGGAAGAACAATATGCAAATGTGTTTTTCCATTCTTACTAGGAAGCTGATGGAAAAGTCAAACTGAAAGCAAATCTTGCCTGACGAACAGAATAGTCCACCGAGTAAAATTGCTCTTTAAAGCAAAGAGATGAAACCATTTAAAATGCTGTACAATATGAATATGAACACAAAACAAAAGAGTGCGTGTGAATGACAAACTGTTTAAATGCAGTTGGATTAGTAGACATGACCCTGCAGAGAATATCTCGAACAGGCATCAGTTACCATTTGCAGAAAAAGATTGTAAGAGTGTAAGACATAATCCTAAATCTTCTTTTTATGATGATTTAATGAAAGGTTTGATTGTCTTCAACTGGCGGAAGAGATTTCCTTTCTTGTCTCCACACTTGTTTGTCTCGCTCCTTACACAACATGATCTTTGTGTGTACAGTACATACGGTATACATCTCAAAAGGTAACACCTCATGCCAAGACCTAAGCAAATTCAAGAACAGAAACAAAAGTACAGTGATTTGTAGCTTCAGGACCTGGACGACTTGCCGTAATTGATGGAACAATTAATTCTGTGCTCTACTAGAAAATACTGAAGGAGAACGTCCGCCATCAGGCCTCAAGCTCAAGCGCACTTGGGTTATGCAGCAGGACAATGTTCCAAAACACCAGCGAGTCTACAGTCGAAAAAAAAATGGCATGATATGCTCAAAAAACATCCACTGTGGCTGAATTCAAACAATTCTACAAAGAAGCGTCGGCCAAGATTTCCTCTGCAGCAATGTGAAAGATTTATAGCCAGTTATTGCAAATGTTTGATTGCAGTTATTAGGTTTAGGGGCTGAACCTTTTTCTAATTACAAATTACTTTTTCACATAGGGTCAGGCAGGTCAGGACAGTTTTGTTCCCTGAATATATGACCAAGCATACGCCTTGATCATTTAAAAACTGCATTTAATTTTTGTGTAAAATTACTGTTCATTAAGATAGTCAGAAAAAATTAAGTGAACTCTTGGTCAAACCAAGTTAAGATTTTGACCGTTTTTCCTTTAATAATGTGGCAGCAGAGCAATGCTTAATAAAATCAGATACCGAGCATACGCATTTGGTTAATGTTCACATAAAACATCAGAATGCAGTAATTATGTCAGGGACACTGACTGGGACTTGATTATTAATATCAGTTGGGCTGGTTGAAGCAGTTCAGAAATTGCTGCTCTCTGGGATATTCACATACCGTCTCTTGACATTTGGTCCAAGTTGAAAAAAAAAAAAAAAATGCACAACACTTCACTGAAAACCACATCTGGGCAGATGAATCTCTATTTAAGCTGCAACACGCAAAGGCCGCTTCATATTCATCAAGCCAAGATCCTCAGCATATCTGGACACACTTTCACAGACGATTTAAAAAATGTGACCGTTAGTTCGGTGTACTTCACTGGCCTTCCCACTCACCAAATGTACATCCAATAAGGTACAAAGGGATGCGTCACTATGCACTACGTGCCAGGTGCAACTATCTTGTGATGTCGACATGAATCTCAAAGCAATATTTCTAACACCTTGTGGAATAAAAAGCAAAGAACTACAAGCAACAAGGTGCTGGCAGCACAGTGTTCCTAATAAATTGTCCTGTGCAGTGTCTTGCAGTGAGTTGCTGAGGAACATTACATGCTGTTTTTTTTTTTTTTAATAATATGCAATCCTACAAACAGCTTATTTTTTTCTTATTATAAAGGTTGCACATGTTTTACATGCACAGATTACACCAGGAAATAAAGGCCGCACAAGTCTTGGGAGGAGCTTCATGGTAATATGCAAATCCTCCATGAGATGAACTTATTGTTCTTAAGCAAAGCAGCGCATGCAGCATGTTTTGGATAGATGACGAATACCTGGGGGAAAGGGCCTGTTGTCAAGAAAACTCCACAATGCACATCCTTTAAGTCTTAAATACCCCCCCCCCCCGCACTCCCCTCAGTATTGTATTTATAGGGTCTAACAGAACCCTAACCTTACACAGAAAACATTTTTGATGCATGCATCTTGGAATTTGAGTTATTAGCAAATTCTTAGTAAAACGTCGGCATAGCCAGTAATATGCTGGGAGATGAAAGGGAGGGGAAAAAAAGTAGAAGCTCAAACCATGGCTGAGGTCAACAGGAGGACGAGGAGTGTCTCGGTTGGACCGGGGAGACAGCAGGCTGAGTTTGGGTGACGAATAAGAATATGAACGGTGACGCACACCTTGATCTGCACTCCCGGAGTCCTAAAAAGAGACAAAAATGAAAGTATAAAAAAAGAACATTATAATTGCCAAAACGCACTTCAAAATGCAGAAACTTGCAGATGCATAAGAATCTATTGTTGTTCGAATCTATTGGTCCAAATAGAATAAACAAACCTGAACATTAAAAACTAAACAGTCAATAAAACTAAAATGTCGCCTTCATATTTTTTACTTGGACATGTACAGTACACCACTTGCAGCAATTTTGAGATCTTGCCAGAGATTTCTGATTACTGAACTGTAGGGGTAATTAACATCCACATCCATTTCCCCCTGGGTTTAGCCACTGTAATGTTGCTCTGGCAGTGAGCTTTGGGTCAGTGTCCTGCTGAAAGACAAACTTCCTCCTCAGCTCAATCTTCCTGGCAGAAGGGTGCAGGTTGATCCTGACCAGACTTCTAACAAAAGATCTCTGTTGCATGGTGTTTCCCACCAACAGATTTTATTACTGTGGTTTGCCTGCACTACAGCAAGCTACAGAATTATTTGGCAACCTTGCTGAAGATCAAATGTTATGTTGAAATGTGAGGTGCTAATTTGTATTGTAAATATGCATGAGTGCAAGCTAACCATGAACATGAAGTCGATTTATTATCAATTAGCAAAATTCTGACAATTATTGAACGGCCAACAAATCATTTTGAACAAAGTCCTTACAAGTGGTTAAGAGATCTTAAGTCTTTGCAAATTAAAGTAAAAACATGAGGTGGCATATTCATATTCCCGAATTAGATTGGGGAAGATTCACGGGTTTTACAAATGAAATAAGGAAAAATGTGTTGATCAGACAGTGGTTACATATTAACAGTGAAAACCTTAAGTTGAGCAAACAGTGCGCTTAAAACATCTAAAAACGTGTCAAGCTTGCAAACTCTGATTTGATCAAATTGTTGGTTAGCAATCTGCCATAGTGAAAATGGTTTAAACCTAAAAATTAAAGTTTGTAATGGGATCCTGGAGATGCGTAACGCTCAGTGGTTGGTTGCTGGTCACTTTGCTAAAAAAACAACTACATTTTTAATATGTATCTTTAGGCATCGTTAATTTACTGTAACACACATAATTTAATTTAATTTAATTTCCTATGAAGAAATGATGGGTGGCTTTTACACAGGATTGAATAAGCTGTAGGTTTTGTTGTATTGTAAATAATGGATAAATATAATATATATATCCTATTATAAATAAGTAATCCACTGAAACTGTTAACAGTATGTGTGATCCTTCAGACCCAATATGATTCAGATATATTAAATATTACTGCCTGTTGCTCGGCTCTAAATCAGCTTTGTGGTGTGCGTGTGTGTGTGTGTGTGTGTGTGTGTGCGTATCTGTACCTTTGGGGAGGCATGGTTACAGTGAGAGGAAGCAGAGTGAGAGCGAGTGCAGCTGAGGTCTGAGGATGGATTAAAGCTGTCCTGCTCGTCTCCGTTGTCCTTATTTTCAGATGATATCTGAGGAAGAGGCTTCTTCATAAGCAAGTCAACATCCTCCTCCTCGCTGTCCATTTCCAAGGCCACAAGATTTGGGCTTTGTGAAAGTGGGAAAAGTTACGTTGAATAAACTGAATAAAACAAGAAGTTCAGCCAATGCCAGCGAATACTCACTCACTCTCACTCATCATCTATACCGCTTAATCCTGTATCAGGGTCACGTGGGGCCTGGAGCCTATCCCAGGAGACTTAGGGCACATGGCAGGGTACACCCTGGACAGGGTGCCAATCCATCGCAGGGCACACAGACATACACTCACATAGACACACACTCATTCACACACTACGGGCAATTTGGGAACCTACCCTACATGTCTTTGGACTGTGGGAGGAAACCGGAGTACCCGGAGGAAACCCACCAAGCACGGGGAGAACATGCAAACTCCATGCGCACAGAGACGGGAATCGCCCCTGGCCGGGGATCGAACCCGGACCCTGGCGGTGCAAGGCGACGGTGCTAACCACTACACCACCGTGCCGCCCCAGCGAATACTTTGGTGTATATATTGTATTGTTATTAGCTTAATGTCTACCATTCAACCTTCCAAGTGTCCGGCTGCATGTACAGATTACATTTTGGCAAAATCAAGGCTTTAGTAATTATTTTGAAACTTGTTTTAACAGAAACAACTAACGCAGGAATCGGAGCATGACAGATGCAACACTTTGCATCAATGACAAAGGGGGGGGGGGGGGGTTGAGTGTTAGTGTTAGCTTTTTAAGCAGTTCGCTGTGGTATTAAAGTTACTACGTCAAGAAAGACATTACACCACCCTGTATTTAATTATTTTACATACAGTACATAACAGCATTGCTCAATGTGTTTTATTCCTTACACAAGTTGAATCATATAAGATTAACTACAAGGTCTCACATTGCTCCTTGTGGTTATGTACAATCATGTGGCGTTCTAATATTTTCAACGTACAAGATTGAGGAGTTCTACTTCTCTCAAGCCTTTGTGTTGAGTTACAACCATCTTTAACATATTGTTAAACTGTCTGTCACATCTTTTAACTTTACGCTTAGACTGTCATCTGTTTCACTTCTACAGTGGTGGCCAAAAGTATTAAGACAAGTTATGCCACATATCATTGTTCTCCCTGTCAAAACAGGTTATTTCACTGATTAGTACTGTGTGGCTGAAGAGTTGTGCTAATTTCACCTGATAACTAGAGAAAAACTGCCTACGTGACATAGTTATTCAACTTCTGAATCCAATCGAAAAAAGCCAATAGAATCCTGTTAGATGGGGGTGAAGATGGCAGTAGCGGTAATGAAACAGTCTGCTGTACATGATCTTCATGAGGGCACGGATTAAACAAGTGACGCCAGATAACTGCAGGCGTCTTTTTGACTCTATGCTCAGCCGCATCTAGCAGGTTTTGAAGAATAAAGGATTTCATAGTAAATATCGATCGCTGTATGCCAATGTCATTGTGTGAAATAACAAATGACTAATTACCTTAATTGTCATTATTTTAAACATTTGAGAATATTATCAAATAAATAACTATAAACAATGCTACCCTTATTCTAATTGATCTGTCACAGATTTTTAGCAGATGAGAAACTGTGCATACTCACCTAATTTCATATGATTCAGAAGGTGAGCTTGCATTGTGATCGTCATGTTCATTGTGGCAGCTACTACGGAGAAACCGGTCCATGACCAGTCCTGCTGAAGAAGTGGGAGAGAAATGAGCGAGGGATGGAGAGAAAGGACGAGAGAACGAACGCTGCGCTTTCATCCTTTCAACTCTGACAGCAGGTGATGAGTCAGTGGCAGAGCTGTCATTGGTCACCGCAGCAATGTTGTACTTCCTGTGCAGTTCATCATTCTGAAATAAATGCATTTCATTTTAATTTTATGGATTTAATGGATGGATGGATGAATGATTGGTTAGATAGGCCTACAGATCCACAATCTGTATCTGTCTTAATCTGTGTGTTGATTAATTCATGATACTAAGCAGATCTAGACTGATTTAGCATTTAAACGCTCCCTCACTCACACACACTCACAAAACACACACACACTCACAAAACACACACACACTCACAACACACTCACAACACACACACACACTCACAACACACACACACACTCACAACACACACACACACTCACAACACACACACTCACAACACACTCACAAAACACACACTCACACACACTCACAAAACACACACTCACACACACTCACAAAACACACACACACACACACACACTCACAAAACACACACACACACACACACTCACAAAACACACACACACACACACACTCACAAAACGCACACACACACACACACTCACAAAACGCACACACACACACTCACAAAACGCACACACACACTCACAAAACGCACACACACACTCACAAAACGCACACACACACTCACAAAACGCACACACACACTCACAAAACGCACACACACACTCACAAAACGCACACACACACTCACAAAACGCACACACACACACACTCACAAAACGCACACACACACACACACACACTCACAAAACGCACACACACACACACACACTCACAAAACGCACACACACACACACACACTCACAAAACGCACACACACACACACACACTCACAAAACGCACACACACACACACACACTCACAAAACGCACACACACACACACTCACAAAACGCACACACACACTCACAAAACGCACACACACACACACACTCACAAAACGCACACACACACACACACACTCACAAAACACACACACACACACACTCACAAATCACACACACACACACACACACTCACAAAACGCACACACACACACTCACAAAACGCACACACACACACACACACTCACAAAACGCACACACACACACACTCACAAAACGCACACACACACTCACAAAACGCACACACACACACACACTCACAAAACGCACACACACACACACACACTCACAAAACACACACACACACACACTCACAAATCACACACACACACACACACACTCACAAAACGCACACACACACTCACACACACACTCACACACACACTCACAAAACATACACTCACAAAACATACACTCACAAAACATACACTCACACAAAACACACACTCACAAAACACACACTCACAAAACACACACTCACAAAACACACACACACCTTCCCAGTGCGGTTGATCATGGCTGTGAGTCTGGCAGCAGTGACGTCTGTAGACTGACCCTGGAATGGAGAGCTGGAACCTGAAGGAGAGCACGACTTCTCTGTAAAAAGAAAGACAGAAAAATGTTTTTTATTAAAACAATGTTCCATTTGCCCCAGTGACATATAATGAAACTGACAAGAGACTTATGATTGTGATGATGATTGTTCATGAAAACTCCTTTAGAAAGTACATAGAGATAAAAAACAGGGACCAATTAAAAGAAAAAAAATGTGGCCCTGTTATACTGAGAGAGTATTTTCCCATCCACATGCGCAAAGGCTCACTAAAGGGCCTGATGACTAAGAAAATAAAATTAAATCACACCTACAGTACCATATCTCAGGCAAATTAAATACCTACGAGATATCTTGAAACAAACGTGTAAAGAAACCTTTTAGGACAATTTTATGGACTTCAATGCTAAAGCACACTGAGACTGTCTTGTGTCCAGACTCCTTAACAAAACACATTATGCTGTTTTTTTTCCCCTTTAATTTACAATCTATCAGTATGTCTGAATAGTTCAGTTAACCTCCTGACAGCTGGACTCTACTGTTCTGTATGTTGCATTTTTTTTTCACTGTTATTTTTTTTTTTACTAGCAGCTGAAAGTTTGGCAAAAGAATTGATCCTCATATACGATCACACAGGGATATATGGGCAAAGTAGTTGGTAGAAGATTTTGTGCCCTCATATGAGAAAACTTGGGTCCCAAGAGCTTAAAAAACAAAATAGCAATAACATCAATACCACATTAGTCCTGTCGGTTTATGGTGCACTACCATAAAAAATGTTTTAAAATGTTTAATACTCCACACTGGCTTGTTGAAAGAAAATATTTCCCCCAAAACATTTAACATATGAAACTATTAGTGCTTTAAATTGTTTGACTACCATACATTGTGGAAACCCATAAGGAAGGAATGGATTTATGTGCACAAATTATTACAGGAAAGGAGAGACAACGCTGATGTAGGCTGGAGTCTGAGTAGGATAGATAATCAGTAAACATGTGTATCCTCCTTTTAAACAGCCAAGTAGTAAAAGTCTCTCACAGTCTGTGTCTAGTTCTCCCGCTGACACATGCACACACACACACACGAGAGAGAGAGAGGAGAGAGAGAGAGGGGTTGATGTCTGGCCTGTTGTCTGGCTGGCTGGCTAATGTAAAGGAAATCCTGTTCATCCAAGGGGAATTTCCTTATTCATGCAGCCAGCACAGCCAACACAAAGTAGTTCTACAATAGCTGACAGTCCTTTCTTGATTATGTAAAGCAAAACTATGGTAAATAGAAACATGAACACACGTACACAGAAAATGATTAAAATTTCTGTTTCATCAGTGCATTCCCCGTCACTGCTGTTACATTTGTATCAGTTCATTTGCAAAAATGGACACAACACTTTTGATTTGCACAAAAAAAAAAGAGCAGCGCGCTGTAAAAGATTTTTTTTTGGTAGTCTGAGGGTGTACGTGATGCCCAAACAACTCAAAGAAGAGCATAAACAGAAGCAGTTGAATATCTTAAAAACAAAACTTGGACAAATACTCTGAAGAACGTGAAAGTTTCATAGATTCAACCCTACGAGCCTTAGAATAAACGACAGAGTATGGAACGGAAACATCCTCAATAAGCGACTTAAAAAAAAATTGAAAGTCAACTATCGGCTGAAAAAACGCTTACAGTTTTCTGTGATCCAGTAATGGAACATTAGGAAAAAGGTGCAACAATCAACAGTGCTCGTTACAGTGGCTCGTTACATTGAAGAGCTGAAGCCTAAACGGATTAAACACCGAGGACTGCTATACAAGGGCGTTGTCCTCTTGCATGACACAATGCATGTCCGCACACTTCTACCCACAGTGTCAATACAGACTTTGTTTTGAATTGTTGAATCATCCACCCTATAGTCCTGATCTTGCTCTATCGTAGTGTCACCTGCTTGGTCCCCTGAAAGCAGCTCCATCATGTACATGTGTGTGTATATATGTATAAAGATTTGACTGAGTGTAAACATTTGAGTGACTTTGCCAAGAGCCAAGTCGTCGGGAAAACTGCAGCTCTTGTAAAACGCTCCCAAACGTGGTCCAAGGATGAAAAACCAGTGAACTGGCGTCAGGTCATGGATGGCCAAGGCCAATGGCCATGGGGAGAGACTGGCCTGTGTAATACGATCCACAATGGGTGCGTACAATGAGCACATTGAGCAATGGAAGGTGGTGCACGTCTGTTGCTTACCTGGTGAGGAGATGATACCACTAAGCACTATGGAAAAATGCGAACTGAAAGGCAGTGTGATGTTTTAGACAATGTTCTGCTGAGAAACCTTGGGTCCTACCATTCATGTGGATGCTACTGTGTCACCTGCCACCTATCTGAACATTGTTGCTGACCAAGTTACACCCCTTCATAGAAACCGTATTCCCTAATGGAAGTGGCCTCTTTCAGCAGGATAATGTCCCCTGCCACACTGCAACAATGGTTCAAGAATGATTTGAGTAGCACAACAAAGAGGTCAAGGTGCTGAATTAGCCTCATAATTGGAAGCACTACCTTGTAACTTAAATGACTTAAAGTATCCGCTAATGACTGAGATTTTACGGTCATGTTCAACGATTAGTACTCCTTCATATAACTATACACAATTTTGTGTAAAAAGCATAATCATCTGATCATAGCGGGCCTTAGTATTGGGCAAATACAACCAGAGACAAACAACAACATAACATTTTCACTGTGCCATTATTTAACAAAAATAAAGAACAAAAAAAAATGTATTCAGTTCTAAGAACCTCCTATGATCCTCAATAGCTTGCAGATCCATGGCAATAACTTCGTTTAGGCCAAACAGCTCCACTTTGGTCTCATCTGTCCATTGGACATTGTTCCAGATGCCTTGTGCTTTGCTCAGATGCAGTCAGTCATGTTTCCATGCTGTTTTTTTTTAACTGAAAGGGCTCTCTCTTGTCAACCCTTCCAAACAAACTGTACTTGTTCAGTCTTCTTCTAATTGTGCTGTCATGGACATGGTTCAGTGATAACTGTACGGTCTGAAATGTAACTCATTCTGTTGTTTTGTTTGTTGGTTTTCGTATTTCTCTGAGTGTTGTATGGTATTGTGTGTAACTTGCTATTAAATTGGCAGAGGCTTTGAAAGCCTTCCACTTCCACTACAGAACGTTGAACTCTGAATTATTTGGAAATGGTTTTATAACCCTTTCCAGATAGCACTTGCATTTGCTTCTATAAGACCACTGGCTATGTTTTCCCTCTTGGCATTGTGTTAAACACACCTGAATGCTCCAGACCAGCAAAATGCCAAACCGCTTTTATAGAGGCCTACATGCCTGCTGACTATCAATTAATAAACGGCTGATTATTAACAGCACCTGGCTGTAACTTACTTTATTAAATCTTGTATAAGCAGTTAGGAGGTACATAAGATTGTCAACATGTTTATTTTTTTTTTTCCCAATTTGGTTCCATTTTTGTTAAGTGGACAGTGAAAAAAGTTAGGTTGTTATACATGTGAAGTTATATTTGCTTGATACTGAGTTTTTACACATAACTTTGAACATGATGTGTGTGTGTGCATGTGTGTGTGTATATATATATATATATATATATATATATAAACACAAACATTCATACATGTATACACGAACACATGCAATCATTAATATTATTTTTTTTTTTTATAACGGAAAAGTTTTATGCTCACGCTGTAGATCAGGCATCACATCCTGCTCACTGCCTTTGCTCAACTATGGAAAAATACACACGCGCACTCGCACACATGCACACGCACACACACACAGTACTGTCCACTCAAATGCTTGCCAGCAACAACATTGCATCTGGCGAAATGGATTAAATGCAGAGAAAAAGATTTACTAGCTCTGCTCTGAAAAGATGTGTGTTCGTTCCGAGGTTTTCAACAATGGAACGGTCTAATCTTGACGTCAATGACATGGATCCTCCTCTGCACGAACACCCTCAAAAACAACCGCCTCGTACTGAGCTTCCAGGCCAACTGGGTCACATTTGTCAATAAATCAAACACCTTGGCAACAACAAGAAACATAGGTCACAGTATAATGAGGGTCAATCTTGTTAAAATTTGGTTGTAAACAAGTAGTAAACAACCTAATAAACAGGTTTTCAAGGAAACTCCCCTGATCTCCTTATCAGAGGATTTTCACTTAAAAGTGTTATAACATCTTAAAGGTATGAAGTCTGTTTGGAGATGAAACAACAACAGTAGAACACCCTACAGTCACCAGAGAGTGAATGTGTCAGAAAAAAAAACAAAAAAACAGTTCTGGGTAAGATCAATTCTACATTAAAGTGATGTAACAGTGGTCAAGGAACAGTCAGAGATGTTGACAAGACTGGCATTTTATGGGGTATAGTGATGGTTTATAAAAAAAAGAAACCCCTTTTCATTTAGATTATATTTACTCCAGGTGTGAATACGAATACAGCTAAAGATATACAGTATGAAGCGCTTTACAGGTACACTGCCTTATTTTCCTGGAGCTAATAATTGCATTAACATTCTATACATTAGTCAATAACGTCTGGTATGTTAACTACAAGACTGGCAGAGTGGCACAGAAGGTAGTAGTAGCATTAAAAGTATTGCTGCCTCACAGCTCCTGAACTTGGGTTACTGATTGGCATATTTATTGTCATTTCTAGCCTAATAACTGAACGTGCACTACAGCTGCCATCCTGGAAAGTGGGAGTGTCAACATTAGGTTTTGACTGAATACAAAAGCAACCCGATTAGCTCACTGACCCGCTTTTATGATCATTACACTCTCGCTGACTTTTCTCATAACCCTCCCTCGTTACCTGATTTGGTCCTCCGCTTCAAAATCCTCATTTTAGGAAACGAAGGCCAGGAGTAATTAAAGGGAGAATCTGAATCCGAGTCCATGCTTCTTTTATTTGTCTTTTCTTTGCTTTATTTTTTCAGGGAAAGGAATTTAATCCAAAAAATACCCAAAGTTCTAAGCAAAAAAAGCAATAATCCTCAGGCACAATCCTGTAGGCTGGAGGTGAAAGCGGGTAACGGCGCAGATGACTGAATGGAAGTGTGTGTAAGAAGTTGAGCTCTTTCCACACTCTATACTCCCACGTTTTTTCGGTGCAGGGGAAAGTCAGATTTCCAATCCCCTTTGGCTTGGCAGAGAGGAGCAAAACGTGGAGGGGTTTAACACAAGGTGTCCTGAAGTATCCACAAGGTCAGCCAAGGTTTAGGAATCATTAACCGAACATGCTAATGAAGCCCCAGGAGGGTCCGCAGACACGCAGGGGGCAAAAGACTAAAATTCCAACACACATCACGCACAAAGAATACAACACGATTACACCGTTCTGTTAAATATATTCTCAAAACTCCCTGCAGTCTTCATGGGAATAAACAAGAGTGTAAAGCGAAAGCATGTGATGTTGCGGTTCAACAGCATCCAAAAATACCTATTAAACAATAAAGCTAGCATCAAATCCATTTCACAACTGCACTTCCACAAAATGTATCTACCAGAAAGTCTTCAAAAGGTCTCTGTGGTGGCAGTGTGAATTACAGCTGCATACGCTTTACAATAAATCATTCAGCAAGCAGACACCGTCTGATACGCATCAGTAATCTGTAATCATTCAAAAAAGCAAAAACTTAATTTTCAACATTTATGTGCACGATGCAAACGCTGCCCTCGCCTCCTAATGGTCCAAAATCAACACACTGATAGCTCAGGCAGATCCAACAAGCTGAAAGGAGATTACAGCCATGTGTGTATCTAGTGTGTGTGTGTGTGTGTGTCTGGATAGTCTTCTCTGCATGTGGCGGACTTCCTGTCTCTGTTGCAAAGCCACACACTCCGCCATGCATATGCATGAGTGTTCTGTAGCAGTTAACCTATAATTGTGCGTGTACGAGAATCCCCTGCAGTTAAAAAAGTCTTCATGCGTCTCGGTCACATTCCAGATCAATAGTAAAGATCCAGGTCTAAAAGTAGACAAAAAAAACAAAAAACAAAAAAGGCTCCTGAGGAATAGAAGAACTCCGTGGTAGGAAGCGAGACACGTGTAGAGTAGCTGTAGAAGTCCTGTACAAAAGTTCTCCTGCCAAGGTTTCTCCAGACGTCTGACTTCATTTTCAGTCGCTGCTTACAATACTTTCTTCAGGTCGTGAACATTTTTATCCTCCTCTTTTCTCGCTCATGAAAAGTGCAACTAGCTGGAAATTTGTGCTGAACTCCGGAGTAAGGTTTCTCCACCGAGTGTTCTTCAGTTCCCTGTCTTGGGTTTTAGCAAGCGTTTTTATTCTCTCTTTCTTTTTAAGATGTCTTCATGGCGTGAGCTCTGCTGAGCAACGTAGGGACTCCAGTGGAGTTTTGGCTGAGCACTGAAGTCATGACAGTTTGAGAGAGAGAGAGAGAGAGAGAGAATAAAACAATCTCCCCCTCTTTCTCTGTGCTCTTAAATGACCTTTTTATGTGATACCAAATGCTGCCTTCATAAATAAAAAAAAGCAACAACAACAACAGAAAAAACATAAGAGGTACAGGACAGAGATACCTTAGAGAACCCAAGACAGCAACAGTGATAAGTCATGAAAGTGTGCGTGTTTCTGTGTGTGCAACTTTACAAATTTACAACCTCTTTCCTCAGTAAGATGGAAGTGTTTTTCCTCCTTCATTCTTACAGCCGTGACCCTGACAACTTAAAGTATTTTATACTGCCACGGTGACAGACTCCTCCTACTCTGAAGCCTCCTCCACCTCCTGTCCCGCTCCTGGTGCGATTCTGTGTCTGCGTGCGGACGTGTTGGTGCCCGTGTGTGTGCGCATTTGTGTACGTGTGTGTGCGTGCGTGCTTGAAACAGAGAGACTAAGAAAGGTGCCAACATCTAGACAACAAATCTAGAAGACAGAAAAAAATGTTTCGCCAAAGAAACTCTAGACTATGACAATAGATGAGACATCTGTTTGTTTTTTTTCCACAGATGTGCCATAGTAAGAAAACAGAGAGGTGAAGGTCTAATGTGATCCCTAATTAATCATAATATGAAGCTCCTATTTATTTTTACTAAGACCAAACAGACCACAGTCCTCTTCTATTTTTTATTTTTTTGCTCACTTGTCAGAGTCTCACAAATTATCAGGTCGAAGTTCACCTGAATAAAGTCGGCGCAAAAACGAAAGTTAGCGTTACCAGACTCGAGCGCAGTGTTTGTTTTTCCAACGGCTGATGTTTTTTTTTTTTTTAATGGTAGTTCTGACTGCCGCTTTTCCTGAAATTAATGAATAAATTCCACCTCCATTTTAAGGGGTCTCATGAATCTCTATAGAATGTTGTTGAAAATTGTAAGTTCTACCTCTAACTCATTTTGATTGTGTTGTAGAGCAGTTTAGCTTCAACTGAAAAGGTAAACGGAGCTGCGAACTGGAAGGCCTGAAACATGTCTAATTATTCAAGTCAAGTCAAGTCAATTTTATTTATATAGCGCTTTTAACAATTGACATTGTCGCAAAGCAGCTTTACACAATAAAAAGAAGTACGTTTGTATGCAATGTGTATGAATCAAAATGATAAGATTGTCCCTGATGAGCAAGCCGAGGGCGACGGTGGCAAGGAAAAACTCCCTGAGATGGTAATAGGAAGAAACCTTGAGAGGAACCAGACTCAACAGGGAACCCATCCTCATCTGGGTGATAACGGATAGCAGGGATTGATCAGCATAATAATAGAATTCAGAAATTCTGCCAGAAATTTTTATTACAGACGATGTACCCTTACTTCTGGAAAGGTTGTGCCAAATTAAATCTTCTACACTTTGAACCACTTTGAAACTAACAGCCTTTTTAAATGAACTATCCCTATCCTTGGGGATAAATGAATATAGTTTTAAATGAACTATCCCTATCCCCTATCGATTATCATGCTGAAGCAGTGCTGTGCATAAAATCATGCAAACATGGGTCAAGAGCTTCAGTTAATATTCGCATCAAATTTCAGGTAAAGGTATTTCAGAAGCTTGCAATCTCCTGAGACACTCACACACACACACAATATTCTAAAGTTTACACTGAATGGCCATACTGCTTTGAGCCAACAGGAATGCCACACAACATACAACCTGAGGCAGGTGAGGTACATGCACAGAAAATCTTATTGGTCACCACCACAACAGGAATCGACAGCTGGACAACACATTTCCCCCCGAATCTACAACTGTTCAGCTTCTATTTCAGGAAGTGCTCAGTATAGACTCACCTTCCCATTTTTGGTTCATAGTACTGGAGCCCCAGAATGCCTTTAAAAGTACAAAATGTTTGCTTGATTTGAAAATGTAACATGACTGATTTAGCGGGAAAAGAAAATGATCCAACTCATGGGGTTTTGAACTGCTGTTGATTCATAATTACAGCAGTTTGAGTAACA
Source organism: Clarias fuscus (assembly GCA_030347435.1). NCBI lineage: Eukaryota > Metazoa > Chordata > Actinopteri > Siluriformes > Clariidae > Clarias > Clarias fuscus. Next base: position 10,920,180 of record CM059212.1, read on the forward strand.
ACTGTTTACCTCATGTACCAACATGACAGAAGATCCCAGTACTGACACGCCATATACTGTAGATTATTAAAAGACGAGGGGTGTTCAAGTCAAACCAGGACTTTGTGCGGGATAACAGAACCTGTTATCTGAAAAAAAAATAATAATAAAAAAAACCTTCTAAAAACTTTTATTTCTCTACATAATCCCCTGCAACATCCCAGTGTTGGATACCATTAAGGTAGAAAATCTGAAAATGCTGAACTCAGAAATGCTGGCCTCCCAGGAACTCCTTTAATGGACCAAACATGGCTTGAAGCGAGGTCAGAACTGTATAGGAACAAGGTTATCTGCCGATTTTCAAGGATCAGACGTTCCACTCGACTGCCGAGTGGCCGGGTTCGTCATTTACACACTTACAGCCTACTTTAAAATATTTGCGCAATTCAAATGTTTTATTGCAACTAAGAGTCTAATCAGCGTACTGTGCTTGAAGTCTTCCGTGAATGTCAATAGGATTTACACCTTTATTCACAAGAAATTTCTCCACAGGTCTCGGTTTGGGTCATCTGCATGAAGGATAGAAAAACAACCACTGTTACGTGTAAAGCATCTGCAGAGTAGGCAAAAGTACAACAATATTTACAGTACATACAAGTTCTAAACACTAAGCAACACTGACTAAACTAATTAATTGGTTTTCAACCCAAACAACTGCAATAAATAGTATATCAAATGTATTACAACCATCATGCTGTCATTACATTTCTAATATACAATGTAAAATATGCATTATGACATGGTGTTGCTAACTGAAGAAGTTAATTTCGAATTTTAATTTAGAGGAACTCAAAATGAGAAAGTCAGTGAGAGCTGGACAGAGAAAGTCTGAAGCTTGTTGAGAGTCTGATTGCCTACAGTGACACGTTCATCAATGGCCAAGAACAAATGGAGCCAGCATTAGCCATGCTCTGGAAGGGTGGGTATACATTAATTCCCCACCATGCGTTAGCCCTCAATCTCCCATATTCGTAGATGTAAGCTCCAGGCAATTCTAACAAGATACGCGATATAGAAAACTAATGGAAGGCTGGATGGCTAGATGGTGACTCTGGAGGCCATTTGAGAACATTGTTCAAGAAACCAGTTTGAGATTTTAGCTTTGCGACATGGTGTGTTATCTTGTGGTCATGGACATGGCCACGAACAATACTCGGGTAGGCTGTGGCATTTAAATCATGATCAGTTGGTACTAAGGAGCCCAAAGTGTGCAAAGAAAATCTCCAACACACCATTACACCACCACCACCACCAGCTTGAACCTCTGAGACAAGGCAGGATGTATCCCTGCGTTAATGTTGTTAATTCTGACCCTACCATCTGAATATGGCACCAAAAATTGAGACTCATTAAACTCGGTTACCCAGTTTTTTCAATCTTCTATTGTCCAATTTTGGTTACTCCATCAGACTTTTAGACTCCTGTTAGTTTCCTGTCCTTAGCTGGCAGAAGTGGCAGCTGGTGTGGTCTTCTGCTGCTATAGCCCTTGTGCTTCAACGTTCAACATGTTGCGCATTCAGAGATGCTCTTCGGCATGATTCATTTGTAACAAGATGTCATTTGAGTTACTGTTCAGCTTGAACCAGTCTGGCCATTCTCCTCTGCCCTCATTAGCAAGTTACCCATTCTGACTCTCGTTTTGAACCTTTGCAGATTGTCTTGCTCATGTCAACATGCCTGAATACATTGTGTTGCTGCCCTATGATCAGCTGATAAGATATTTCCATTAACAAGCAGTTGAACAGGTGTCCCAAATGAAAGGAACCAGGGTTGTGAACCTTTGTATTGCATACCTGAATTATCTGTGGTGGGGTTGTCTTTGCCTTCATCCAGAGAAAGGACAAGCTGCTCTTCAAAAACCTGAAGAGAATAAAATGACGGACAATAAACACACTTGCAGATAAGATAGAAATCCAGGGTTGCTCTCGAACTATCTAAACAGTCCTCTAGTCCTCTATTTTTATTTTATGCTATAGTTCAAAGGGGTGTGCGTAATTTATTTATGGTGAGATCTTAGTTCCAGCATGTGTGGTATTTTTGTTTTATGTAACAATACCCCTATGTACAACAAAAACACTAACAATTATTGCTGTTGTAATAATGAAATGTGATAATGCAGAATACAAAATGTTCGCAAACCTGGAAAAGTCACACAGTTTTAACTCGAAATAGCTTTAATGCATCAAATCACAAGCAAACAACCATTCAAACACAGAGAGAGACACTTACGCTGTCCAGCAGAACACAATCCTCTATGTTTGTCGGGCTGGTGAGACCTAGAGACAAGACATCCATAAAACATAATCCATGAAAAGAGAGCCAAACCATTTGGGTTTACAAAATAAATTAGACCTCAGAATAGGGTATGATTGAATAAGGTAAAAAAAACATTAGACCCAAATACAGATTTACAATAAAAAAGACCACAAGCATACTCTTTTGGACGCTGATGAATCTAACCGCACACTAAGCACTCAGGCTACAGAGGATACTGATTCTGACAAGCACTAAAGTCACACAAACACCTTGTAGATCGAAGCCAGAGCAGTAATGCAGCTATCACTATGGTTACCTATGTGTGTGCGCGTGTGTGTGTGTGTGTGTGTGTGTGTGTGTGTGTGTGTGTGTGTGTGTGTGTGTGTGTGTGTGTGTGAGAGACTTAAGTGCATCAGGTACCAAACCTAAATCTGCCTAAGGCTTTCACAACACCTGCTTTTCTGATTTGCATGCATTCTTACTCACTTAATCCCCTTTTTGCTAGCTATGTAAATATATTTTTATCACCATCAATAGCTCAAGAACACAGTCTACTGTCTATTGTTTTATTAAAGAGATACAATTACAAAAAAATAAACAGTGCCCACCCCCAAAAATAAAATTGCCTGAAAGGTTCACAGAGCAATGAGTTGGCAGTGGCTTACTGGTTAGCACTGTCGCCTTGCACGTTCATGGTGTGGGTTCGATTCCCGCCCGGGTTCAATTCCCACCTCTGTGTGCATCGAGTTTGCATGTTCTCCCAGTGATTAGTGGGTTTCCACACACAGTCCAAAAGACATGCAGGTTTGGCTAATTGATGTTCCCAAATTGTCCATAGTGTGTGAGGGTGTGTGTGCGTGTGTGTGTGTGTGTGTGTGTGTGTGTGTGTGTGTGTGCCCTGCAATGGATTGGCACCCTGTCCAGGGTGTACCCAGCATTGTACCCTAAGTCTCTTGGATAAGCTCCAGGATCACCGCAAACCTGTATCCAGGATTAAGGAGTATAGATGATGAGTGAGTTCACAGAGCATATAGTGGTGTCTAATGTTTTGGATAAAGACTGTGATTCCGCAAAAGATTATTAAAAAAAAAAAAAAAAAAACTGTTTAAGTAGCGTTATAAGTCATTCTGGAAAAGCGCATCTTGTTAAACATCTTGGCCCGTAATTCACAAAGCTTCTTAGAATTCTCTAAGAGAGCTTCTATCTTAGCTTAAAAGGTCCTAGCTGGGCCTCCTAGACTAAAAGTGATTTAAGAAACTTCTCAGAGCAACTCTGAGTAAGGAAAGTACAAAAACCTGTACTAATCTTAGTGAGGAGGTGTGGTTGACTGCGTTTCTGGGGTTGATGCCGCAATTCAAGGACTGTGATAGGTTGATAAAAAAATAACCTCTGATCTCTGTAAAGGTCCTGAAATGCACTCTTTGTGAAAATAGAATACATGATAATAGAACACACAGTAAAATAATAATGTTTCTATATGAAGAAACTGTATAATCATGACTGCAGGCTACTTTATGCAAAGTTTCTGTTAACTTTTAGGCTAAATATCTTAAAGTTAATTAAAACAGCCAAATGTTGAAAGTGTGTTTACTTTTTAAGCAACCAATTTCCATGCAGTAATTACTATATTTAAATTCATACAATTATTTACCGTACTGACTTTATTACTTGTAATCCATTTCAGATTGATGGAAGCAAAATATCTCACCTTTTACCAATTTACATGATTGCAGGACAGTGTATTTAAGTTGCACTTTTGGATGGTATGTAGCCAACAATCCAAGAGAGATGGCAGAAAGTAAAACAACAAGAAAACCAAACTGGACAGAAGAACTTTTAGCTTTACAGTACGTCCGGTGTTTGGAGAATATTTCTTCTTTCTGCCATTTTGTCCTCTGCTACAAAAACTCTTAAGCCTCTTAAAAGTCCTCCTCTCTACTCTTGTCAATTTTTACCTTAGGAGCTGTTTTTAAGGCTGAGATGTTTCATGAATCATTTTTATCTTTACTAAAGATTTAGTCCTAAATTTAAGGGGAAATTCTAAGAAAATGTCATAATTCTAAGAATTGTCTTAGAATTTCGTCACTAGGAGCAACTTTTAAGCTTTGTGAATACAGGCCCTGATCAGTTGAGGATTAAGATGAATACAGTAGCAAGATAAACACAAATCCCTCTGGGTAAGGGCATCGGTCAGATGCCATAAACGTAAAGGCAAATATGGTGATGTTTTTGTTTAATGATGGACCAAATTTAAATATTTCTTTCCCATCCCTATTAGACATGCTTGTAAAACTTAGAAAGAACAGTCACACAAAGACTTTTCCCTGTCTGTGTGTGTGCGCGCGCGCGCATGTGCGTGTGTGTAATAATAAATCCCACATCCTTCCACAATGCCCTCCTGACTGAGCCAAATTCACCCCAACAACCCTGTTTGAGCTAACTTGAAGTGACAAAACAGGGGGAGGGGTGGAAACAGGAAGTAGAACCAGAGACGGGTCCACATGTGTACAGTGAGAGCAACAGTGACCAAGAGCGCTATAAGGCAAAAAAAAAGCAGCAGGGAATGAAAAACAGGAACAGGGGCTGAAAGATGAGATGTGGTAGAATAATAAATGACATAAGGAAGAAAAGGAAAGTGAGCGGATATGTCAAAATGATTAAACACTACAAAGCCTTCCATGTTTGCAGTGTGTGCTGCCAAGTCATTCTTGCTATGGGACATCTCAGATACTTCGGTGCTATATCCAGATGCATTTATGTATCAAGGTCAAGGTCTCTTTTCTTGCGCATTATGTGATCAGAGATAATTTTAAAGGAAATATTTAAATCACCTTTTAATCATTTTTAGACATTATGATGCATCTCCAGTAAAAAATGTTTTTCTTTTTTAAATCAAGGGATTAAACAAATTTTTTTTGTGACCTTATAAGAGCATACCCCTCCCGGAATTGTTGCTCAATTCTGTTGTTCTCCGGTGGGGCGTGGCTCAGCAGTAGCTCATTTTCATAGACAAAATGCATTTTCTGAGGGTTGTTTCAGCTAGACCATTAACACACACTTTGAGGAATCTCTGAGCGCTATGGTGATTTGTTAACAAAAATCTTAAATATGGGACTTCTAAGAAATATTACTATAAATTTACTGCTGCTACAAAGCTACTTTCATACAAAGTGAGTGACTTTACTGAATCCCACAGACAATATTAAATTGCGCAGGGTCAGCCATGATATGGAGCCTCTGGAGCAGACAGGGCTAAGTAAGGGCTTTCCTCAAGGGTCCAACTGTGGCAGCTTGGTTGAGTTGGGGCTTGAACCACAGACCTTCTGATCAGTAACTCAGAATTCAATTAACTACTATTCAATTAACAGCCTTTCGATTACCTACTGTATACTGAATACACTGTATTGTAACGAGTTGTATTTGCAACTATGTTGATCTTAAACCTTGCTTAAACTAATACTTGCAAAGATGTATGTCATATTTTTATATACAGTATATAGGGTGCCAATAAATCTGGAGTTCAAACACTGACGACCAGTCACTGGATTATTTTTCATTACGTTTAATATTTATTACTGAACAATGTGACCTAGTTATTAATTAATGAATAGTCATTAAGTATGACCAAATACACTGGGAGAGAGGGGGTTAAGTGGAACATGCATGACTGGCATGCATCAGTGACTCACCTTCACTTGTGTCAACTGTCTGGTTCAGTCTGATTCTCTGTTCCACCTCAGTGAGCGCAAGCTCCTACAACACAGCATTACATCTTAATAAGAATTTTTAACAACAGACATTAGGATCAAAGTGAATGCACAAAAATGAGTAAATAAAATAAAAGTTCTGACAATGTCAATAATTTGGGACTACTGCTATGAAATATGACTAAAAGCCACCAGTGGAAGGATGGTTTAATGTTTTATGCCACATTCAAAATGAACAACAAATGTTAAACAGAAATGTTCATGCTTGAACAAGTTATCGGTTTGAATGCTGATTTGCTCGCATTAATTAAATCACTTACGAGGCTTATACTGTATGCCTGGCTGCTCAAAGTGTGAGCTGTAATGCTACCAGACTATAAAGACCTCTGAATTGGACATAAAAGCTGATTTTGAATAGTACAAAAAAATTTACATTTTTTTGCCGGTCAAAACGGCTAGACCAAGGAACATCGCCAACTTAAGTGGTGATGACTTTTTCAGACCACATTATTCAGCACTATGCTACCAGGTTTCAATAAGGTGTTGAACAGTTCTTAACCCAATTTTAGCAATCTCCTCAACTGTTTTCTTTGCTTGAGACTGGCCTTTCTGCGTAACTGAGTAACATCTTTGTTTTGTTTTTTTCCAACGTGGCTGTCTAAGAAATCAGAAGCTACTCACTATATTAATAAGGGTTAAAAGAATTGTTGCCAGCTGAGACATATTAATCACTGCATTAATTATGCAATGAAAAATTCTTAAGGATTTGCTTATTTAAGTCAAAATGAGGAACAGGGTTTTTTTTTTTGAACAAGGATGGTACATTTATGATCAAGATCAGTCAAATCCCGAACAGTCCAAATCAAAAGTAAGGGAGGGCATTACACATGGTTACCGCCGGACCGGCAACACCTATAATACTGTTTGTTGTTTATAAGTTTATAACTGTTCTAAAAAAGAATAAGAATGATTTCCTGTCACTTAATTTCATTAGATAACATTAACTAGCAACACAAGTATATTCTCTGTGCCCGACAAAAGGCTATTAGTAACTTTTAAGGTGGAATGTGTTCTACTTAATGCAGAAGTTAACATTGTGACTCAAAAAAAATTCAATCGCTTTATGTGGATATTAGTGATAATTATAACTATGTAATTTTAGTGATTCTGGTTCATTCTGACAGCACTACACCTACAATCCAGTACAAATGGAAACAACTAGAGAGCTGAACAAATGTATGTACAGGCGAGAGTGTGTGTGTGTGTGTGTGTGTGTGTGTGTGTGTGTGTGTGTGTCAGTCAAAAAACTCGGCACTCGTAAACCAAGACATGCTCGTTTTTCAAGTCAAAATTTGTTAAAAATCTTTGCTCGTCTTGCGGAACACTCGTAAACCGAGTTACTCGCAATCCGAGGCTCCACTGTATCTCCTTCTTGTATTTGACTAGTCACAATGATTTGTGGTCTTTGGTAACAAACAACTCTAAATGAACTGGTCCCAATCCTGCTAATTGTTCCAAAGCAGACATCTTAACAAAGATGCTCAGCTGTGGGACTGTACACATGTCGGTGTGTGTGAATCATCAGCACAGTGACATACTCACCTGCACATGGCTTTCTAGATATCCCTGTTTTTCTCTGTAGAGCTGGATACTCCTCTGTGGATCAAAATGAATTTTGTGTTCGACTGTCAGGGCGACGGAACTGGTTACCGGGCACAGTCTGAGAAGGTACGATTCATCAGCCCAGATTTCTGACATCCACACTGGACTCTCCTCTCTACATGCTGAAATGCTGAACAAAACAGAAGAACAATTAAACATAACAAATCTTCTACACATACAGTAGCTTATACTTGTGCCAGGAAGCATGGGAATACCAATAAACACCATGGGAGCACCAATAAGAGACTCATGTGAGAACCTTTCTCCTTCCCTTTTCATGAATAAAAATGAATAATAAAAAGAGATGAAGTGAAAATTGGTAATGTCTTTTTTGTAAAGAATCTATTAAACTATTTCCTACTGGTAAAAATATTTAAAGAAAATCTAACTAGTATTGAACATCATTTATATGTTTATTAAAGGTTTTTGGACACATGACCACCGTACCGACAGGTGCTTTTTAAACACCCCAACCGAGATTAAGCTCCCCAGTAGCATTATTGAGTTCATGCAAAGATGTTGTATGAGGAGGCCCCGGGGTGCAGTTAGCATTCCAGGTCCTCCCAGAAGAGTTCAGTGGGGTTCAAATGAGGTCAGTGTTTTATAGAGACCATGCAAGTTCTTCCTCGCCAACCTTGACAAAATCATATCTTTGTGAATCTCAGTCCATGCATAAGGGGCACTGTTATCCTGGGACAGATTTGAATCCTTTAGTTCCACAAAATGGAAATTGCAATGCTACAGCATGCAAAGACATTTTATACAAATGTTTTACTTTTGAAACTAAATCTTTGTTATACGTGAAGTATTGTACACACAAACATGGAAACAGTGTCTCATCAGTGTGTATTAACAATAAATGCTAAAGATGTACATATTACAGTTGCATTGTGCATTGTGTCACAAAAGCAACACAGCCAACACAGCAAAGTGCCAACAGCCCACAACTCCCAAGGGGCAGTTGAGAGAGAAAGGAACAAATCAGCAATGTTATATAGTCCTATATTTATTACTGTATACACCAGCCTGGCCAAACAGAGTCACACATTTCAGTATTTCATTAAAAGACGATTAGCCTAGATTACAGCGGGCAATCACCATGGCATTGTTTCGACAAACTCAATACAATGCACACCATTTATTTCTGCCCAAAGATACATTATTTTTTAGCTGATTATGTTTAGTTGATGATGAAAAAGTTGAACCAATTTCTAAAGCCTTCCCCATCACATCCCAATGTGTTTCAATGGGGTTAAGGTCAAGACACTGGGGTGGCCAATTCATGTGTGAAAATGATTCCTCATGCTCCCACACAGTTCTTTTATAATCTGAGCTTGATCAATCTTGGCACTGCCATCAAAAAATAGAAGTAAAAAACTCAATTGATGTGATAACCTGGTCATTCAGTACGTTCAGCTGACTTCATTTCATTGCTACACACAGGCGCTGAGTCTAGATCTGGCCGACTGAAACAATCACATATCATAATACTGGATCCATAGGCAATATGCATGATGGGTGCATTGTTTCATGCACTTCCCTTCTTACCCTGACAAACCAATCCCTCGGGAATAAGGTCAATCTGGAATCATCAGAAGATATGACCATTATCCATTGACCCAAATGTCCAATTTTCATGCTCCCTACTAATTTACTGTATGCCTTGTTTTACTGATTAGTTTCACTAACACATGGTTTTCTTATGGCAACACAGAGGTTTAGTCCCAAATCTGTGAGTTCTCATCGCATTGTGCATATGAAAATGCTCTTACTTTCATAATTAAACAGAAATACGATTCCTAATGGCATTCTTTTTTATCATGCAACTTTACCAAGCTTTCTTTTTCTTGTTCTTTTTTCCTTCGGAACTTGACATTCTTGCACTATCCATTCAATTTTAATCTGTTGATCAGTTCTTAGCTCAATTTAATTAATTTCCTGAATTTCCTTAGTTGTTATCTTTGCTTTACCCAGGCCAATAATGGAACCTTTCTGGAACAGTAACGCCTTTTCCATGACTACGAGCAAAAAAAAAAAAATGAGAAGCTACTCACTGCATCAGTTAGTAATTAATCAATATTAATGCAAATTTTCCAATCAAAAGAATTTGTTTATTGAAATCCAAACAGAAAACTTTTTTTGTGTGAAGGAGTGTAATAAATTATTAATCATTAAATTAATTATATTAATAATTTTAATTAATCGTTTAGATGAATATGAATTGATTGGCTCCCGACTGTACAATGATGCAGGCCTTTTTCTCTCTTTTTTTATAAACTGAACAACAATGAGGGTTTAAAGAAACATGGTTTATTGACTTACTTATTTTTCTTAGGCAAGACTAGAAATTCTATCACAGCATGATAAAAAACAAATCTTCTGTGGGCTGATGTCTGTAGGGAGACCTCGCGCACTCACTCACTCACTCCCCGGGAGCCTATCCTAGGAGACTTACGGCACGAGGCGGAGTACACCCTGGACATGATGCCAATCCATCACAGGGCACACACACTCACAAACTCCTTCACACACTACGAGAAATTTGGGAACACCAATTAGCCTAATGTCTTCGGACTGTGGGAGGACACAAGAGTACCTGGAGAAAACCCACCAAGCACGGGCAAAAAAACGCAAACTCCACCCACACGGCAGGAATCGAACCTACCCGGGAATCAAACCTGGACCCTGGCCGTGCCACCAATTAGCAATTTATTATATATTTTTAAAAAGTGTGACTCACTTGGCTAATGCGCTTATGGTTTCTGCATGGCCTCTCCTCTGCGCCAGTTCAGTTGGAGTGTGCCCTTCCTCATTGGGCAGTGTTGCCATTTCCTGACCTCCAGATTGATGAAGGTAAAAGAGGGTGAGGTGATACAGACCCAAACGCACAGCTATGTGCAGAGGTGTCTCAGTGTGGTGAAGAGCTGAAGGAAAAACAAAATGAGAGACAGCTGAAAATAATTATTTGTTATTAATTTATTAAAAGTTCAGTAAAGAACAAAAAGGGTCGTTTTTTTTTTTTAGGATTTAGTTCCCCCCCCGATGGACATGTTGGGGTCTGAATTCTGAATGTGGTGGCCAATTTAAGTATTAAATGATTCCTTATGTTCATGCACCCTTGGTATCTAAGTCTATGTAATTTACTAGTATTGAACACACATTTTCCAAAAGAAGGTTCCCAAGTGGTGCAGTGGTAAAAAGTGATCGCCACTACCAACATTTGTCATGCGCCACAATAGTCATAGTGACACTAGCCAATCATCGGTGTCTGTGAGATACCACTGATGTGTTATGCCGCTGCCTAATGGTGCGTAAGTGACAGTTTGAAAAGATGCAGTCACCGAATTCATGCGCGGCAGAGGAAGCATGTGTTAGCCCAGGCCCTCGATGGTTATTAGCGGTCACTGATGGGAGACAGATGAGAAATGGACACTACTAAATTTGGGAGAAAATGGGAAGAAAAAAATCCCAAGATTTCCTTAATTAATGTTTTGATGATGGTGAAAGGGAGCGTGATCTAAAACATATGTACAAAATCTCTATGCATCATGATGAGCAGAACAACTTTGTAAGTTACAAACAAATATTCCCAAGAATATGTTATGTGTTATTATAAATATGTTATTTAAAAATATCTGTTCCGATTGTTATGGCTGATTGATGTTCCTCTTTGCAGCTTTAGGTAAGTTATGAACCTCACAATTACTGCAGTGATTACTTTACCCTGGACTGAGTCAGTGAGGAAATGCTGCCTGAATGCAGCATAGAGTTTACCACATGCTTGCTTGTTAGTGCATGTAGGCGTGTGCAAGAGAAAATACAGTTCAAGCATATGAAAATAAAATAGTTACCTCAGGATATAATTACCTCAGAGATATAACACCACATTAGCTGGTATACTGTCTAGATATTTGGAGATGATCCCCAAAATGTAAAGTTTCGGGTCCAAAACACTTGCATTATTTTATCTTATTTGCAAAAAAAACGTTTGCTTGTCTAAAAAATTCAATTACTTGAAGGAAAAATATTGAACAAAATCTTTTAACACTTAGTTTTGTTTGTAACTATTGTTGTTATAATTATCAATAAAAAGCATCAATAATGCTGTAAGTTTTAATACTCTCTGCTGCTGTCATACCCACACAACATATCTTTACACTTCTATATTCTAACACTTTTGAACTCGATCAGGCGACTGAATATTTAGAGTTGACATTTCGTTATACCTTAGATAACGTAGCTCCAGTTAAAAGAAAAATTGTTAGAGATAAGAATCTCGCTCCCTGGTATAATGATCACACATTATAAATCACACACTTTAAAACAGACCGCTCGGAAATTTGGACGTAAATGGCATCAAACTAAAATGTTAGTATTTCAAATAGCATGGAAGAAGAGCATCCTGAGCTATAGAAAAGCTCTTAGTGTAGCCAGATCAACGTATCCCTCCTCTCTCATAGAAAATAACAAAAATAATCCTAGATTTTTATTTAATACTGTTGCCAAATTAACCAGAAATAAGAGAAATTTCCACAACAGCATCGTGCAGTAGTGAGGACTTCTTAGGCCCACTGCTTTTTTCCCCTTTACATGCTTCCTTTGGGCAACATAATCCGTAAGCATGGGATTAGTTTTCATTGTTATGCTGATGACACACAGTTATACATCTCAGCAAAACCAAATGAGAAAAACCAGCTTGCTAAAGTTGAGCAATGCGTAAAGGATACAAGACAGGATGCTAATTAACTTCCTTCTGCTTAATCCTGATAAAGACGGAAGTTCTAGCCATAGGACCGCATGCAGCTAGAAGCAAGATTTTAGATCACACTGTAACTTTAGATGGCCTCTCTTCTCTATCTAGTGCAACAGTAAAAGACCTTGGTGTGATTATAGATTCCAGGCTTTCATTTGAAGCTCATGTAGACAATATCACCAGGATAGCATCCTTTCACCTCAGAAATGTTGCCAAGTTAAGGAATATATTGTCACTAAACAATGCAGAAAAATTAGTTCATGCTTCTATCACCTCTAGGTACTAACGCCTTACTGTCTGGTTGTTCTAGGTGCATAAACAAGCATCAGTTAGTACAGAATGCAGCAGCGAGAGTCCTCACCTGAACCAGAAGATACGAGCACATCATCCCTATCTTATCTTCACTTCATTGGATGCCTGTGAAATTTCGCATTGATTTTAAAATACTACTTTTAACATATAAAGCATTAAATGGTCTCGAGCCGCTGCATCTGAGTGAACTGCATGTGTCTTACGATCCGCCACGCCTACTTTGATCAAAGGATGCAGGCTGATTGTCAGTACCGCGTATTATGAAAACTACAGCAGGGGGCAGAGCTTTTTCTTACAAAGCCCCAAAGTTATGCAATAGTCTTCCAAATAGTGTTTAGGACTCGGACACAGTCTCAGGCTATTTATTTAGCCAAGCATTTTTATAAATAGATTTGCCTAAGGTAAAGGAGCAGATCTGGGGGACTCATGGACGTAGAGTATTCTGGGGAACTGGTATGTTTAGATGCTGTCTTCCCTACTCTCATTGTTCACTCAGGTTTGTTGACGGTGAGGTGATTGGTAGCTTTACATCTCAGGGAGCCCTCATGTCTGTGTTTCCTTCTGGCTCTCCCTTTTAGTTATGTGCTGTTATAGTTAGTCCTGCCGAAGACCCTGTTTGCACTCTACACTAAATATACATTCACCTTATACATTATGTGCCTGTGACCATACCTAACTGTTATCTTTCCTCATTTACTCTCCTCTCTCCTGTTCTCTCTCCCCCTCTCTCTCTTCCCCCCCCCCCCCTCACTCTCTTTCCCTCTCTCTGTCAAGCTACACATGTCGTTCTTGAGCTGCCAGTGATCCAGACTCCCTCTGCCCCCTGGACTTGTCTGACTCATCCTGGTGCCCTGCTTCTAGTTGGAGATCTCGTCACATGGATGTCCCGTGTGTCTCTTTGGGATGTGTCCGATGTCTGGGGACAGTTTCACTCTACCATGAAGACAGTTCTGGCCTCAACTGATGTTGATGGCTGTTTCTCTGAGGACTTGACTTGGCTGCAGTCGCTTGATAGTTCAGGACTAGAAATTCCTACAAGTCTACCTGAGCCTCCAATAACTACCTGAACTCCATATTAACATCAATTAACATCAACTGTTATACTGAACTGCCTGCCACATAACACACAGTATGAATGCAGATCAATTCCTGCTTTCTGTTTCACCCAAATGAGGATGGGTTCCCTGTTGAGTTCGGTTCCTCTCAAGGTTTCTTGCTATTGCCATCTCAGGGAGTTTTTCCTTGCCAATGTCGTCCTCGGCTCGCTCATCAGGGACTATCTGACCATTTAGATTCATACACATTCACATTCCATAGTAACTTTAATAATTCTTTTGACTGTGTAAAGATGCTTTGCGACAACGACAATTGTTAAAAGCACTATACAAATCAACTTGAATTTAACCCAAATTGCTCCATTTCTTTTATATTCTTTTAATTGCTTTTACAACTTTTACAAATGTCAAAAGCTGAAAACATTTAATGAAACAAAATAACATTTATTGACCATTTTGTTCTACAGTAAGATCGTGGATTATGGACTCAAATGGCATGTTATATTACGGTTTAAAGCCTTACTGTCAGGGATAACCCCTAGAGGGCGCCAAAGCACCCTGTGAATTTTGGTTGTAGTTCTTTTCGTTTTACTTCATTTCCCTTTATGCACTTCGGTCAGGTGACGTGAGGGCGCTCACCTGAACCGACTTGCTCGTTAGTTTTATTATAAATGGTTTGTTTCAGTTCAGTTTGGGGTCTTGCAACTGTTAATTTCTCTTGCGTTTATGCCTCGCACCCCCGGACCCGTGACAGATTGCAAGACCTAAAAAGAGGCATAGCAGAGGAGCCCTTCCCCGGGGAGATTCTTTTTGGGGGGGGCAACGATGTTTGGAGTTTGGGGAGCCGGCGTGGAAGATAGCCGGAGAACCAAATGGCGTAACGGCAAAAGAGCGGAGTGTGAGCGGGACGTGCAGCAGGGAGCAACCTCCCAGCTTGATTGGAGCAGCTTTCGGCGGTGCGCAAAAATAAATGAAGAGCGCATTCGTGACCTGCGGGAGCAGGTGGCCAAGCTCCAAGGGCAGGTAGCACAGCTGCACCGCGCCGCCGAGGACAGCGAGCTGCCGCCGCTGCACTGCGGCGAAGAGAAGGGCGAGCTACCGTCGCTGCACTGTGCCTTCGAGGACGGCGAGCTTCCGTCGCTGCACTGTGCCTTCGAGGACGGCGAGCTTCCGTCGCTGCACTGTGCCTTCGAGGACGGCGAGCTTCCGTCGCTGCACTGTGCCTTCGAGGACGGCGAGCTTCCTCTTCCTCCGCCGCCGCCTTCGTGCGCTGTTGAGGACAGCGAGCTTCCTCTTCCTCCGCCGCCGCCTTCGTGCGCCGCGCTGAGGATCGCGAGCTTCCTCTTCCTCCGCCGCCGCCTTCGTGCGCCGTTGAGGACAGCGAGCTTCCTCTTCCTCCGCCGCCGCCTTCGTGCGCCGCCGAGGAGCACGAGCTCCATCCTCTTCCTCCGCCGCCGCCTTCGTGCGCCGCCGAGGAGCACGAGCTCCATCCTCTTCCTCCGCCGCCGCCTTCGTGCGCCGCCGAGGAGCACGAGCTCCATCCTCTTCCTCCGCCGCCGCCTTCGTGCGCCGCCGAGGAGCACGAGCTCCATCCTCTTCCTCCGCCGCCGCCTTCGTGCGCCGCCGAGGAGCACGAGCTCCATCCTCTTCCTCCGCCGCCGCCTTCGTGCGCCGCCGAGGAGCACGAGCTCCATCCTCTTCGTGCGCCGCCGAAGAGCACGAGCTCCATCCTCTTCCTCCGCCGTCGCCTTCGTGCGCCGCCGAGGAGCACGAGCTCCATCCTCTTCCTCCGCCGCCGCCTTCGTGCGCCGCCGAGGAGCACGAGCTCCATCCTCTTCCTCCGCCGCCGCCTTCGTGCGCCGCCGAGGAGCACGAGCTCCATCCTCTTCCTCCGCCGCCGCCTTCGTGCGCCGCCGAGGAGCACGAGCTCCATCCTCTTCCTCCGCCGCCGCCGAGGAGCACGAGCTCCATCCTCTTCCTCCGCCGCCGCCGAGGAGCGCGAGCTCCATCCTCTTCCTCCGCCGCCGCCGAGGAGCGCGAGCTCCATCCTCTTCCTCCGCCGCCGCCGAGGAGCGCGAGCTCCATCCTCTTCCTCCGCCGCCGCCGAGGAGCGCGAGCTCCATCCTCTTCCTCCGCCGCCGCCGAGGAGCGCGAGCTCCATCCTCTTCCTCCGCCGCCGCCGAGGAGCGCGAGCTCCATCCTCTTCCTCCGCCGCCGCCGAGGAGCGCGAGCTCCATCCTCTTCCTCCGCCGCCGCCGAGGAGCGCGAGCTCCATCCTCTTCCTCCGCCGCCGCCGAGGAGCGCGAGCTCCATCCTCTTCCTCCGCCGCCGCCTTCATGCGCCGCCGAGGACAGCGAGCCTCCTCATCCTCTGCCGCCCTGCGTCACTGAGGACGGCGAGCACCCACTGCCTTCGCCGCCCAGCGTCAAAGAGGACGGCGAGCCTCCTCCGTCTCCGCCGCCCTGCTTCAACGGGGGCATGAAACCATCGGAACCACTGGCCACAGGTGGCAGCCCCTGGGTGAGAGGGACGGACATTGGACCCTGGGGGGGATGCCCTGGACCTCCTGTGGCGCCCCGGAGTTGCGCCCTTTGAGGGGGGGTTATGTCAGGGATAACCCCTAGGATAACCCCTAGAGGGCGCCAAAGCGCCCTGTGAATTTTGGTTGTAGTTCTTTTCGTTTTACTTCATTTCCCTTTATGCACTTCGGTCAGGTGACGTGAGGGCGCTCACCTGAACCGACTTGCTCGTTAGTTTTATTATAAATGGTTTGTTTCAGTTCAGTTTGGGGTCTTGCAACTGTTAATTTCTCTTGCGTTTATGCCTCGCACCCCCGGACCCGTGACACTTACCAATTCCAATTATAACTTTTTCATGCTTACAGAAACACCTTACCTACAGCCACAGACAACATTGTACATGTTGTTTGAGGGCTATTTATAAAATTATACTGAATTGGAATGTTTATTGAACTAAAAGAAATGTTAATGTTTTCTTAAAATGTACTGATATGGAGTGCCAGGAGTAGAATATTGGGAATCCATTTGTCTTGTTGAAACAAGCATGTTCTTGTTCTCCTATCAGGAAAGGACAAAATCAATAGCACAGGCCCCTGAGAAAAGCAGAACGTACTGTATGAGCTCTGTGTGATTGAAGATGCAGCTGCCTGGTTGGGAAGTAGGTTTAAGAAGAAAAAAAAAACATTTTTAAATCCTAGTCTTTACTGATTCTCATATGCATCTATGTTTAAATTAACGGCAATGTGACAAAAGTTATTGTGACAACATTAAATCATGAACGTTTAAAGTCAACTTGTCATATTTTACTTCATTAACATGTCTTTTCTAAATGTTTTGATTGTTTTTATATGCAAAAATATGATTATAGTGTTGGAAATTAGTAATATTGGTAATATTTTTGGGTGGATGGAGCAGATTATCTGCATTTACGAAATTTCCCCTTCCCTCACCTTCGGAATAAATTAAATTAGTATGCTGAGGTACCGCTGTATTTGCTGTACCACCTCATGGTAAAAAATATCAGGAAAAAACAAATCCAATAGCCAGGCTTGAATTGCAATGTGAGCTCTTACAGGATATCCAAGATAACTTCGGTTAATGAAATGCTGACATTGTGTTAAGGGTGCAGGCAGGAGGAACTATATTAGGAACTTATAAAAACAGTTTTTTTTTTTGTTTTTTTTTAAGAAGAGAATAACAAAGAAACATTTTGGTTTGGCTAGTTAATGACTTAACTAGCTAACTAGAGCACCATATGTTTTAGAGCTGCATTTGCTAGTCTTGTCAATTAGGTTTCTGAAACAACAACATGACATTGGGCAGCACATTGGAGCACGTTCTACCTGGGCTAGCTAATACATTAGGCAATGTAGCATTGAAAATTACAGGAATAAATTGTAAATACAGTAAATAAACCTTTACGATTCCTCTTAGCACCGGCTGGTTTAAAAATAAAACTGAATATGGCCCTGTTTTCTTCTTGCTACCATCCCGGCTAACATTCATGGGACCCAGGGTGCTATATCTTATCTAAATCAGGCGCAAAATGCAAAAAAATATATATATATATGTAAACACGCATCACTTGACGCAAACAGGTTTTGAACGGCTCCTAAATATACGAGTAATTTAACTGGCATCATCATATTCACCTAGGTCTGTTCGCTTTTATACCGTAAATGCTTTATTACGTCGAGGGGAAATTGCTTCCAAAAGTACAGTTCTTAAGGGAAAATTCATGAAGCAGAGTGTCCATATGCTGAGGTAGCGCCATATTGTTTAATACTAGACCGTCTTTGCTGTTTTACCAATCCAGATTTTCAAAGGCAGGAGTCACCTTCAGAAATATTCTGTGCAGGGCCTCAGAGTGGCGCAGTGGTAAAGTGCTCGCCCTATCATCCGGGGATCGCGAGTTCGATCCCCGGGTGATGCTCTTGCAGCCAGAGGTCTAGAGAGCTGATTGGCCGAGCTCTCTCAGTGGGGCAGGATGAGAGGTACTTAGTGCTCCCAAGGAAAGGCTTTCATACAAATATAATTATATTAATCTTAATCTATGCTTAATGCAAACAATAAGCACTGGCAACAGTAACCAACAGACGTGCAAACAATGCGTCACTCTCAGTGTTTTACAGCACTGCTTAAACACTGTACATGAAACTCACACATTTTATGTGTAGCGAACAGAACCCAAATATTCTATATGTAGTTTACAGAACCCATCAATTTTATATGTAGTGCTTACGGGAGGATATTATTTTGATGAGTGGTCAATAAGTCTTAAGAGCGTTTAGATTCCCAGGCTGTTAACAATTACTGTACAGAATATTTCCAAAAACCGGCCTTGTGACTTGTGTACATCAATAACAAACACACACCCAGACCAGGTGTGTAGGTATAGTGCTGATGCTGCTAATATTAATCCATGTGGCAGCAAGAGCACAAGGATACCGCCTTGAGAAAACAGTTGTTCTGTACTGATGAAGAGTAAACTTCCCACAGCAAACATCTCATCAACATGTTTTGTAATTCATTTGTTGATCTGACTTCAGTAATCGGAGAAAACTGTGTACCTTGGTAACCACTGGGTTTACATAAACACTGTTTCCTGCTGACTCTGGGATTCGATTGCTTAAAGCAATATTGGGAAAGGTAAGCTTGCGAATTGAAGTAAATGTAATCTGAGATGTAGTAAAGAATAACGCCTGTGAAGTACTGCACATCAAAGCTGACCTTCTGCAGCACAGATAAGTTACTTAATCTCTCATTTTGCACTAAAACATCCATGAGGTACCCAAGAGGTCATATTTGCATTCTTTAGTCATAGTTAAAGTTATGACTAAAGTTTATTATAACTAACTATGGCTGCACAATCAGAAGTATTTTCAATAATAATCTTGGGTTTTTTAATGAATAAAAAAACTGTACCTTCTTATCTCAAATTACGACAGGCTAGAGGGGTTTAAAAAACCCTCCATTTCCTAAGATTCAATATATATTTGTTTAGTTATGTTAGCCAAGTCGAACATTCATTGATAGTTTTTTATTTAACATCCAAAAAGTTAAAAAAAAAATAATAATAATAATAATTTAATTTACCTCAACAGAGCGCGTCATTGCAACATCAGCGAATGTTTCATGCAACAAAAATTACATCACGTCAAGACATGAGTGCCAGACAAAACATTACTTTCAACATAGGGAAGTTTTAGGGAAGGGAGTTTGATTAGAGAAGGCAAGAAACCTATGCAATAGTCAGTAATTCCAGATTCATTTATTGATTCATTCATCTGCTCTCTTTCTTTTGAGTGATAACTCATACCATCATACTCAAAAAGCTGTCAAAAAGGTGCAGACCAGAAGGTCCATATCACCTGCCTGATCTTGCAACAGCTTGTATTCTTAAACACCCGTTAGACAGTACCAGACTTAATACTGCAAATCTCTACTTGCTCGGCTTGCTTCATCTCATTCCTCCCAAAGAATTTAGGATCTTCATGCATTATAGATTTGTAACCTCCTGAGGTAGGTCGAGGTCAAATGCAAAAGTTTAGCTGCGTACTATCTACAAAGAAAATGTATGTCGGGTTTTTGTTACTTGGTTAAGCATTTCCATAAAAGAGCAAGTGTACTTCAAGAGTGTTTTGAGGTTAGATCTCGATCCAGAATAAAAAAACTAAGGTCTAATGAAATGTACCAGTGTAACGCTCTCACCTTGTGGTTTCTGTGACTTTTGGCTGGTCCACTCCAGAAGAGAGTACATATTCGAAACCGCCTGTGTGATTTTCACATCAACGTCACTGCACGTCTTCAGGATACATCCTTCACCAGGATCGGGCACCCAGCATTCAGGATTTTCTTCTGGATCATGGCTCCCTAGTTCTTCTTTACGTGTATCTAGTCTTTGGCTAAATTCAAAACATTCCTTATCTGGACTTGAAGTCCCATGCTGTTCATTTATATCAGAACTAGTGTGCTCTGGCTGGATATTCTCCTCAAGGCTAAATTTCCTCTGGATGTCCACATGCGTGCTAGAAGTAAGGTTATCGAGGTCAGATATGAGAAGATCAGCCACTTCCTGTATAGCATCCCGTTTGTACACCAATGAGAGTTCTTCAGACACCAGGGTTGGTTGACTGAATCTGCTGCTCTCTTCATAGCAGTACAATTGTACAGAGACCTTTTCTGCAACATTGTGACCTTTAAAAAAAAAAAGGGGGGGGGGGGGGGGGGTAAAAAAACTTAACAACATATAACAGTAGGTCAAATGGACTTACAGACTCACCTACCCATTCATTCATTCATTCATTTTAAACAGTTAGACTGCGTTCGTTTAGTAATTGGGATTTTAATAGTAAGTGCGTATTATTAAGCATTTGTTCAGGACGGCATTGTTTCCTCAGTATAATTAGCTTTCTAACATAGTTCCTCCCCCTTTTTCTCACAGTGTAATGTGGTACAACAACCACAGTAATTTTTCACAGAGGACTCAAATACACTGAGAAACTAATCATAATCATTGTTTGAAATATGGAAAATTGTCATCCTATGAAGAAAAAAAAAAACACAAAAAAAAAATCCTACAATTATATTATCACTTATTATGATAATCTTATTATGTACTCACTATACCTTAAGCACTGTTCTTATACATTAAACATATTAATAATATTATTTTATTTATGTACCATCACTATAATTGAACTATGCACTCAGACTGCACTTTATTGGGTCAACTCTACACCTTCACATTCATGAGTTATCTAAGAAGCCAATAATATGGCAGCGGTGCAACACATAAAATCATGCAAATATGGGCCAGAAGCTTCAGGTACAGCAAGTCTCAAATCAACCTACAGAATTGCATGATTGTTGGTGGAAAACAGAAAAAGAATCATTTATATAACTGCTGATCTTTTGGGATTTCCACACACAATAGTCTCTA
The DNA here is from genome assembly GCA_030347435.1 of Clarias fuscus. Lineage (NCBI taxonomy): Eukaryota > Metazoa > Chordata > Actinopteri > Siluriformes > Clariidae > Clarias > Clarias fuscus. The sequence goes on from CM059212.1 coordinate 10,941,425, forward strand.
GAGTTTACTCAGAAACGTGCAATAAAGAAAAGAAAAAAAAAAAGAAAGAAAAAAAAACTTCCAGCATGCAGCAGTTCTGCAAACGGAAATTCCTTGCTGATGACAGGGGTCAAGTGAAAACGGCCAGGCTGATTCAATCTGACAAAAAAGGCTACAGTAACTGAGATAATTACTCTGTACAATTGTGGTGAGCTGAAAAGTATCTCAACACCTGGACCAGGGTCCAAATTCACCAATACTTACAGAACCACTAAACCAGGCAAATTAACAGATTAGTTGAATCAGTAGAGTTTGAATGGGGAAAAAAGTGCTGTGCACTGCCCATCCAGGCCTGGATTTGAACATCCCGGACCTAGAAACTTGAGGCAACAGCCTAAGACCAGGCAAGCTTCGACATCGGTCGGCCAAGAACAGAACGTTTAGCATTGTCTGATGAGCCCTTGATTCCTGCTGAAGCGCACAGACTTTTCATCAGAAGCATGAATCCATCGACCCAACCTGGCTTGTGCCAACAGTCCAGACTGGTGAAGGTGGTGTAATGGTTTGGGAAATGTTTTCTTAAAACAATTTGGTCCCCTTAATTCCAATCAATCATGACTTGAATGTTACAGCCTATTTGAGTATTGTTTCTGACCATGTGCAGAACCTAATAGCCATGAGTTCAGTGTTCTTTCCGTCCCTTCCCAGTAACTGGAACTGATTCCAATAAAGGAAAATTATTTATATATGGGTGAATCCCTGATGCTTTGGCTGGTTGTTCATGGGAAGAATCAAAGACTGGAATCATGGAACCATGAATTTAGCCAAGTACTAGGCTGCTCAGGAATTCTACTACCGGTTTCATGTTTTTAAATGCATCACTTTCTATGCATTTTCATTAAGAGTGCCAATAATTCTAGAGAGCATTGTACATATAATGAACTTGTTATTGGTGATTGTTTAGTTATGATGGGCGACAAGACCTACCAGGTATGATGAAGCTCAATAAGCGACTCTCTTCCTTCCTCTGGGCCGTGGTGACATGATGGATTCGAGAGCCTTTTAATAACACATAATACTCAGAACTGTGCTGAACAGACGGACGATCCTGCAGCACTGCACACACTTCCACCTGACCCTGAGAAATGAGAAGAGACAAGAGCAAAAAGATATAAAATCATATATTTCACTCAAGAAACATTTGTAAATGTCACAGAGGAGAGATTCAAAATCCTCGACTTGGTCTACACATGGGTGGAACAGTTACTGTTTTATCCAGTATGGTAGAGCTGGCATACTTTTTTTTAGTTAGATTACTCAAAAGTCATTGTTGATGTTATAATACGCCAGTTTAGCCATTTCAGGAGTGCAGTGCTGGCAAAATTAAGTAATTGGAATATTGCATGAGTCAGCTGCACCACCATACAACAAATACTACAGTATAATCTTCAGTGTGCATGAGGGAAAATCAATGTTTAACCAATAATGCAGTAATTGCATCACCAGATATGCTTTTGCAGGTTAATTATTAATTAAATACGCTAGTGTCGTCATGATAGAAAAAAATATATTTCGACACCGATATGGTCATTCAAGTTTTGATATTGTTTTGATACCTTCTCACTGAGCCAGAGGCATTAAATGTCAGTAGTGGGAAGAAATGGGTTCTGGACTCTGGTGATAAAGGCCTAGTGAGTTTTTGAGATACGTATCTAGAAAAGATACGAGAAAACGAGATTGATCAAGTATATCATACTCAACAGGGAACCCATTCTCATTTGGGTGATCTGCAGTCATACTGTGTATTAGGAAGCTGGAAGTTGAGTATACAGTTAACAGTTGATGTCCACAAGTTAACATGGAGTCCAGTTCGTTATTGGAGAATAAATCCAGTATTTAAAAAAAATAATAAGATGAGTCAAAAATGATTTACAATACAGAAATCTCCAATTTGTGAAAAGTAGGTGCATTTATGCACTCAATACTTGGTCAGGATTCACTTAGCACGGCAATTGCATTTAGCAATTGCCGCAACAGAGCAGCATGGCATGAAGGCGATGAGCCTGTGGCACTGCTGAGGTGGTACCGAAGACCAAGTTATTCCCTTTGCTTGTGTACTTTTCCTTTCCACTCAACATGCCATGAATATGTTTCAATATACTGTACCACTAGGTGAACAGTCTGTCCTTTCAGTGATGACCTTTGTGGCTTACGCTTCCTGTGGAGGGTGTTGATATTTGTTGATTGAAAGATTTGTAGAATCTTTCACAGTTGTCTAGGTCATGCACTTTTTAGACGGTTACTCTAAGTATCCAGTGATCTGCTTTTGTTATGAGATCCAGCAGACTTTCATGAGGGAAAATCTAAAAATATTCAGCTGGATTTGTTGTAATAGAAGACAAAATCATGAAACGTGCAGAGAATACATAATAACGTATGTAAAATCAAATCCACTACCAAACCTTAAAACTGCACGTACACAGAGGTGCTGCTTTGTTAAAAGAGAATTGCAGTATGAGCCAGAGCAACAGCCATCCATATAGAATAGGATCAATGACTTCAAAATACTGGTATAGTACTGTTTTCAAAACTAGAGTACTGGGGTATTTTTTTAGTTGTTTAGTCGTATACAGTACCAGACTATTATACACATGCGAAGAAGAACATTCAATTGAACGATTAGGCAGAGCTCATAAAAGTATTTTATTTTTGATTGTTTTTATTTTTCCACCATTTCATTTTTTCTATCTTGTTTACTTTGATGGTATTCAAGACAACAGGAGTGTTATAATTGTGAGTTTTCCTACATATCTGAAATCAAGCCTTGGATCAGGACAGAAACACTTTGTGTCCCTCCACTCTGAGCAATACAGATGTTCAACTCAGATGAAATCTAAAAAAAAAAATAAAATAAAAAAAACATACTTCAGACCACTGATTTCATTTACACGACCCTGGATCAAAAGACACACCTTGTAAAAGGGGAGGGGAACATTACTGCAGACTGAGAGAGGTTTGTGCAAGACAAGGCTCTTTTCACTCCCCCCCCCCCCCCCCCAATGTTCTGCATAAAACCCTCTTTTGATTTTTTTTTTTTTTTTAAACTGCTTCTACAGCCGTCTCTCACTTCCTGTCATTTAAGGGGCCCCTTTGCTATAACAGTGAATGGTAAGTAGAACCTTCATAAAAGGGTAAAGAACTTTGTTAGGTATGGGAATTGGTAAGGAGTGAAGTCTTTCCTCATTCTGTAACTCAGTCCTTCAGATAAAGTTGAATGGCAAGCCTGGGATTCTCAGTGCTCCTGTCCCGCATAAACCTAGCACCACCAGAAGCACCACCGCCACTGCATTCACAGTACTTCCCCCCTGTTTTTTACATCACCTTATATGAAACAATTTCTCTTCTCCTTTATTTAATTAATTCATGACATGTTTTCCACACTTTCCCAGCCCAGAATTTGAGCATAAGATCCGGGAAAAAAACTGAAGGCAAGAGATATGAACAGGGAGGATTTTCCCTGACAAAGAAAGAGAGGGACTGGAGATTACCCAGTCCACTTGAAACACCAACACACTGACCCTATCTAATGTCCTATCTAATATGACATTATATGCCATGTGAAATAAGTTAAATCTAGTATCAGTGTATTAAAAACAAAAAGAAAGAAAGACGGGAAAGACAGAGAGACAGACAATGGCAGACAAGTCAGAAGTTGTTATACGGTTCATTCATATTTCTCAGGAAATAAATATACCATTTGTAATACTTTACAAGTATGCGACATTTCTAACTCTTTCATTCCAAATGATTAACATTTTACAGATTCCATCCATGTGCATTTTTGATGATGTCGTTAGCGAAAAGGGATTGATCGTGAACAATCCTTCGGTTTGTGAACAAAATACAATCAGAAAATACTCTGGTTATTGTTTGTGTGTGTGTGTGTGTGTGCGTGTGCGTGTGCGTATGCGTGTGTACCAGAGTGTGTGGCGTTCCACATGTTCTCCAAAGCTGAATGGCTTTACTCCAGGTTCTCACTGCCAAAAACTTGCCAGTACATGGACTGATTATCCAGCGTGTCCCATGTGTGTGTGCGCGCTGTGACTGACTGACATCTCATCCAGGGTGTGTTCCTGAGATAAGCTCACGATCCACTACAACCGTGAGTGAGGATAAAAACTGTTACTCATGACTGAATGAATAAATAAAATGGATCTGGTTAATGACTTCACAAGAAGTTCACCCTGACCTTTAAAGCCCAGTCACTTCCGAATCACGCCAGTGCAATGAAATGTATTGGAGAAATGAAAAACATTATATTTAAAGAACAGGGCAGATCATAATTCTGCCCTAGAGGGAGTTAACCTATGCACTAATGCACATCCTTCAGTAGTGTTGCTCTTCAGTACATATGCACATACAGCTCAGTGGTTAAGGCATTGGACTACGGTTCAGAAGATCCCAGGTTCAAACCTCACAACCACCAAGTTGCCACTGTTGGGCCCTTGAGCAAGGCCCTTAACCCTCAATTGCTCAGATGTAATGAGATAAAAATGGAAGTCGCTCTGGATAAGGGCGTCTGCCAAATGCCTAGATGTAGATGAACAGCCTACAGGACCTTCAATACAGAGCAGGTGTCTGGATTTAAAGAGCTTGTTTCATCGTCGGCTGGCTTTAAGGATGAGCAGGACGGACAGCAGGACAGCCTTACAAGCCTGTCAGGCCCAGGAAGCCCACCGTCACAGAGGTGCTGCAGTACTCACTGATAAACTGCGAGTCCTCACGTTTAGCCATCCAAATCGCATTTCGCGTAATTAGGAAATAATAAAAAGCATCACTGTACAAGTATTTCATATAGTTATGCCAATATTAAAAGCATGTTAACATAACTATTGTGAAAAATATGTACAGTATGTTTCTTTTTCTTTTGCAACAAAAATGCTACACTCGTCACTCCTCGGCAGCCATCTTAATGCAGAGAGACAGACAGCAAAAGAAAGATAGACAGAAAGACAAAGAGTCAGACAGCAAAAGAAAGATAGACAGAAAGACAAAGAGTCAGACAGCAAAAGAAAGATAGACAGAAAGACAGAGACAGACAGCAAAAGAAAGATAGACAGAAAGACAGAGACAGACAGCAAAAGAAAGATAGACAGAAAGACAGAGACAGACAGCAAAAGAAAGATAGACAGAAAGACAAAGAGACAGACAGCAAAAGAAAGATAGACAGAAAGACAAAGAGACAGACAGCAAAAGAAAGACAGACAGAAAGACAAAGAGACAGACAGCAAAAGAAAGACAGACAGAAAGACAAAGAGACAGACAGCAAAAGAAAGACAGACAGAAAGACAAAGAGACAGACAGCAAAAGAAAGACAGACAGAAAGACAAAAAGACAGACAGCAAAAGAAAGAGACAGCAAGACAGAGATAGACAGAAAGACAGAGACAGACAGCAAAAGAAAGATAGACAGAAAGACAGAGACAGACAGCAAAAGAAAGATAGACAGAAAGACAAAGAGACAGACAGCAAAAGAAAGATAGACAGAAAGACAAAGAGACAGACAGCAAAAGAAAGATAGACAGAAAGACAAAGAGACAGACAGCAAACAAAAGAAAGATAGACAGAAAGACAAAGAGACAGACAGCAAAAGAAAGATAGACAGAAAGACAAAGAGACAGACAGCAAAAGAAAGATAGACAGCAAAAGAAAGACAGACAGAAAGACAAAGAGACAGACAGCAAAAGAAAGACAGACAGAAAGACAAAGAGACAGACAGAAAGACAAAGAGACAGACAGCAAAAGAAAGATAGACAGCAAAAGAAAGATAGACAGACAGAGAAAGACAAAAAGAAAGCGATGGATGGATGGCCTAAACGGGGAGGGGGGGGGTCATTTTAAATGCTTTAGTATCAGAGAATGTAGCTGTATGCTTGAGGCCTAGTTAAGCAATAATGTATTATTGTTATTGCAGTTATTACTGAATAATGAAGGTTTACATCATGTTGCCGACTTTGTGACCAGTTCAACCTGAACTTCCCATGGATAATATCCTGCCTTAAAAATGGATAACCAATTATAGACCAGTAGTCATCACAGCACAAAGGTTCTGGAAAGACCAATGATGTTCCAACTCAGACCTCAAGGCAGTCCTCTCCTGGATCCCCTGCATTGTGCCTACCAGCCATAGGTAGGCATGGACATGAGAACAAGAAAGGAGTCCATACGTCCCTCATGGTTTTGCAAAGATGGTGGAAACCAGAAAACCCAGAGTAAACCCACACAACCACAGAGAACAACAGAACAAGAAGTTCGAGTCCAACTGGTTCGAGTCCAACTGGTGCTCCTGGTGGTATGAGAAGGCACAGATACTTACTGTACCACCATTCTGCCAAATTGGCAATTTGACTCGAGAATTGCAACATACAACCCCTGGCAAAAAGTACGCAATCACCTCTCTCAGAAGATGTTCATTCAAATTGTTAATTGTGTAGAAAAAAAAACAAGCACATACATGCCACAAAACTATTTTTATTCAACAATCCAAACTTCTGGCTGTACAAAACACTTAAACACTTTAAAAAAAAACTAAGAAAGATAACTTGTGGACCATTTCCTTTAATTTCCACCACAGATTTTCAATTGGATTGGATCGAGGTCCGGACTATTTGCAGGCCATGCCATTGACGTTATATATCTTTCCTGCAGGAATGTTTTCACAGATTTTGCCCTATGGCACGATGCATTATCATCCTGAAAAATGATGCTACCATCACCGAACATCCTTTCAATTGATGGAATAAGAAAAGTGTCCAAAATCTCAACATAAACTTGTGCATTTATAGAAGATGTAATGACCGTCATGTCTCCCATACCTTTACCTGACATACAACGCCATATCATTAATGATTGTGGAAATTCGCACATTTTCTTCAGGCAGTTGTATTTATAAATTTCATTGGAACGGCACCAAACACAAGTTCCAGCATCATCACCCTGTCCAATGCAGATTCGTGATTCATCACTGAATATAACCCTCATCCAGTCATCCGCAGTCCAAGATTGTCTTTCTTTAGCCCACTGCAACCTTGTTTTTTTCTGTTTAGATGTTAATGATGGTTTTCATTTGGCTTTTCTGTATGTAAATCCCATTTCTTTTAGACGATCTCTTACAGTCCGGTCACAGACATTGACTCCGCTTTCTGCCCATTTGTTCCTCATTTGTTTTGTTGTGCATTTCTGTTTTCAAGGCATATTGCTTTACGTTTTCTATCTTCACGCTTTGATGTCTTTCTTGGTCTACCAGTACGCTTCCCTTTTAAAACCTTTCCATTTGATTTGTACTTGGTCCAGTTTTTACTCACAACTGACTGGGAACAACCAACATCTTTTGCAACATTCCGTGAAGATTGACCTTCTTCGAGAAGTTTGATAATTCTCTCCTTTGTTTCAACTGACATCTCTCGTGTTGGAGCCATGAGTTATGTCAATCATCTTGGTTCAACGCGTCACTAATGTGTGCAAGCACTCTTTTTTTTAACTGCAGACTAATTAGCAGTTGTAATCAGATACAGGTGTTTGTTTTAGAAATGCAAAGTGCATGGTGATTCCATATTATTTTCTTCAGATTTGTGTGCTTCCATATTTTTTTCCTCTGTTTGATCTTTAAAACAGTCGTCACTGACTATAGTTATCTTTCTAAGTGTTTTATACAGCCACAAGGTTGGATTGTTGAATGAAAATAGTTTTGTGGCGTGTACAGTATGTGCTTGTATTTTTTTTTTTCTCCTACACAAATAAACATTTGAATGAACATCACCTGAGAGGAGTGATGCCATACTTTTTGCCAGGGGTTGTAATAAGGTCCTTAAGTTTGGAATAAATTTCTAGTCTGCATGAACACGGTGAAACATGGACGTTTTGCGGGGCTAATAATGTTTTTCACATTTGAAAAGACAGTCTCCTAATTTCCTCCACAAATTAAAAAAATAAATAAAAATACTGAACACTGTCTCTAGTGCCAAGCCCTCTTAACAGTTCATCACCAGGAGCAACTCACTCATTGGGAGTAGTGATGGATAGACTTTGGAGACATCTAAACCAAATATGGTTCTTCCCACTTCTGTAGAGTATATAAACATTCATGTTACAGATACAAACAATTTCCCTTTGGTAAGGCAAAAACAAAAATGGAATATAAAATAGAAATAAAAATGTATAGACATATGACTATGTATTTAATAAAGCTAGCATACGGCCCTTAAAAATGTTCCAGACTCCAACACTAATCTCATCAAACCTCAGACGCACACATATGGAGTTTGCTAAAGTCATTGGAACTGATTGAAAGTGGGATGTATTGCCAGATGGAGAGATTTAGAATCTAGCTAAATCACCAATAAATGTAATTATAGTCATGCAGGGAAAAAAAATAGCTTTTTGCAGAGTAATGTACTGAATGCAAGCGAATAAGCCATTTTGCTTCCAAAGGCCCTTGTTAAGAGACTTGGCATTAGGAACCTCTGTCAAGTTCCAGGACACTCATCAGCAAATTCTCACTGCTTTTGCCAAGAGAGTCATCCTTAGATGTTCTAGCAGGACAATAATTCAAAGCATTCTTTTAGATCTAGACAAACATAGAGCTCAGACCATAAAATCTTTAGCTATTCAGGAGGTTTTAGAAATTACAATACCAGACTCTCAGATAGACCTCAGAAAACCAGAATAAGTAGGTTATCTACTAGAGCACCACTTGACCGGCTTTGCTACTCTGTTCACTCAGATCACTAAAAGATAAAACCCTGGGAAATGGGAGATAAGGTATAGGTATAAGGCACCACAAAGCTCAAAACGCTGTCTTTATACCAATTGGTATCTTTGGGTCTGTTGTGCCAACTGAGCAAAGTCTAAATAAAGATCGTATTCTCACTCTCTAAGAAAGACCCACAATGTAAAGAAATTTTCTTCAAGAAATTTTCTACCAAGAAAGTTTCTTCATGCCCACAACTTGTCAAATTGGGAAATTTTGTAATTCTTTACAAAGAATTAAAATGATACATCTATTTACATGTCAAAACAGATGATCAAAGTGGCATGATTATGAAAATGAAAATATCATATTAGGATATTACTGGGTTTTACTTGAGATATTTGTGACTGCATATATCTACTTTAATTATCCACAAATAACAATATATTTACTGTTCTAAAGTACACAGAGCAGTTTAAAGTCTAATTATAACATCTTGCTGTTTAATAGTACAAATCTCTCTCTGCTCACAATGCCTTCACTCACCACTTAAAAGATTGGGTCTGTCTACCCAGCTTTCAAGAAAATCTTTCAATCATTATACTGTGGATCTCATGAAAGAAACATTCATTTTATTTCAGTTACCTTCGCTATTTACGGAGGCTACGTAACAAATAGCAGACTTTTCAATTTCATGCAATTTAGTGAAAACTGCTGGTTTTCAAATCACCAGGAAGGAGCACAGAATGTAATGGTCACAGAGGTTGTCTGAACCAGAAGGTACATTACAATTATAGGAAAAAATCACATTCCCCAGCCTCCCAAGAAAAGTCTATGCCAGGGACCCGGGCAGAGAACTCCACCCAAAAGCTAAACCTATGAGTCAGGAGGAACAATGCTGCTTTTACTTACGACTATGCAACAGTGGACCAGTTATTTTCTCTTGCGCAGCAAAATGAGGGTTCATGAAAATATGCAGTTTCACATGCATTCTTTGCGTCCAACAGAATATCAGAAGACCATCGATATGTCATCTTTGGGTGTCAAGGTTTAGTACCCTTAGCCATGCTCTTGAACATTTTGCTGCTGATTATGATGGATCAAGTCTCTTTTTTTTTTTTTCATTTAAAAAAAAAAGAAAACATGACATTTTCAAGACCAGCATCTCCATCCTCAAGCTTCCAGTGATGACTGAAAGAAAGTGGCCATGCGTACATGCAGCAACAAAGAGGATTTTCCACACGTTAATAAGAAAAACAAAAATTTTGCTTTTTTTTTTGTTTGAATCAATTTGAAGTTACATTTTCGATTAATCAATTATGTTGTACTGTTTACGTAATAACTGTAGAACTAATGTTATACGGTAGTGGCTACATTTAATTATAGTACTCATGTTTAATTCAGTTGTAAAGCTGCTGAATAAAGCTTGCCAGTGTTATTACGATTACTCAACTTTTTTTGTTGAATGATTTTTGACAAATTTTAACAGCCAAAATCAAAATCATACAATACTGCCTTATGATAAAGCTGTGGTTATTGAAACGCTCACTCAGAACGATGCCCTGTTTGGAAACTGCAAGTGCCATGAATGAAATTACATACCGGGAATCCCCAGAATGAGGTGTAAAGCAATGGCCTTGGAAATCCTCGAATGAACTTCTAAACCCGTTGCAAATGCAATCCCCAACAGAAGAAGTGGAAAAATAATATCAAGACCCTGATTTGATACTACACTAGTGAGGTCAAATGAAAAAAAGTCAAGCATGAACAATGTATAAATCAGTGTCCCCAGAGTACAACATCTTTCATTTCCCCTGCTTTCTTTGTTTTTGTAGAATATCCAATAACAACTTTTATTTTGTATCAGAAAGCTTAAAGGGTGACTAACTCAGACTAGGTAAAAGATTAATAGGTGCGATTACACTCTCACTTGGCCTTACATGAGTCACAGTGTTCCACACAAGCCAAAACAAAGACAGAAATGACCGAATGGATCTTCCCATGGATTCTTTGAGTTTCATTCATTTCATAGATATCCATCTCATAGTGTCAATGAATTCATAGTAACAAACGTGCATTGTGCAAATATTATTACTATTATTATTATTACTATTATTATTATTATGGTGGATTAGTAGCAACAACCTTCAGTGCCGTATTCATCATAATTGAGTGCATTACTCATTTCCAGGGAATTCCTTATCTAAAGAGCTAATAATAGATATGCCACATAAAAGGAAGGAAAAATATTTTAAAAGGCCCAGTAGTTAGATATCAGCATATCAGAAATCTCAAATATCCCAAGTACTTTCGAATTCGCATCCATCTTAACCACTAAATACTCACATGACCAGCTGTAACTCCACTTACTGTACCTGTAGCTCGACTAAGCGATAAATGTTATGTTTAAACAAAAAACATTTGCACAGTACATTACCAGGCAACAAGCTGACAAATGGGCACTACAGTACTTCCTTTATCATGTTTGTTCATGTAAAACAGAGGACAGGTTCACATGCTTAGCACTTTTATTACTGAGATAATCCAAAGCTGCTTTTAGCCTCAGCATTTTCCTAGATTTGTGTAATTCATACTGGCTCATTATTATTACTGGCTCATTAATATACTAATGATTGAACATACAGTATATACCAACAGTCTGGGACAAGCAGATTATAAATTACAGTTGCCAGAGGAGACACACGTAGGCTGTTAAAATAATGGACACCAGAATATTTTTTTTTATTTCTTTTCTTCATCCAACAGCAACAGAAAGAAAAAGAAAAAAAAATCTCCTCATTGACCTTTGTAGAAGAAAACTTTTAATATTTTTTTCAAAGTTTGTTTAAACCTAACATGCTCCGACTAGTTCAAAAATGTCTTGGTGGAACAAAGCGTCTCAATGCTGGGGTATGCACTACTTTTTACAAATCCTGCCACCTAAAACACTAAACAAAACTTCAGAACACAGTTTTAAGAATACACTTTACAGACAAGCACTGCAGTGCAAAAGTCTTGAGCCTCATTTCTTCATATTAGGTACAATTAATTTCTGTTCTATTCGATTAGTCTGCATCAAGCAAAGACAACAACTAAGGAGATGTGACTAAGTGCTGGGTTAAGAACTTCATATAGAATAATTGCATTATTAAAATCTGGAAGGACATTGGTGAAGAAATGTGAGGAGAAATGTGGCCGGAAAAGAAATTTGACCGGGATTGGGACTAAACAGCCTCAAGGAAAACAAATCATTGGTGAGGCAAATCAGGTAAAGAATGGAACGTGGAGCATTGAAAACCCATACCAAAAGAAAGAAATAAACACATTAAAAAAATTAGTCTGTTGTCCCCATGCCCTGATCAAAAAGAGGAAGGCTGGGCACCCTCAGCAACCTCATCACGTAAAACCCCACCCCTGCTACAGGAACCCGTCAGACAATGTGTTCAACGGCATGGGAGGAAAATAAAAAGGTTTAACTCAAAACCTTTGACAGAAATCTTGTGAATGTTTTACATCAGTGAATATTCTACTTGACTAAAACGCACAACACACACTCAGACAAAACACTTGAGCTATTCAATACTCAAGGACACCTGAAAGTGTTTAACACCAATATGTTAACCATTTGTAACACACTGTGCATACACACAAGCAGCAATTTTGTTTTTTTAGCTTCAGTGAATTGGACTATTTGCCTATCGAGGCATAAATGAAAGTTTATAGCAAACTTAATCAAAATATTACATTATATTACGCTTCCCACATTAATAATAAATGAAGTGCTTGCGTAAAAAAGATAAACATGGAATTTACCAAAAAAAATAAAAAATAAATAAAAAGCCTGATTTAAAAGCAGACTTTAGGCTTCAGGAAGCATAAATGGTCAGAGAGGGAATTCCACAGATGAGGAGCAGCAGAGCAAAAGGCTCAAATTGAACACGGTTTGGGCCTTGGGAGATGAAGGAACCAACTGTTCTGTGTTTGCCGATTTCGGGTGGATTTTAATGGAGCGAGATAGAGGGAGCAGTCCTATGCATGCACTGGTGAGCCAGAAAACTCCTAAAGATGTCCATTCGCAATTAGAAATATTCCCAGCCATTGGATAGACAAATACTATCTCTGCCCTTTCGTTTGCCCCGAGTTCTCAAAGCCAGACTGAAACGTACTCCTCGTTACCCTTTGAACTTATTACAGATGAAAGGTAAAAAGGTGGTGTCAACTTCAATCAAATTTATTCAACTTGTATACTGGATATTATTCAAAGATAAATGGTTTGCATATAATTAGTAATGTTTACATTTGTCGTTTATAACTTTTAAGCCAGCAAGACCTGGCAACCAGTTATTCAAAGCTGAATGAATGAAGTAAGGGAAAAAATGTATTGTGATGTTTACAATAGCTATGCTTTGAAGTTCACGTTGCCTTATTGTGACAGAATGACTATTATTCTCATTACATCATAAAACTATAGGGATCCACTCTTGACAATACTGACAGGATTTCTACAGTACTGTGCAAAAGTCCTGACCCCCACCCCCATTTCTATATATTACATTTAATTCAATTACCTGGATTAAATTAAAGAAATGGGGACATGTTTTTACTGTGACACGTTGCCTAAAGATACAATTTAAAAATAGGTTGTTAATGTAACAACCGCAGCAGCCCCTTATTTCGCCTCTCCTCTTTCCCAGTTACTCAGCATTAAGTACCAGCAGTATGCTAATCACCGGCCTGATCATCAGTTTCTCACTGGTTCATGCCTTAGGTTTGATGGGCATTTTATACTTGAATGATTCAGAGACTACGGTGTTGCTTAACAAACGTTGCTCTAAAATGCCTGGAGAACAATTCCTTGAAACTACTTTAAAAATGCAAGAAAGTCTGGCTCGTTCATAGCAAATTATGAAGAAATAAGGAGGGGCTCAAGACTTTTGCACGGTACTGTACCTCTGGGTTTTCTAGTATTTCCAGGTGGCCTAGCAGCACAATTCAGTCACACAAACTTCAGGGTTTAATCCAAATACAGATATGTCTGATTGGAGCACTAAACAAATAAAAACAAGATACAGACACAAATAAATCACATTGAGCTTCACTAAGCATTTCCTACTCTAAACCAAGCATGCTAATGCGTTACTTTTTGTAATATTATTATTATTAACATAGCATCTAACTGGGCGAAGGGGGGCGTACACCGTTTTAATAAATTGATTTTAACAGTATGGCTGGTCGGTGCATCTCCATATTTAAATGCAACATAACAACCAGTACAAACCAGTAAGCGTATCCATCATGGTATATGCTGGTTATGTACTAAAGATGGGGTGATAATTTCGGTTATCCATCATGATTCTTTTATTACATTAATTGTGGCAATTCAGATCATAGTGTGTGAGTGTGTGTGCGAGAGTGAGAGTGTGTGAGCGTGAGTGTGTGTGCGCGCATGCATGACAGTCATTATTGATAACTGGGACAAAACATGCCCATCACAAAAAAATAATTTTCTGCAAAATTTAGAAATACACTCATCTAAAGGATTATTAGGAACACCATACTAATACGATGTTTGACCCCCTTTCGCCTTCAAAACTGCCTTAATTCTACGTGGCATTGATTCAACAAGGTGCTGAAAGCATTCTTTAGAAACGTTGGCCCATCTTGCAGTTGATGGAGATTTGTGGGATGCACATCCAGGGCACGAAGCTCCCTGTTCCACCACATCCCAAAGATGCTCTATTGGGTTGAGATCTGGTGACTGCGGGGGCCATTTTAGTAGAGTGAACTCATTGTCATGTTCAAGAAACCAATTTGAAATGATTCGAGCTTTGTGACATGGTGCATTATCCTGCTGGAAGTAGCCATAAGAGATTGGGTACATGGTGGTCATAAAGGGATGGACATGGTCAGAAACAATGCTCAGGTAGGCCGTGGCTTTTAAACGATGTTCAATTGGCACTAAGAAGGGGCCTAAAGTGTGCCAAGAAAAGATCCCCACACACCATTACACCACCGCCACCACCACCAGCCTGCACAGTGGTAACAAGGCATGATGGATCCATGTTCTCATTCTGTTTACGCCAAATTCTGACTCTACCATTTGAATGTCTCAACAGAAATCGAGACTCATCAGACCAGGCAACATTTTTCCAGTCTTCAACTGCCCAATTTTGGTGAGCTCGTGCAAATTGTAGCCTCTTTTTCCTATTTGTAGTGGAGGTGAGTGGTACCCGGTGGGGTCATCTGCTGTTGTAACCCATCCGCCCGCCTCAAGGTTGTGCGTGTTGTGGCTTCACAAATGCTTTGCTGCATACCTCGGTGGTAACGAGTGGTTATTTCAGTCAAAGTTGCTCTTCTATCAGCTTGAATCAGTCGGCCCATTCTCCTCTGTCCTCTAGCATCAACAAGATGTTTTTCCCTTTTCACACCATTCTTTGTAAACCCTAGAAATGGTTGTGCGGGAAAATCCCAGTAACTGAGCAGATTGTGAAATACTCAGATCGGCCCGTCTGGCACCAACAACCATGCCACGCTCAAAATTGCTTAAATCACCTTTCTTTCCCATTCTGACATTCAGTTTGGAGTTCAGGAGATTGTCTTGACCAGGACCACACCCCTAAATGCATTGAAGCAACTGCCATGTGATTGGTTGATTTAGATAATTGCATTAATGAGAAATTGAACAGGTGTTCCTAATAATCCTTTAGGGGAGTGTATGTTGATTATGATCATATTTTGAATTAACTCCGTATAAAAAAATCCATTTTACTTTAAATTATTTTTATTTTATTTAATAAAATAACCAACTAGACCCGAAAACGTCTTTGTCCAGAACAAGGGTTCACATTTTCAAATAGCTAAAAAACTGATTAAAATTTATAAAAAACTACATATTATTATTATTATTATTATTACACTACAATAATACATGTTAATTAATTAATCGCTGTGAAAAAATAATTCATTTAATTTGTTTTACTATATTTTTTCATTTGCTGAATTTCAATTTCTGTCAATACCATCAGACATTTCTAAAAAATAAATAAATAAGGCAATCTTGTGTCAGTCTTGTCAAACCTCCAAAGGCCATTTCCCTTGATGACCCCCAGTCTGTTCAACTGCTCAGGTTCTTGTAAGTTTGATATTCGTTGTTCTTAAATTAAATTACATTTTTCTTTTTTTCAGTTATTTTTGGTAAAATTACTGAAATTCAACCACATTAAATATGCATGCAACAAATTGTGCAAAAACAAACTGGCTCACGCATACACTTCAGAAGTTATCCAGCATAACATGGAATATTGACAACACTGTAAGACGACAACACCATGAGGAAATTCATCTGACAGTGGTAACTTATTGTGTGACAGTGTTGACAAATACATGCAAAGTAGGTTTTATTTCACTACATTTCCATCAGCAAAACATTACTTTTTGTTAATTAGGGCTCAAGCACTATAAGGTGCGCAGGACCCGCTTGTTTTCCTAAGGATTATTATTTTTAGGGCCCAAGCACTAAAGTGCGCAGGACCTTCTTGTTTTGCTAAGGATTATTATTTTTAGGGCTGAAGCACTAAGGTGCGCAGGACCTTCTTGTTTTCCTAAGGATTTTTTTTTTTCCACCCTTTTGGACTTTTCGGGGGTCTTAACATGCGCAAAAACTCATGAAACTTGGCAGACAGGTTGGAATCTGCTGCCATCAGGATGCCTGAGAGTCTCGTGGCCCCCAGGGGCCCCCACATGAGATTTTGCTGTATAGCTCATACACACTTTCACATAGGCACACGAAACTAGGTACACATTTAGAGCTCATCGAGCCGAACAACTTTCGCACTGCATGTCCTGGGCTAAACTCAACAGGAGGTCGGTCATTTTGGGTCATTTGCAAAACACACCGGATGGATTTTGATATACTCCTCCTAAGGAATTTATGCCCGGGATGGCGATGGCCCAGGGTGCTTGGGCCCGTCATCCTTGCTTGCAACTATATATATATATATATATATATATATATATATATATATATATATATATATATTTTCCCCCCCACCCTTTTGGACATTTTTGGGGGTCTTAACATTCTCAAAAACTCATGAAACTTAGCAGACAGGTTGGAATCTGCTGCCATTCGGATGCCTGAGAGTCTGGGCCACGGGCGTAGCTCGAGGGCCTCAGGGGCCCTCACAAGAGATTTTGCTCATACACACTTTCACGTAGGCACATGAAACTCTGTACACATTTAGAGCTCATCGAGCCAACACTTTCGCACTGCATGTCCTGGGCTCAACGCAAAAGGAGGCTGGTTATTTTTAGTTGTTCGCAAAAACACACCTGATGGATTTTGATATACTCCTCCCAGGGAATTTATACGATCGTCACCAAACCAGGCTGAAGAAATCTAAAGACATTGAGGATGCAAAATTGGAGGGATTTTTGATATCTCAAACGGGTCAGCCGTGATAATGTCTTAAATGTACGCCGAAAAATTATTAATAACTTTCTGTAAGCATATAGGCATTATATTGAGTGACATTATATTCAGTGACACCTTCAGTGACATCACGTTCAGTGACATCACATTCAGGAACATCACAGTGTGAGGCTTTTCTTCCAGCATCTGCGGCCTATTGTACACACACACACACACACACACACACTAGCCCTGCATGCACACAAACACACTCACACATCACACCGATGGCTTTTTCGAGGTCTTAACACACTCAAATAACACAGGTTGTGCGGTCCGCCCGGGGTGGGAATGGCACAGGGTGCTTGGGCCCGTCATCGTTGCTTGCAACTATATTTTCCTGTTAAAATGCATTTATTGTTTTGTTTAAAGCATGATTCATTGCTTTAAAAGGGCACATATAGGCTAATTTACAGGCAATTTTGGAAAAGTGGATTTTAAAAAAATTAATGCTGGATTTACTAAAAACTTCTTTTGTTCAAAATGTTTTGAGGATCTGAAAATTGATTCCAAAGTGTTCAAGGCTGCATAAATGTTCACAATAAAATGTAATAGTTTTATAACTTTTCAAGGAGCTCTTCTCTTATAATGTACTAGAGGGTACCCAAGTTTCTGGCCGAGTACATGAGATTTACCCATGTCTCCGCCCACATGCCCATCCTGATGCCCATCCTCCGCCCACATGCCCATCCTGATATCTGTAAAAGGAGTGTTTGGTCCCCACACTGCTCCAGTGTTTAACCGCTTTCCAGCCTAATCCAGGGTTTCTGAAAGGGTGACCCTGAACTTGTCCTGATGAATGTGTTTTCACTGCAGATGACGCTCACAGTATGAGGTAAAAGGTGATGATGACGCTGCCTACTTTTACATTCAGTGAGGAATGCCTGTGAAACAAACACAGTGTTATATAAAGGATGATGATGACGCTGTGTACCGTTACAGGTGTTGAGGTACGCCTGTGACACAATCGCAGCATGATATAAAAGCTGTTAATCGCATGTGACTGACTACCTGTGCAAACAGAACCGACCATGTATAAACCCGTGCCTTCCGCTGCCCAAACAAACAACAGAATGTCTGCTTTATATACAGATGTCAACAGTGTCAGATTTCTGGATGGATTTTTCATTAGAACTTATAGGAAGCCATTTTTTATCCTACTTAAATACTATTCAAAATTACATTTTGAAATAGTTATATGACAGTAAAAAAAAAAAACACTTGATTTTTAGACAAAATCCAAAAATATATATAATTTGAATACATTTTACAATGTCCAACAGTGTTGAAAAAAAATCCTGTAATGCACTGAAAGGGTCATTTGTACAAAAATGTTAGAACTGGGAGGCTGCTCCAAAACAGGGTTTGATAACCCACACCTCACTGTTCAACAATATATATTACAGAATAATTACTAATTACTAATAATTACTTTCATGATCAGTAGAGCGTTTATTGTGGATAACCTAGCTCTCATCCATTATCTCTGCGCACAAAACCTGCCATGCGAGTCCAGGTGACACGTCTTGGTATCAAATCTAATGAAACTTTTCTGTGCATTTTGTCTTCACACTCTTATGTCCCGTTTCATGCTTCAGCTTGGTTTATTAGCAGACGTCATCAGATGGTTAGGAGTTGCCAGGACTACCATTTCCAGGCTACAGAACTGATTCCCAACAAATGGTTCCGCTGCTGAGCTCCCTCGGTCTAGAAGGTCAAGAGTAACAACACCAAGGCAAGACAGACTAAAAGGTGAAGAAAATGCTGCCACTACTGCTGCTGGTATTCCAGGGTAACACACAATAAGCCATCAGACTATTCAGAGGCAGTTGACTGCACCTGGGCTTGCCAGGAAAGCAAGGAGGCCGTATTGTCAGCCAATGTGGACTCTAGGTCGCTGTCAATGTTGTTTGAATTGTGAGTATAAAAATCACCGCTTCTTATTCATTTGGCATAAATGTAATAAAAGAAAAATTACTCCTTGGTCCACTCATTTCCTATGACTATCGGATATGTACAAATCCTTTTTTTTGTTGTTTTTTAAAATCACAACTGCTAAATGTTGAGGGTGCGCACACATGCACAGACTCACACACGCGTACTCACACACACACTCACACACACACAGGACCTCAAATAAATGACATTTGGCAGGCAGAGAAAATGAAAGGACAGATCGATCCCAGGAGGATGAAAGGTGGAAAAAAGAAATGGATAGAATTTCACATGAACGAGGGAGTGGTAGAGCAAAAAAGGTAAATGAGCAGAAACACTGAAGAAATCTCAATATACAATATATACAAACAGTGTGCGAGTACATGCGTAAAAGCAGTGAAGCAAATGATTTGCATGTTCAGTAAAATCCTCCGTTTTCATTATTTACCTCTCATTTTGTGCATCTCTACATTTGCTAAAGGAATAAAGACATATGAGATGCTGACAGAAGGAAGCAAAAAAAGTCTGAACAGGTCTGCTTCTCATACTCACATAAACAGGGACCTCATCTCTGTTCAGCTCCATTAGACCATTACACTCTAATCTGCGAAAAAACAAAGCACTTAGTTTAATACAGGCCAGAGTGGTGGAAATACATGTGTACACACATACCAGTTCAACCAGACACATCTGCAGCAAACCAGTCTGAGTGTAACACTGCCCAAAACCATACAAGCAAATCGTGCTTCCAATACAATACACCCCTATACACTCTCTCTCTTTCTCTCTCTCTCACACACACATACACAGGTTTAGAAAAACATTAAGACAAATGTCCATTCACTAAAAACTAAACATGACATTCAACTGTGGAGAGAGAGGAAGAGAGAGCAAGAGAGAAAGACAGACAAAGAGAGAGAGAGAGAGAGAGTGCAAATACTATACAAAAGAGCAAAAGGACTATAGCTGAGCCCAGGATTGTAATTTGTTAAGGGGACGATTCAGAATACACCACTGGCTAGTTTTACGCACTGGAAAAAAGCAAACATCTAAAGTACAAGAGTTTGCAATTAAGAATATAATAGGGCTCAGAGTGCTCCAAAAGTCTGTAAGTAGAAACAGGTTGAATGCTGGTGAACCAATCAGTAGCCCAGGAGTCTGGAACAAGGATATTTTCTGTCTGAGGTTATTACTGTTTTTATTTGCTTCTTTCTTTCTTTTTTTGTTTGCTTTGCTAGGCGAAGAGTACAACTAACCATTGATGGACAATTAATAGAAAATTTATAAAAACCGACATTCAGAATCTAGACATAATCTTGCCCATGTCAATTACACACGTGGACAAAATTGTTGGTACCCTTCGGTCAATGAAAGAAAAACTCACAATGGTCACAGAAATAACTTTAATCTGACAAAAGTAATAATTTAAAAAAATTCTATGAATGTTAACCAATGAAAGTCAGACATTGCTTTTCAACCATGCTTCATAATGAGTTCATTTTTTTAAATAATTCTGTTGAAGCATGGTTGAAAAGCAATGTCTGACTTTCATTGGTTAACATTCATAGAATTTTTTTTAATTATTACTTTTGTCAGATTAAAGTTATTTCTGTGACCATTGTGAGTTTTTCTTTCATTGACCGAAGGGTACCAACAATGTTGCCCATGTGTGTATATTATTATTATTATAATTATTATTATTCGATAAATACTTTTTTCTTTGTGTTCATCTCCTTAAAAACCTAGTCCAGGCTGTGACATGAAAACAGCATGGAGGGAAACTCTTTAATGAGAAAAAAATATCCCAGCTTTAATATTTGAGCATATTTACAGTATAAATTGTCAGTAAAAATAAAAATAATGATTCCTCAATTCCTATGCAGGGTTTCCCAAAATTCTTGGCCATGTCGCCCTGAATTCTGCACATGCCCCCACAAAACCTATATGAAAATGGTTTCAAATGGTTTCTAGTTTGTTTGCCTTCTTTCCAGTTGGAAGAAAAAGGACTCGAAAAACTTTACTACTTTGTAATACCCTATTCAATATATATATATTTTTTTTTTTTTTTTTTAATGGCCCTGAGTTCACTTGACAAATCCATCCAAAGACTATAATGGAGTTTGCGAAATGGACACACTGAAAAAATGCTTTTGGACCACTGGAAAATTTGCCATCCTCTGCTCAATTTTTGAAATATACACATAAAACTTGATACTACACTTTAAAGTCTGGTGGTGGTGGTGGTGGTGTAATGCTGTGGGAGTTACTTTCTTGGCACACTTTGGGCCCCTTGGTTACCAACTGAGCATCATTTAAATGCCACAGCCTACCTGACTATAGTGGCTGACCATTTCCATCCCTTTATGACCACAGGATAACACGCCATTTCATAAAGCTAAAATCATCTCAAACCGGTTTTGTGAACATGACAATGAGCTCACTGAATTCAGGAAAGACACGTTTCCTGGCAGAGATATCAGGATACTCTTTTTTTTGCGGTTAATAATCAGGATCAGAATCATGAAAATAAATATAGATACATTATTTTGGGGTTATCTCCGGTGTTACACTTAATATTATGCTGAATCCTGGGGATTAAAGTGAGAATGATTTATGATGTATGGACATTTGAACGTCTCTCGTTTAGAATCATACACACTTCATTTACTTTATTTCTGCTTTAAATGAACAGACATTCTGTTCAAATCAAATTAAAATTTTGTCACATACACAGTCATACACAGTACGATATGCAGTGAAATGCTTAGTTGTTCTCAGCAACACCATCCATGCTGCTACAATCTACAACTTCACACTTAAGAGGTGAATCATTAGAAGAGACTACCACGGCATGAGAACTTTATGACGTTTTGTTTTCCCCAAAACTGAAGCACAAGGACATTGTGTTGACAACTGTAACTCTACACGAGGCCTCTGCATGCATACACACACCAACTCATTATTACTTAATGATGATGCAGACGCAGATAGATATCAACACCCCAGGTGGAGAAATCCAGGAAGGTCATGTAAACCTACACACATTCACACATACACACCCACAAAAAACAACAGTGATAGAGAGAGAGAACTAATGAGAGAAAGCTAATAAGACAAAAACTTGTTTCTCACTTCAACCTCTGACATAAACTTTACCACATGACACTGATTTCTATTGAGTAAAAAACATTGGTAGTAAATCACAATGCAGGACTACTCTTTCAGGAGTTACTAATATTCTTTGTGGTACAACAGAAATAACAAGAAGAATATTATATTTGATAATTGTTGATAATAGACCAGTAACCTGGATTAGCATGTTAAACTCAACAGTGGCCTAGTACACTTTCTTTCATATTTATTAAAGGGTAAGGCTTTTACACCATTTATTTCAAATAATGGACTTTACTGTAATCAGAAGAAAGATTTTCATGAGATAAGTAAATTGGTAATTCAGTTCAATTCAGTTTTAGTTGTTAGCACCATCGCCTGGCACCACCAGGGTTTTTGGTTTCAATCTCGTCTGTGCTCTGTATCTTTAGAGTCACATGTTCTCTTGCTTTCTGGCTTTACGCTCGAGTACTCTGGCTTCCTTCCACAGTCCAGCTACGCGAGGTGTAGGCAGAATGGTATTTCCAATTTAGCTATAATATATGATGAAAATGTGTGCGTGTGCCCTGTAATGGTTTGGCACCCCAAACCCGGGTTACCTCACCTTGGACCCCAAGTTCCCTGGGATAGGCTCCCAGACCCCCCTGACCATCCACAGAATATAAGGTACAGTCAAACCTTGGATAGCAAGCATAATGTGTTCTGGATGTGCTTGTATATCAAAGCAAATTTCCCCCAAAAGAAATAATGGAAACTCTGATGATTCGTTCCACAACACAAAAATATTCATATAAAAATAATTAATACAAAATATAAAGTCAAAATAAAACAAATTAACCTGCAGACACACACGGAAACACTGCTCTGTCGGGAAACTTCTTTAACAAGAAACCTCTCTAATGACACTCGCCCAAGAACACACACTAATGGAATCACTGCTGTAAAGTAAAAATAGAACAAATTAACCTGCACTTTACCTTTGAAAAGAATCTTCACAGTGTTTCTGTGTGGTGTGTGTGTGTGCGTGCGTGCGTGCGTGCGTGTGTGAGAAGGTCGAGAGGAGAGGAGGTGGGTGGGGGTTAGTTACTGTGTAGGATGACTTTCACACACACACACACACACACACACACACACACACACACACACACACTAACAGAAACACTGCTCTGTCTGGAAACTTCTTTAATAAGGAACCTCTCTAATGACACTTGCTTTTGCTTCACACGCGCACACAATGTGGTCACAATGTTATAGTAAACAATACATGCACACTAGGATGTTGACTATACAAGTGACGCACATGTTTTTTTTTTTCCCCGATTTTCTCCCTAATTTAGTCGTGTCCAATTCCTCCCACATTAAGGCTACTACTACCACTCAGCCGGGAGGGCCGAGGACGATCACGTGTTTCCTCCGAACCACGTGACGCCAGCCGACCGCATCTTTTCGAACTGCTCGCTCGCGCACCGTTGGGGGCAGCGTAACACACTCGGAGGACAGCGCTATCCGCTCCCTCCGTTGCGCGAGCTCACAGACGCCCCTGATTGGCTGTAGAGCCGTGATTAATGTGGGAGCACTAAGTACCTCTCATCCCTCCCCTCTGAGAGAGCTCGGCCAATCAGCTCTCTCTAGAGCTCCGGCTGCGAGAGGTTACAGCACCACCCGGGATTCGAACTAGCGATCTCCGGATGATAGGGCGAGCGCTTTAACCACTGCGCCACAAGTGACGCACATGTACTGAGACTGAGCATAGAAGACAATAACCATAATCGCGTAGCGCGGGCAAAAGAAAAACCATTGGCTTAGTTGTAATCATGTGACGTTCGGTAGTCAAACCACATGTGTACCACTTGCATATCAAGACCTCACTCGTTTATTAAGTTAAAATTTATTTACAAATTTTGCTCACCTTGCAAAACGCTCGCAGACCAAGTTACTCGCAATCCAAAGTTCCACTATATAGGGGATGGAGTTTAGTAAACTATGTGCTAAAATTACTCACTTAACTTAGTAGCCATTTTTAAAAATTCAGATTTAAAATTATTTAGGTAAATTACAAACATTAAACAGTATAAAATTGGTGAATTCCTTAAATATGTACTACAGCCTTTGCAGAAAATACAAGCGGCTTCTACTTTATCTTCTGCATTTTACAAAAGTATCGCTTATTCTATTGAGTTTATGGTGTGGTTGGTGCATTACTGCCACCTACTGGACTGGAGAGTGTTGTAGATGATTGGCAGGTATAGAAGCTTATCAATGTTTTGTGAGACATGATATTTGAAAAACCAACAACACAGTTAATCAGAGTTATTCGCCATCACATGTAAGAAAGACAGGTGCTTGAATCAAACCAGACAAACATTGAGTGCTTTGAATCGAAAATCAACAATCTGCCCATGGTTTGCAGCTCTACTCCTGATACAACATCAGAGGATCAATTCATTCACTTTTGCCTGCAAAGTGAGCAAAGCCAAACTGACAGGTGACTGAGAGCTGAGAGGTCTCAGGGCAAGAATAGTCGAACAAGGCACACTTCAACCAAACCACCCCCCCACCCCCACCCCCACCACCAACACCTTTGCTCTTCTGACTCACACCCTAGTATATTTTACATCTGGGGGAAACACTGCAATGATTTAACTAAAGCTTCGGGAAAGATGAAACTGAATATTTTGCCTATAAACTGTGGGCTATGCTGGCAATAAATCATTTTTAATTTTACTCCACTCAACAGACCTGACAGAAATATAAAACACATGTTCTGCTTTAATCCTGTGAATATTCCAAGAACTGCTCTTAAGTTTGGTATGTGAGACAAGAGTCTGTCCAGAGGAATTGCAGAGGCTTTCAATTATTCTCATGCTTGTTTCTTATACTATCGTGCACAGAATCACCTGAGTGCTCTTTAAAGGATTTGTGGGATTACCTGAGCTTTTATGGTGTATGTCACAAAGTGAATACCACTCTATTGACTCAAAGGCACATGAACACACCTTATCCATCCAGGTAACTGACAAGTCATTCAAAGTACACAAACACACACAAGTTTTGTGGGTACTGGATTTGTTACAAAATCTGTGAGGACGCAGCGTAAGGGAGAGACGGTAGAAAAAAAAGGGGGGGGGGGGGGGGGGTAAACGAAAACCAGAAAATGGGGGAAAGGGCCTGATGTGAATGAGACGTTCTGAGCAACCTATGACTGAGAAGTGAATCTGACCAAACCTTTCCCAGTTGTTTAAATTCCACATGTTCAAGCACAATGACACAGACACCCTCTACATGGAGTTAGGAAATAACTGAGGTTTGGAAGGCCACACCCATAGCATCACCTTTCTTCTAGTTAACATCTTAGAAATTTTAATCTCTCCCTTACTTTATTCAAACTGCTCATCAAGACTCTTCAGGGCAAGAGACAGCTTCCTAGTGCAAAGCGGAAGGTGTCCATAACTTCCCATACCACTCAGTTATGAAAATACAAAGGCACCGACCAATATAAGAATTTACACAAAGAATACGGTATTATTGACATTAAAAGATGGAAATCATCAGCTTAAGGTCATCCAAAGAATCTGAAAATGAATAAATAAATGATGCTGCATAACTCTTCGCTTTTTATGGCTCTGTTTATTTCTTTGTGCTTTTGTCTAGACCACGACTTAAAAATGCAAATAAAATCTTTCCCCTAATGTTAATTTATAAAGATACTCCTCCCCTGACTTATGGTTCAACTCTGCTGTTCTTCAGAGGGGCGTGGCTCAGCAGTCGCTCATTTACATAGACACCAAAATGGCAGACTTTGAGGAGGAGTGAAATAAAGTGAGACTGAAGTATTACAATTTATTTCCTGGGGAGGGGGGGGGGCGGGGTTCAGCTGTTGCATTATCTATCTCTCTCTCTCTCACAACACAATTTGAGCTTTGAGACTTATGTTGACTTGCTAAGGAAATAGTTAAATATGGGGACTTTTAAGGAAAATCAGAGCATTATTTGCTTTTAAATATCTACCTGCATACCAACATAAATTTTTCCTTGCTTACAAAACTCTGGCTATGGCAAGGAAATGACTGAATATTTATCCTTTGGTGTTTAATCATGGTGATTAGCTCATGGCTATAAATAAGACTCGTCAGTTTGAAGTGGTTTTGCTTCTCACTGGCACTTGACTAATGCTTCAGATGAGACACGTTTTGAACTTGAAGTATAAAATAAACACATATGCCTCTGTTTTTGCTTGTCTTTAAACATTCTGATTCAATCCATCACCAACACCTGCCGTGCCGGAGCAATTACTTGTGCAGGCCATCTGTCAAAAGGTGTCCCAAAAATCGAAAAGACAAACAGCAACAGTATTTCCGCATGTATGCAAGTATTCTATATAAGCAAGAGAATTTCAAACCAACAGGAAATCATTTGGGCACGTTCTTAAACACATCACTTATATGTATGTAGATATTTGCAGTAGTCTATGGACATGACTTTGGATTATCGTATTATTGTATTATTCCTATTATCAATTTATGTCTCTGTGAACATTTTTTCTTGTTTTAAAAACCTGGGTATAATACCCACTAGAGGGTAAAAACCAAAACTGCGCACCTGGGTGAAATAATTTAAGTAGGCCTTGTTCAAGACAACGTTCCAGCCCATTCAGCTCAAAAAACAGTGAAACTTGCGGGTGCCTTGAGGTACAAAATTCTGGCTCATCCACCTACTTCCCCGACCTCGCACCATTGACTACTTCCTATTCCATTACTTGAAGAAACCACTTCTTGGCAGGCATTTGACGACGACAAGGTGACTACTGAGGTGGAACATTTCCTTAACAGCCGAAAAAAAGGCTTCTTAAATGACAGTCCTCCAGTCCATCCATCGTTTAAGAAGTGTGTCGCCTTAGGTGGAGGATATGTAGAGAAGGACTAAGCACACAATCAATGTTCATTTCCATGACATTATTTTTTCTTAGCTATAATAACAATTTTATAACTTCCCAATTTGAAATACTTGGAAAATCATAATGTCAAGACTCTGGGTTACTGATCTGATCGGAATGTCGAGGTTCAGCAAGGCCCTTAACCCTATCTGCTCCATCTTCTGTCCTGTATGTTGGCTGACCCCAGGATAGATATGCAAAAGAATAATTCCACTGCACTGTAAGATACATGTGACAAATAATTTAATCTTAATATCACATTCTTTGTGATAAATCACAAAATGCAGCACTGAGAAGGCACACCAAACCGAAGTACATACTCTTTAGAGTTATCACTAGGCCCATCCTACGACATTAATGCTTCACTTCTGGAACCTAATTTAATCCACACTCTTGTTTACCAAAAACCCATTTTGACCAGTTTGACCTTATGCTTAGAGTGTGTGTGTGAGAAAGAGCGAGTGTGTGTGTGTGTGTAAGAAACAAAACAAAAAAAAAAAACATGAAAAAATTCAAGACACTTCCAAGGAAAAAGCTAAAAGGGTTAAACACACACAGTGACGACCATTGCAAATCGACTACTTATATGCATGAAAAACAAGAACTGCTTCCTCATGTTTTAAGCAAATGACAGATCAGGGACATTCTAACTATGAATTAGTTATTGTCTGTAATTTTAGGCATTACAAATGAAGGAAGCTGAAGTATGAAATTTATGTTTAGAAGTCTGCACTGACCATAGAGCTGTATGATTTTTATAGTTTTTTTGTACTAATCTATACCGCTTTATCCTTTACACAGGGTCATGGGAGTCCTGGAGCCTATCCCAGGAGACTTGGGGCACAAAGCGAGGTTCGCCCTGGAGAGGGTATCAATCCATTGCAGGGCATTGAATCAATTCACAATTTTAAAAGTATTTAGGTAAACTTTCAAACATTAAATGACCTGAAATTGGTGAATTACTTATAATTATACTTCAACATTAATACTCTGGAAAAACTCATGTTTTTCAAGAGTATTACATCTATATCTAGGCATTTGGCAGACGCCCTTATCCAGAGCGACTTACATTTATTTATTTTTTTATCTTATTATACATCTGAACAGTTGGGGTTAAGGGCCTTACTCAAGGGCCCAACAGAGACAACTTGGTGGAAGAGGGACTTGAACCTGGGACCTTCCGAACCGTAGTCCAATGCTACGAGCTACCCCCGGCCCCGGTATTAATTCGTAATCAAGTTTATTCAATCAACAGCACACGTTTCACAGCACTTCAATGTTTATTTCAAACTTTTAGTAGTTTTTAATACCTGAAAACCTGCAAGAAATATGCCCGTTTAAGACAAATCAGAAAATAACAATTGTTTCAAATTTGCAGCTCTGGAATACAAAAGGACTCAGTGATATAAAACAAAAATCTAACTATTTTACTACTCCAAACTAAACATATGCTACTTAATATAATTAGGTTGAATTACCTCAGCTCATCAGACAAATTTCAGAAGACAATAATTTGCAAACATACAATTGTGGGCCTTCTACCTTAGATGCAAGAGACATCCTAGACAAGAAAATAATCCCTAAAAATTAAAGCAGCTAGCATCAGTAGTTAGGATAACTTGGGGATATTTGAAACTTTTCTGTTAAACTTTTTTCTCCCCCTGTTTTCCACCCTTAATTAATCCTCCATATATCATGAATTATTGCAGATACACAGCTGAAATTTTACGAAGTATTTAATGAGAATACCGACATTATTTCTAGGACATATGGAGCAAGGCCAACGATGGTCAGTCGTGAGACCAGTGATGATTTCTCATACATAGATTGACCCAATTAGACAGATGGAAATATTTTAAGTAATTCACGTCACTGTGCTGTGTTCCACTACTGCTTTTTGTTACTCTTCCAAAGTGCTTTATTAGTTTGCCAGGTGTAAAAATGTTTTACCCCTTGCCAGGTAGCATTAAACAATTATATTAACGAAAATAATTAAGGAAGAACACCATCATGCAAGTCATCTCATAGCTCATTAACTAGATGAGATTATGTTTTGTTATAACTTGCTTTATATAGATGCACTGTATTCTGGTATATTGATTTGCAATATTGCAGTGTTTGCAGTCTCCACTCCATCACGATACTGACAGAGAAATCATTGCATCCTTACTTCCTTCTACGCTTCTCTTTGTGATTATTGGCAGATTGCAATAAACTAGGTACATGCTGCTACCTACTGAATTGGAGTGCAAATACGCATGTGTAAAAAAATATATATATATTACTATCTGAAAGCTGGCCATAGGAGGAGAGGGGTGTATTTGCATCTGTTCATGGTATAAAACAATCGTGTGTAACATGAAAACATCCTAAGGACGTTACAAACTAAAAATGTAAAGTAATCCAGTAATGGAGAGCGAGCCAGTGCAATGATGTCAGATGGTTTGATTTTCATGATCAGTGGAACTGCATTTTGCACTATGAGACATCAAGAGAAGCCTTACTTGTGCAAAAGTACAGTGAATTACAAGAGTCTATCTAAACAACATGAGCTGAAATATCAGCTTATAAATCTATACGTCGTTAGCTCCCAGTTTACTTGCTGATCATATCTGATGTCACACAGAGTCACACAACACAGACATTTCAACTGTGGTATAAAAAAATACTGTCCCAGTTCTCCAAAAATATTTTATAGAACATCTGTAGATTTTTGTTTTTTCTCATTTAGATGAATTAAATCAATCGCTTTACAGGCCTTAATATCCTGAGGAAAAGAAAAAGTGGCAGAGGGAACAAAAATGCAACAGCAACCAACAAATCAGCTCCAGAATCACCACGCACATCACAAACATGTCTAATGTGTTACAGGGTGGAGTTTTCCTTTAAGAAAAACCACAAGCACAAATATGCATTATTTACGTCTATATTGGGAATCTGGCATGTTTCAAACTCGGGACTTGGAATCACAGTTACGGATAAGCCATAGTAGGTTACTGGTCTATCATTGATATAAATCTGTAGTCTATTACTTCTTTCTTCTGCTTTAGTGTATAAAAATAAACCAAATCACTTTAAACGTAAACAGCACGGAAAGAACAGCAGTACATTACTAAATGCCCTTCAACCTGGGACGTTTTTCTCATGCCACACAGTTTGGATAAAACACAGCCTCTGCCACATGGAAGGAGGAAGTGAAATCTCTCCTAATAATCAGGACACAGCAGCCAGTGTTTGCTCCTCTGGCAATCTCCAGTCGGTCTCTAGGAGCTTACAGCAGATGACCTTAAAGTGTGTTTGGTTTAACAACAACAACAACAACAACAGGGTAAAAATCCTACCGAATGCAAAACCATATGAACTGAGAATGAGCTCTGAAAGAGGTTTTTTTTTTTTTTTTTGCATTTCTCAATTCATTTTCCAAGTTTTAAGGCACAGAGTGTATGGTATTGTATGGTATTAGGGAGTATACCTGTCTAGAGACAGTTGATCTTGTGAACTTGATCTACAATTGTCAGGCATGTTACGTAAATCCCTTTTCTTCCATCAAAGAAAGATTTGTTCGAGAAAATCCTCTTAAACTAATCAAAAGGAATCTCATCAGGTTCACGCGCATGCTCAATTACAAATGTCAGGAAGTCTTCTCTACTAGACTTTCTGAAGTAGTTTCTTAAAACCACACAAACACACACACACCAACAAAATAATAAATAATAAAACTAAACGTAAAAAAAACTTTGAGAACAGAATAGTAACAGGTGGTCTTGCGCACGAGACGCTTGCATCCGCACCAAAACAACGTCACAGTGCTTATTTATTTATTTATTTATTTATTTCTCATTCATTTTCACATAAACAGGAGCCAAAAGGAGCACCAAGTTACAGCGACTTAACTGAATTAAACACACCATCCTGTCGTTCCGGTGAGCACTCCAGCACTGAGGCGTAAATACATAAATAAGGAACGGGGCGGGGGGGGGGGGGAATAATAATAATAATAATAATAATAATAAGGGAAAAGACGTTGCCATGGTAACCGCTTGACAGCTTTCAGTGGCGTTCGCGCGAGAACAGCTCCAGGTGTCCTCACCTCGGCCGAGGACGACATGAGGCATGTTTTTGCTGTTACACCGTACACATTCAGCAGATGAGAACCACGAAGCGAACTTACCTCAGTGCTGAAGACGTCCGGCAAGTTTACAAACTGCAGCCAGAAAAGGATGCGAGTGTTAGTGAACCGCAGCTACACGCACATTTCACTCACAGCTGATGTTCATAAGAGCTCGAGCTGCTCCACCGCTTGCTGCTGCTCCTACTGCTTCTGTTTCGGCAACACCGGGAAATAAGCCCCGCCCCGATGAGTCTTTGCGTATTGACCACGCCCCCTTTGAAACTCCAGGCCCGGTGTCCCAACGACGGCGAGAGTGAAAACAAGTCACCTGTGTGAAATTGTGTAGGCTAGAGCAAGTGCAGCCTGCGCTTAAAGACAAACATCCACCCAGTATTATAAGCGATATGTGATCTTCTTGTGATTGTGATCCTGGTTTGGTTATTACCTAAAGAGACTGGTGCAGCTGCACTTTTGTTTGTTTTTTTTTGTTTTTTTGGACTTATTTTCTTCAGGCTGCCTCTGATACTCCCAGTTCTTCTTCGCTTGGTTATTATTTATGAGTTGTTTATTCTATTGTCTTTTGTTTATTTTATTTTTTTTTGTGGGGGGGGGATTTTTCCCCGATTTTCTCCCTAATTTAGTCGTGTCCAATTCCTCCCCGTCACTAGGGGGCTCCCACATTAAGGCTACTACTACCACTCAGCCGGGAGGGCCGAAGGCTATCACGTGTTTCCTCCGAACCACGTGACGCCAGCCGACCGCATCTTTTCGAACTGCTCGCTCGCGCACCGTTGGGGGCGGCGTAACACACTCGGAGGACAGCGCTATCCGCTCCCTCCGTGCGCACCGTTGGGGGCGGCGTAACACACTCGGAGGACAGCGCTATCCGCTCCCTCCGTGCGCGAGCTCACAGACGCCCCTGACTGGCTGTAGAGCCGTGATTAATGTGGGAGCACTAAGTACCTCTCATCCCTCCCCTCTGAGAGAGCTCGGCCAATCAGCTCTCTCTAGGCCTCCGGCTGCGAGAGGATCTCCGGATATTAGGGCGAGCGCTTTAACCACTGCGCCACTCGGAGGCACTATTTTCTTTTGTTAAAACCGATTTTTTCCCCCCCCTCCAGGTATAAAGGAAGCAAAATGTTTTATTTCTTTGAAAGAAATGACACCGTGTAACAGGTAAGTATGAGTAAAGTTTGGACTCGCTCACTGACTCACTCATCGTCATTACTGCTTTAGTAATAGGCCTGGAGCCTGTCCTAGGAGACTTACAGCATGAGGTGGGTACACCCTGGATGGGGTGCCAATCCATCGCAGGGCACACACATTCATTCATTCACAGACTATGGGCAATTTCAGGACACTAATTATCCTAATCTGAATGTCTGAACAGACTGTGGGGGGAAACCGGAGTACCTAGAGGAAACCCACCAAACATAGGGAGAACATGCAAACTCCATGCACACAGATCCAAGGCGGGGATCGAACCTGTACCCTGGAGTTGCAAGGTGACAGTGATAACCACTTAGCCACCGTACAACTGTAACTTTAAGAAATGCATTAGACGGTAAATTCCGTGAAAAAAAAACCAGATCCTGGAGGTGAAAGGCGACAGTACAAACCACTAAGCTACCATGTCGTCTAAAGTTTAGACTGCGTTTCATTTTTATTTGCTTTGAAGACAATTTTAATTGAAAACCTATTCTGGGCCAGGGACTCACAGACCTGCATTAGTTCCACGTCAAGGCTCAATATGGTAAGATTATATAATTGCTGTGGTTCTGTCCATTAAGTCCCACCTAGTGGGGTGGACTCTGATCTTGTAGTCATGGTGATTGAAATGTATATATTCACTCACCATATTCTACAATCCAAGTCAAAGAAAAATCCCATGCTGTCCTAATTTTTTGTCCAGCCTCAGGTTGTCAAACCTGTGTCTATTTATCTTATTTATCTAACTGGATATGGCTCCCTTAACCCTCAATCTCATTTTGATAGGACCAGATCCTTTTGTGATTTTAATCTATTCTTGCAGTTCCTTGCGATACCCACAATACAATTTGATTGTCTGCTGGAAGTAGCTCCAGAAGGAATTCTCCTCAACCTAAAAAGACTTTTGCGGAAGCACTTCCATCAAATCTCTAGGATTGCAGAGTCACATGATGGACATTAGGGCAGGCATATGATTTAGCCAATCACAGACAATCAAAATGTCACAAATTCTAGATACTCTGTAACTGGGCGGAAACTTGATCTAAACTAGTCTAAGTTGATAGATAATTTGTTCTAATCTCTGACTGCTTATTGCAACATGTGATTGACGAGCATAATAAGTATTTACTTAACTGGTTTCCTTTCGTACTTTAGTCTGTTTAGACCTCTCTATTCCTCAGCCTTATACTATATCTTAAACCTTTTTAACTTTCATGCTAATATTGCTGTCTTTGATCACCATTATCAGGCTTGGCATGATGCAGATTGTTTTCATCTCGGTTACACACGGTATAGGTGGAGTAACAAGTATGATGGGTTGAAAAACAAAAGAGATGAAAGTGAAAGGTCTCTATTAATAACTTACATGACTGGATATATAGTACATGCTGAAGAAAATTATTTGGTATTTTAATGTGACAGTATACGTATGAAATAAATGAAGCAATTTCTTCAGTTATTTAATACAAGTGTTCAAGTCAAACCGGGACTTGATTATACAATCATCATGCACAAATGCACGGCCTATCAAATGTTGTACTGCATCTAAATGTACTGTGATGAAGTCTGCAAGTCTTATATTAATGTTATTTGGTTTGTACGTTCATTCATGAGAAATTTTTATCACAAGTCCTGCATTGATTTAACAATCCCTTGTGTAATGCATTTATGTAAACAAGATTTATTTTTTAATTATTTTACCTAATAAATTGCTTTATCATTTTATTTTTTTAGAGCCTGCACACAGATCAGGCGAATCATCAACCACGAGCTGCTGCAAACTTTCATCTGCGTCTGAGGTTCATCCTAGTTTAGCCATAGCTTCTTAGTTACACAGAATAGCAAAGCCTCATACTGTCAGTCTTTAGGATTGATACCTTTATTTACTAATGAGAGTGAATGAAACTGTTCATAGTGAAATTGTACACTGTTTTAATTTGTAAAGTGATGTGACTTTCTCATGGCCCTACTGTTACAAAGCACTGACCCTGGAGACTCCTTCAATAAGTGTCAAGTCAACATCTACACCATGTCAACAATTATACAAACATTTCTTTTTATTCATTAAATATGAATCATCATCAATCATATGAGTCCCTTTAAATAGGCAATTACTATAAAAAAAAAAAAAACAATAAGACATTACAATAAGCACATGCACTCATATAGCATAAAATGCTATAATTTGGATTAAGTCAGAGCTGTTGTTTCAGAAATTTTAATTCTGACCAGTCATATTTAGGAACTGAATATCGCCATGGTATAATTTACAGTAAACATCAGCTGTTGTTGAATATGAATACAGTGCATTGTGCTGTCAGATACAAGCATTTAAATCTCTATGCGACTCCGTATCAGATACAGTACAGACATGGCTTGTGGGGAGGGTCCTCTAAGCTTTAAAATTCACTAATTATGATTCAAACAAGTGCTAAATGAGGGTTAAAACTGTAAAAACCTCATCATACATCTATAAGGGGAATAGTACTAAATTTAATAAATATTATTTATATACATCAAATGAAAATTGTGTACAAGTGTGTTTAGGAATAAGTATATCTACTTATTTACTTAGTTTCTGATTAGAAAATCAAGATTATGTCGTGGAATTCATGTACAGTTGCATGACACTGTGTAACTCCATTATAATTTCCATATGTCCAAAACCACATGTAGAGAAAATATTTAGCCTTTGCACTGTTGTCTTTGCACAAACTATTTGCATTTTGGAGTTTAGTGTGTGTTTAGTCTTGACAGTTTCAAGGTGTTCTGCTTGTCAGCCTTACCAGCAGCAGGTGTAGATTACAGCAGTTTCATTACACTCGCGTAAGAGTAGCACTCACACATGGCTTCTGAATTCATGAGCATTGCAACTGGCCAACAGTAGGAATAAGATCTGTATCAGGATCCGTAACAACATTTCCCAGTCTAAGTCACTGAAAACAATCTGATTCAAAAGATCACCCAGTATGTTTTAAAGTATCTTAAATCAATTGAACAACATTAAAGAAGACTTGATTCAACCTCCAAGAAGATCACTCAAAAACACACAGGTTTGTTTAATCACAAATGCATTTGGAAACTAAACAGGAAACTGGAGTAGAGCCAAGGAGAGTGCCCACCCTTCCTGTTTGGTCCTCAGAGAACTGGGCCGTTTGCAGGGACTTCAGATCCTAGAAATCATCTAAAATTTCCACTGGTGCTGTAAGTGGTCGTGGAAAACAAATATGATATGTAAACAGT
Source organism: Clarias fuscus (assembly GCA_030347435.1). Taxonomy (NCBI): domain Eukaryota; kingdom Metazoa; phylum Chordata; class Actinopteri; order Siluriformes; family Clariidae; genus Clarias; species Clarias fuscus. The sequence continues at coordinate 10,977,164 of CM059212.1, forward strand.
GCGCCATCTAGAGGTGACGTAGAGAAAGACAGAAGCAGGAAAAACAAGGAGTTTTATTTTATTTGGTGAAGGGATGAAAAACAGCGTAGATGATGCAAAGGCTATTATATACTCACTCACCATCTATACCGCTTAATCCTGTATTCAGGGTCACGGGGGGGCTGGACTGGGAAATGTTGTTACGGATCCTTATACAGATCTTATTCCTACTGTTGGCCTGGAGCCTAACCTATCAGGAGACTTAGGGCACATGGCAGGGTACACCCTGGACAGGGTGCCAATCCATCGCAGGGCACAGACACACACACATACACTCACTCATTCACACACTACGGGCAATTTGGGAACGCCAATTAGCCTAACCTACATGTCTTTGGACTGTGGGAGGAAACCGGAGAACCCGGAGGAAACCCACCAAGCACGGGGAGAACATGCAAACTCCATGCACACAGAGACGGGAATCGAGCCTGGCCGGGGATCGAACCCGGACCCTGGCGGTGCAAGGCGACAGTGCTAACCACTACACCACCGTGCCGCCCAGGCTATTATATAATACATATGAATTATAATCCCCTTTCGTGACAAGGATTATTTCATGTTTATTGTCATCCATCAGCTGGAGTAATTGGGAAATGTATCATCCTAGGAATGAAATGCCAAAAATCACAAGCTATCTCAAAATGGCAAATTTTTCATTTGAAATAATGAGATATTAAATCAAAATAAATAAACATTTTATTTATCAAGTACACCACCATACACAGTATTATATGCAGTGAAATGCCTAAACAACTGTTTCTGAAGGAAATATAAGAAGTTAGAAAGATAGACTTCCCTGCAATAATAGAAAATTAAAAAATGATATAATCTACAAATATACAGATCTACATTTACAATAAAATTACATTTCAAATAGAACTATATCAAATGTATAATATAAAATGTATAAATCATATGAATATGAAATACAAAAGGGGATAAGAAGAAAAAGCTATGGCATGTAGGTATGACAACAGCAGTGCAAGTTGAACATGGAATGAAATATGTGCAACTGCAGCAGTGGTAATGTCATTGTTTTTAAAGTGCAAAGTTAGTCCTCACCTAACCTTAGTCCTCATGTATACTGTATATTATGACCTCATTTGCAGATTTTTGTTGTAATCGAAAAACAAACTGCTGATGTGCTCAACTGTCACTTGGGTTTACTCACAATGGTGTGAAAACAAAAACGCATTCACTGAGTGGGAGCTGCTGTCCAGGTACAAACACATTGCCAATCTGGGTGTTGCAGGGGTCACTGGTCACTGACACTTGGTGGACATGGTTGTGCAATATTCTAGTGTATTTAATGGTGTTGCTGAAGCTGATGATTTATTTATTTATTTGTTAGAAGCAATAATAAATAAATTTATGATAAGCAATAAAAAATTTATAAATTTATAAATAAAATGTATTTATTTGATAGTATTTCTAATGCATTCTTTTGTATTACAGTTGTACTGTGGCTTAGTGGTTAGTACTGTCACCTTGCACCTCCAGGGGTGCAAGTTCAATTTCTGCTCTGGATCTGTGTGCATGGAGTTTGCTTGTTCTACCCGTGCTTAGTGGGTTTCCTCTGGGTACTCTGGTTTCCTCCCAAAAACATGCAGAGTAGGCTAACTGGCATTCTCAAATTAACTGTAGTATGTGAATGAGCATGGGAGTGTGAGTATGTGTGCTGTACAATGGATTATTTCATGAATTATTCCATCTAGGGGGTACCCTACCACATGCCCCAAGTCTTTTGGGATATTTTCCAGGGCCCCCACAGCCCTGTATATGAGTGAATGAGTTACAGTTGTAGTTCACAAAGCACTTTAATTGCCCATAAATGTTATTTATATAAATTCCATATATATTTTTCCTACTACCATTTCTAGTGATGTTGTGTTTTGTTGCAAAAACATCCACAATTATCTGATTTAACACCTTTGCTGACAGCAGCCACAACAAATGTGGATGTCATTTTATCTTGGAAAGACATGGGGCCTTGTCATAACAGCCGCCTGTTTTTACATTATTTGACCACTAGAAGCCACTAGTGGACGCTTAAAGTCTGGGAAAAGTGAACGGTTTGTTAACACACATTTGGTTGGGATGTGAAGCTTGGCTTTAACGCTGCACGACATCTATTTTTGAATGGCATCATGTGACACGGTCTGCGTCTAGACAAGAGGAAAAATCATGTGGACAGACAGCGCCAGGTGCAGCTCAAGCCGGCCTGATTTACACCACGCATGCGCAGTCTCCCGCCGAACATGCGTACTCCGTGTGATAAAACAGCACGCATGCGCATTGCGGGTTAAATTCCTACTTGCTTAGCATTAAGCGTTGGATATGGTTATGCGGATAAATCTTCGAGTGTACTGTATTTAGATGTTAACATAAAAATAAATTGAATTATATAGGTATAAGTATATCTTTGAAAGTCTTACCGAAAAGGGTTAAGGTTAAAACATGTAACTAGCTTGTTAGCTTAGCAGCAGAGACACAGCTATGTAGAAAGAAGAAAACAGAAGCTCAACGCTGTCAAGAGCTCCAGCTGATTCAGCAGTTTTTAATGTTCGTGAGCAACAGATTTTAAACAGCTTCTTTAATTAACAAACATCGCATTGTTTACAGGACCAGCATACTGAGAATGAATTAGGTATGTCTTTGTGAAATGATACACAAACCCTTTACTGGTGTCTGTTTCACTGATGCTTGTATGTGACGTCAACAGAGCAGCTATGCTCATGGATGCTTGTTGTGTTTTATTATACTGAATCATTTTAACACATTAATTGACCATGTTCAGATTATAATATAAATCCTCACTGAGCATTTGCATGAACGTCATCAGAGGTTTATGTGATTTACAGGGTCACATGGCATCAGAAGAAATGGAGGGCATGTGCCCTCTGCCGGAGATGACCACCATCAAGGTGGAGCCTGCCGTGACTATCGGAACAGCAGAGGACGCCGGCTCCCAAACTGTGGCCATGGGCCCCAAATTCATCTTGCCAAACCGTTTTGATATGAATGTGTGCTCACGCTTTGTGAAGTCTCTGAACGAGGAAGACAGCAAGAACATCCAAGACCAGGTTAACTCTGACCTGGAGGTAGCGTCAGTCTTGTTTAAAGGTAAAGGAAAAGATGATTAAGAGCCAAATAATATTTAATACATCTCTATCATCCAGTGCAGTACCATCCCCAGGCCCGGATAAAATGAAAGGGCTGTGTCAGGAAGGGCATCTGGCGTAAAACCTGTGCCAAGTTGTTATACGGATCGAATGGTCCATTGTGGCGACCCCTCGACAGGAGCAGCTGATAGATCAACAACAACATCTATATCATCTAGATCCTTTTGACCATTTAGTAATGAAACATATCACATTAACATCTGGACTATTCATTTCTGAATTTTCATTTATTATTGTATGATTTTATGCAAAGTAAGTTGCTGTGAAAGTGTGGCAGGATTAATATAAGTGTATAAAACAAAGATTAATGAACAAAGATTAATGATTTTGTAGTCCAGGTGTTTGTACGGCACTAAATTTTTGGCCACCAATATGTGGGTTTTCATCAGAAACCTTTTAATAATAAAAAAAATATTTATTACAGACTTCCCACATTTTAATATGCTTTCCCTTACACATTAATATTTATTAAAGTATTTTTCCCCCTCTCTGCAGCGGAATGCAACATTCAGACCTCTCCGTCTCCTGGGATCCAGGTTAGACATGTATACACACCTTCCACCACCAAGCACTTCTCGCCGATCAAGCAGTCGACCACTCTTACCAATAAGCACCGTGGCAACGAGGTCTCCTCCACTCCGCTGCTTGTTCACTGTGAGCCAACCACCTTTCTTTTCAGAACTCATGTAATCAAACACACTGGAGATGAGCCATTTTCCAGCATACGTTTTCCATAAACGTTTTCTATGCGCAACAAAATTAATCTTCCTAATTTTCTATTTCTGACAGAAAATATAACTAGATAACTAAATTGCAACACATTCTATGTATCCAAACATGGATTATTAACCAAAACATTCAGGTGAAATTCTGTAAGCAAAAAGGATTTAAAATTATAAATTACAGCAAATGTTCAAATTGTTAGTTTCTGAAACAGTCCTTGAACTGAAACAAAAAGAAATATACCAAGTAAAGACTGGCACTCAAATTTTGTTATAGGTACACACGTGTTTCAGGAGGGTTGAGATGTCTTTCAGCCACATGTAATTTAAAGAAAAGTTTAAATAGTGTTGAGATAGAGCAGTCATATTGTGAACTATACAGGGTGTCCCCTGTAGATATTTTTTCCTTATACAAAACTTGGTATATTTATTTTTGTTTCAGTTCAAGGACTGTTTCAGAAACTAACAATTTGAACATTTGCTGTAATTTATCATTTTTAATACCTTTTTGAACAGTTGTCAAGAGATACAAGAGCCGTTCAAGACAAACTGGGACTTTCGAAAAACTACCTTTATAATAAATTGTGTATATTCCTCTGCTACACTAAAGTACTTATCTCAGCATTTCACTAGTGCCTGGATACTATAAAGATAGAAAGTTTTCTCAGTATGCCAGAGCCATGAGTGGACTGCCAGGTTTGCATCTGAAATGCTGGCCTTTCAGGGACTCCTTTTATGGCCCAAACATGTCCATTAAACATACATGTGTAAATGGCTTGGAGCGAGGTCAAGACTGTATGGGAGATATGGCAATAAATCCCAGACAAGTTCCTGTAATGCGCAAGTGGTGTGCTGAATGATTGTCTGTACTTTTCCCATGGCTCTTCTGCAAATTGTTGACAAGGTATCCATCACTGAATGTTCACGGCAAGGACTGCAGTGGGCTCCAAGCCACCTTGTATGTAAAAATTTACACCATTCAAATGTTTTACTGGGGTTAAGTGTCTCATCACCGTACTGTGCTCTGCACCGTACAGTGTTTTCTATAAATGTCTATGTAAATATATCAATATATTTTACACATTCATTCATGAGAAGTTTTTTCACAAATCCTGGTTTGACTTGAATGCCCTTATAGATGAATCTAAAAGGTTTCAAGTGAATTTTCAGCTAATGGTTACATTTACTAGTCCACATTGCTGTTTATTTTTCCAGCTCTGTCAATTCACCAGCTTGCAGCACAAGGAGAAATGATATACTTAGCCAGTCGAATAGAACAAGGTACTGCTCTATAATTATATAGAATTTATTTTTATAACTTAACTATTGTAAAGTTTTTGGAGTTGTTACCCTGTCAAGATTTATACTGATTTGGTGTTTCTGTTTCTGCCAATCAGAGGCAGCAATAAACCTGCAGGATGAAGAGGGATTCACACCGCTAATGTGGGCTGCAGCTCATGGTCAGATTGCTGTGGTCGAGTTTCTACTTCAAAGTGTGAGTGTGTTATTCTGCATGTGGCTTAATTTGATTATAAAACAGGGACATGTAAATTTGATTATAAGGACACCTGACTGTCACACCACTTTATGGACCTTCCTCAAAATGTTGGAAGCACACAATCATGTAGAATGTCTCTTTTATGTTGTAACGATTATAATTCGCTTTCACTGGAACCAAAAGGGCCAAAAGTGTGTGTGCATCAATTTAACCTTTTTTCTTTCTTTTTTTTAGGGTGCAGACCCTCACATTTTGGCTAAAGGAAGAGAAAGCGCATTGTCGTTGGCCTGCAGTAAAGGCTACACAGATATTGTCAGAATGCTCATTGACTGTGGTGTTAATGTCAATGAATATGACTGGGTAAGACATTACGTTAAAAAAAATCCGAATAACCACCAACCCAGATGTCTTCATTCAGCCAAGACATATTTTATCATCTAAATGGTGTACTTTTAAAGAGATGGAACAAATATCCGTATTTAATTTTGAAACACTTTATGCCTTCAGACTTAAATGATAGCAAACCACATTGGCATTTTTTGTAAATTACAATGATTCCCTTCATAATTTCAAGTGACAAGTATGCATCTGTACTCTGAAACACACTCGGGCACATATGCACACATCAATATGTGTTTTACCTGTCTAGATTACAATACATCATGAGTTCACGCGACCACTCATTAATTTGCATAAATGTGCAAAATTTGACAATTTAAGTTAAGAACTATGAGATAATTATAGTTACTATATATAACTATTACTACAATAATCATGTTTATCCTCGTTACAGAATGGAGGCGCTCCTATACTTTATGCAGTGCACGGGAACCATGTCCGTTGTGTGGAACTACTTTTAGGTAAGATTGTATGCTAGGGTTTGAACACATTTTGAAATAGCTGTGCAGTATATGATGTTTCATCATTCTAACAGAGAATGGAGCTGACCCGACCATGGAGTCTGACTCGGGCTTTAATGCTATGGACATGGCAGTAGCAATGGGTCATAGACATGGTAAGGACCATTTTAATGTGCCAGGTGACATTTTTCTTGAGTCTGTAAATTTCTGTGATGATTTATTTATTTATACATGGAGTTTGCATGTCCTCCTCGTGCTTGGTGGGTTTCCTCCAGGTACCTACATCTAGCACCAGGTTCAATAAGATTAGCTCCAGGTCTCCAGGCAGTGATTTGATGATATTTTGTTTTTACTAAAGAATGATTTTGGGTTTGAGATCAAATGTGAATATGAGCGGAAATATCTATTTCAATTTTTGTTACAATTTGTTTCCTTTCCAGCAATATGTTGAGATTCTCAGTCATCCAGGTGAAGTTGTCTGGAGGTTGAGTCATGTCAACCGGACTTATTTATGTTGTTTGTGACACATTTTGCTACTATATTCCAAGTAGCTTCTTCAGTCTGAGAGCGGTCTCTTCTTAACCTCAAATATAGACAGATCAACCATAACTATAAAACTACCTACAGTCGTGGCCAAAGGTTTTGAGAATTACATAAATATTGGAAAAGTTGCTGCTTAAGTTATAATAATAGCAATTTGCATATACTCCAGAATGTTATGAAGAGTGCTCAGATTAATTGCAGTCTTTCTTTGCCATGAAAATTAACTTAATCCCGAAAAAAAAAAACTTTCCACTGCATTTCATTGCTGTCATTAAAGGACCTGCTGAGATCATTTCAGTAATCGTCTTGTTAACTCGGGTGAGAATGTTGAAGAACACAAGGCTGGAGATCATTATGTCAGGCTGATTGGGTTAGAATGGCAGACTTGACATGTTAAAAGGAGGGGGATGCTTGAAATCATTGTTCCTTCATTGTTAACCATGGTGACCTGCAAAGAAACGCGTGCAGCCATCATTGTGTTGCATAAAAATGGCTTCACAGGCAAGGATATTATGGCTACTAAGATTGCACCTAAATCAACAATTTATAGGATCATCAAGAACTTCAAGGAAAGTGGTTCAATTCTTGTTAAGAAGGCTTCAGGGCATCCAAGAAAGTCCAGCAAGCGCCAGGATCGTCTCCTAAAGAGGATTCAGCTGCGGGATCGGAGTGCCACCAGTGCAGAGCTTGCTCAGGAATGGCAGCAGGCAGGTGTGAGCGCATCTGCACGCACAGTGAGGCGAAGACTTTTGGAAGATGGCCTGGTGTCAAGAAGGGCAGCAAAGAAGCCACTTCTCTCCAAAAAAAAAAACATCAGGGACAGATTGATCTTCTGCAAAAAAGTATGGCGAATGGACTGCTGAGGACTGGGGCAAAGTCATATTCTCGGATGAAGCCTCTTTCCGATTGTTTGGTGCATCTGGAAAAAGGCTTGTCTGGAGAAGAAAAGGTGAGCGCTACCATCAGTCCTGTGTCAATGCAACAGTAAAGCATCCTGAGACCATTCATGTGTGGGGTTGCTTCTCATCCAAGGGAGTGGGCTCACTCACAATTTTGCCCAAAAACACAGCCATGAATAAAGAATGGTACCAAAACACCCTCCAACAACAACTTCTTCCAACAATCCAACAACAGTTTGGTGAAGAACAATGCATTTTCCAGCACGATGGAGCACCGTGCCATAAGGCAAAAGTCATAACTAAGTGGCTCAGGGACCAAAACGTTGAAATTTTGGGTCCATGGCCTGGAAACTCCCCAGATCTTAATCCCATTGAGAACTTGTGGTCAATCCTCAAGAGGCGGGTGGACAAACAAAAACCCCACTAATTCTGACAAACTCCAAGAAGTGATTATGAAAGAATGGGTTGCTATCAGTCAGGATTTGGCAGTGTTGATCAAGTTGATTGAGAGCATGCCCAGTCGAATTGCAGAGGTCCTGAAAAAGAAGGGCCAAGACTGCAAATACTGATTCTTTGCATAAATGTCATGTAATTGTCGATAAAAGCCTTTGAAACGTATGAAGTTCTTGAATTATACAATGGAACCTTGGATTACAAGCATATTTCGTTCCGGAAGCAGGCTCGTATTCCAAAATACTCGTAAACCAAATTTAATTTTGCCATAAGAAATAATGGAAACTCATTATTCGTTCTACAGCCCAAAACAATGAATACATACAAATAATGAATACAACATATTAACACAAATGCACAAATTAACCTGCACTTAACATTTAAAAAAAAGTACAAATGAATCCAGTCAGTTAAGTGTTTCTTTTTGTGCCCGTAGGCGCAGTGTATGTGTGTGGGATTAGCCCCTCGCCTCGTCTTAAACAGTAAAACTCCTTCTCCCTCCCACACCTCGCTTTTTAAGTTTCACAACTAACATACACAATGCAAACACTGTTTTAACGGGAAAAAAGAAATCTCTCTAATGATACTTGCGTGAGCATTCTAACGGAATCACTGCTGGAAAGTAACAAATAATAACAAATGAACCAGCACCTTACCTTTTGAAAAGAATCGCGACAGAGCTGAGTTTTCTGTGTAAATAAAGCGCCGGGTAGATCTCTGTGTGTGTCTGTGTCGGTGTCAAATTACGCGGTCACACGCACACACAGTGTATGTGGTTAAAAGTGTGTATGTGTGTGTCGATGTGTGTGGGGCACAGTGTCAAATTACGCGCGCGCAAACAGAAGGGAGGGAGATGTTGATTATAAGAGACGAGCACTAAGACGCAGCAGGGGACTCTTATTTTGACACAGGGGACGCAGCAGGGGAGATGATTACCCATAATTCCTGCAGCGCAAGAGAGAGTAAAATCATTGGCCCAGTTGTGATCACTTGCCGCTCGGTGTCGAAATAAGATTTGTATGCATGATACATTTGCGTATGCGTTTCCGATTAAAAATCTTTGCTCGGTTTGCGGAACGCTCGTAAACCACGTTACTCGCAATCCGAGGTTCCACTGTATTTCAGTACATCACAGAAACAACTGAAACAAAGATCTAAAAGCAGTTTAGCAGCAAACTTTGAAAACTAATATTTGTGTCATTGTCAAACCTTTTGGCCACGACTGTACACTAGTTGTGCCAGAACGTTAGTGGTGGATCCTTTGGGTTCTATGGGATGCAGGGTTGGGGACTTCCAAGAATTGGACTAATTTGTCTTGGGCATCTCATGGGTGCTTGATTGGAATGGAGTCTGGGCAGTTTGGAGGCTCGATCAACAACCTTGAATAATTTGCCCTGCTGGGCCCCATGGCTGGCAAGCTGTGATGGTATTCTGGTTGTCCTGATACCATTCCGTCATAGCCAGTGTTGATGTCTTTTTTTGTTGTTGTTGGTTTGTGCTGTATTGGCTTTTCTGTGGCCAGGCACAGAAACCTTTGTTCTACATGGACATATAGAGCCTTAGGTGACCATGAATCTGTCACCAGTTTACTGGTAGGTAATTAATGATCATTGTTAATTAATTAATCTCCTGGTGGTGTCATTGTTATGGCTGATCAGGGTATCCTCCATGGACCATTTCTCACCTTACCTGTATAGAGTTCATCTTTGTCCTGGGAATGGATAAAATGGTAACATGGAAAAATGGTGGGATGGGACACACCTGAGGCATTTATCTTTGTTGAGGGAAGGGTTTTCCACTTTTTTTTTTTTATAAAGGACTTCTTACACCAGTCTATCATCTATGTCCAAAATGTGCACAACATTGTCCTTAAATGTGTCCTCCATCTTTTAAGGTTTAAAATAAACAGGTATGTGGTGGCTTCCAAAGATCCTCTTAAGATTTTCAGATAAACTCGCCATGTAAGGAATGACGAGATTTCTTCTGTTGACTGAGTCCTTCTGCTTTAACTGGACAATGGGACTGGACAAATGCCTACTTAGGATAATCATAAGGCTTTAGAGCTCTTCACAGTTGCCTGTCATGTATAGAGGTGGGAATGTTTTTGTCCTGTTTGTGTCCTTTGTCCTGTGGTTCAGAACCTTGATGTCTCCTCGTTTGTGTTGCAGTGCATTTTGGAAGTTGGACAGCAGGTACTGGGTTTCCTGTAGATTTCCTTTTCCAGAAGGGTGCAGTCATGGAAAGCCGCCTCTTGTTTTTGTTGTGTTCCTTGGTGAACTTGAACTTGGTGTCCACTGCATTTATGTGGTTTGAGAAAGATTCACTTTGATCTTCCCCAATCTTCACCCAGGTTTCATCCACATTCTTAAACTCAGCACTGTAACCAGAAGCAGGTTTTGTGCTTAGTTCTCCACTTCTTCCATGTACAGGTTGACTGGGTGACATACGGGAGCCCTTGGCAGCAGTGTTTCCTTTAGGTTGGTGTTTCCAAACCGGCCTAAAGAAGTCCAGTTGACCTGACACCTTTCAAGTTTCTTCAGGTCAATGCAGGAGAATTTACTTAGCCATTCTTGCCTCTGGCTTGTTCATTAACGAGCTAAATCCACATCCAAATTTGTGTAAAGCTGCTTTCTGACTGTTGGCTCCATTATTAAAAGCACTACAGAAATTAAATTGAAACAAATGACTAATTTATAATTCATGACTGGTGTACATAATGTGCACCGGTCATGAATTATAAACTGACTCAGCTAGGAAGCACAATACTGTTTAGGCAAAACATTTATTTAAGAGATTTAGATACTTTACTGGAAGCTGTGATTAGTGATTTCCAACAGGCTATACATTAAATTTAATGTTCTGTATAAATGTGCTTCTCTGCTGCACTTCCAGTTCAACAGGTGATGGAGGCACATCTACTGAAGCTGCTGCAAGGAATCAAAGAGTGACTGCACCTAGTGAAGATAAATTGGAGGCACAAAAAGAGGACTGGTGATTACTGTGGAGATGAGTTAAAGAAAATCAATGAACGTTGTGCATGTTTACATTAGTTGGAAGTTGCTCAAGCTAATATAATTCTCAAATTCAAAGTTTTTTTTTAAAGCAACTTTTTTAATGTGTGACGTTTTATGTACTGTGGATATTTATTTAGTAACATCGTCTTGTAAAATTGCAGTGTGTGTGATCTGTGTGTACAGTTTTTCTATGAATAACTGTTCTACAATAAAACTGGACAGACGAAATGAGTTAGACTGCATGATGCAATTTGTACAAGAGTGGCACAGTCCTGAATATTTATTACAAAATTTCATTATTTTCACAAAGGTATATTTTATGGGCAGAAACCATATTTGCATGGTATCAAAAGTGCATTAAAGTTAAAGAAAATCATGAAGCTGTACAAACAATATCCTTAAGAATCATTAGAAAAGAGGCTCTGGGAAATCTGTTCGCCATTGTCTCAAAGTTAAATGTTTTATACACTATCTTACAGTAAGTGCATGGTTATGCAATACACTACAATAAGAAAAGTAGAGAAGCTATTTCAAAAATAACTTGTGCATTCTTATCAAGAAACCTTACATTATCACTGTTCATCTCAAGTTTCAAATGTTTTAAACTTGTTCTTAAATGTTATGAATTTTAACTATATGACCTGATGACACCATGATCATGTCATAGTTTTTAAAATTCATAGGTTCTTGCCCAAACTGTTACCAAAGTTCAAAGAACTGTACAATATGACTTCACTAGAACTAAGGCGTTGAAACAACTCTACATTTACAGATATTTCATTCTGACTTGAGATTTCAACTGTTTAAGCACATCTCTGAAGCATTTGATCTGCTGGAAATCTAAGTATAATTTTCTTCCACCTATATGGTTAGGGTTCGCATCTTCTGCATTATGACTGTTTACAAGAATTCCATCTGATCTATGATATAACCAATGGTTTATTATACAGTATATGGAATAGTGAGTTTACTAATTGTAAATGGAAGCAACAGTTTTCTACTGGAAACTTGTCACATCACCTAATGTTATCCAGACATGGGGCACACATACACAAAGAATACTCAAATCAAGTGGTTACATTGCTAATATGCTTAATGAGGTTACCACCACCCCTCTCATTCCCATTGAAAATTAATTCCAAATCACATCAGACCGTTTTACTTGGTGTTTACGTGTTTTATTCTGATTGGGCTGTTATTCGGATTAGCAGAATATTAATGTCCATGTGAACACACCTATTTAGTCAAGTACTTGGCTTAGGATTCATGGGTTATGTCTGGAGTGAAACAGTATTGTAGGACTTTATCCTTTAACCATAGGATGGCACACCAGATTCAGAAGTTTATTTCCCGGAAAAGTCTTTAATTCACTTTAATTACGATGAATATGTGGATGTTAATCTACTAATAACTCATACATGCCAGCCATTTCAAATGTTTTTTTCCTTTACCTGTGAAGATAAATTCACTAGTAGGGGATTGAGCCATACACCTACAAAACTTTATAAATTAGCAAACAATCTGAAAATTTATGACCGGCAGTGAATACTTAGATTTCACAATTCAACCTCAAACACTGGGGGGGAGAATGAGACAAGACAGTGTTTTATTTATTAAGTTCAATAGCAAATGTTTATTTCCAGATGTGGGTTTCAGCTAGGCCGCAAAGGAGAGTCTTAGTAGCAGGGAGAGGTGGGCAAGATGCCCTGGGGGCCCTACAAACACACTACATCACTGTGTGGTTACACACACCTGTCACACTCAGCTTGGACACAGGGGAAACACAACAGTGCACAAGAAGGAAAAAAAAAAAGTGGATTGCAATACATTTCAAAAATATAAACCAAACAACTGTTCAAAGGGGAAGAGGGAGTCCCACATGGCCCAGCTGAGTTTGCAGATTCTGAACGCCTGTCTCTCCTTTCGATTTAGTTTGCCTCATCCTTTGAAGCCTCGTCGAAATTTTCCACAAGATCTGCAAAAAGTGTAAATGCACAAAATAAGTTCATTTCTTGGATAGGTCCAAGGAGAGAAAAATGGAAAACATGCAGCTTCATTTCTACAGTGATGCCACTAACTACTTGTAAACACAGTTGTCATTTAAACTAGCGCATTTATCCTACAGTAGGAGCTTCCGTTACAATCATGTGTTAATCTTCCTCTGTAAAATGCAATGCACAACCTTTCAAGGCTCAAAGTATTATACAACAAAAAAAAACCTAATTATGAACTTTTAAAGGCATTTTGATGTTCTGAAAAAGTTCTTAATGTGCATTTCAACACAAAATTACATGTTCTAAAAGCAAGTGAAGAACATGTGGGGCAGTCTGTGATATCGGTGGTGAAATTTCTCAGCTTTTACAATTTACATGATTGCGGGATAGTCTGTTTAATTTGCACTTTTGGATGGTATGTAGTCAACAATCCAAGAGAGATGGAAGTAAAACAACAAGAAAACCAAATTGGACAGAAGAGCAGTGTTTGGGAATATTTCTTCCTTCCGCCATTTTGTCCTCTGCTAGAGAAACTCTTAAGCCTCTTAAAAGTCCTCCTCTCTACTCTTAAATTTTACCTTAGGAGCTGTAAATTTGTAAAACGCTCATTGTTTTGGTGAAATATTTGAATTCTTGAGGCGCTACTGCTGTACATTAGAGGCAGAAAACATGAAATAATTTCAGGAACAACTACAGAAGCTTATTTGCACTTGCGTGATTTTAGCTACACAACAAAACCTACAATTTTTCAGTCCCGTTCAGTGCCATGCTCCTTAGACATGTCCTACCCTGCTCGCAAGTTATTTAGCCAAATCCCTCACTACTGTTGCAATATAAGCCCATGTAGAAATGCTTACAGGATTAAAAGTAGGCAGATATAAAACATCTGTCTACTAGGTATTTAGCTTATAAGAAATGTGTTTGTAAATTGTATTTTGTAGGTGATTAAGAAAATACCTGGTATTTAAAAATGGAGACAATAAAACATTTCTATATTAAAAAAAACACCACTATTTGTTTAAAAATGACTGACCTGGAACTTCATCATCATCTTCCTCTCCTGCTGCCACTGGTGCTTTTCCATCACCAGCTGCAAAAAAAAGGGGTAAAATATCATGGCATATGAGTTTTATAAACAAAACCAAATGCTTAGAACAGAATTTAGATACTGAATATGGACTGAAAGGTTATTATTTTAACCCTGTTAAAGGAATTTTAAACACAGCTGTGCTGTGGCAAATGCTGAAGTAAAACCTCCCCCATCACACACCTGTTCACAAACCTCAGCATACACCAGCTGAGGCAGAGTTCGTAAACTCACTCTATACCGCATATGCTGCAATCGCATAAAATTAAAAAGTCACAGTATGGACCTGTGCAATTATTTAATCGCAAAAGTATACACAGTCAGGAGTTTAAATAATTTGTCAATAATTAAGTATTTTTAATTGTTTAATACTACTGAGGTGATTGAGAGAATGTTTGCCTATTTTTATTTAATGTGATCATTTGTGCCATGACTTGGTGATAGTTTAGATGAATATGTTTAATACTAAATAGTCCATTTAATATTTAAATATTGCAGTTTAAAAGTGAACACGGTGCCAGTCCATCAAAAGGCACAAGTGCACACACTACAGGCAATTTGGAAATGCCAATTATCCTAACCTTAATGTTAGGATCTTTGGACTGTGGGAGAAAACTGGAACACCTGTAGGAAACCCATTAAGCACTGAAAGCATGCACAAACAGACCTGAAGTAGGAATTGGACCCATGAGACCAAATTATGTAGTTGGTAAACTACATAAATTTTAAGACTCAAACTTTCTGGAATATGAAAATATGAACATTTGTTAAACGGAAATTAAACTGCAAATCCTTCATCACTACAACATTTGTAGCTCTGCTACTTCTTATTGCTAAAAGGGAACTGTAAATCAAGCTCTAAACCGACCTTCACAAAATTGTAATATACGCTGGCTCTCATTTCTCAAAAACTTGAATTATTCCTTGACTAACAACAGAACACAGGCCTGCATTGTAAGTGTGTTGAAGTTAATTGCTTTTCTCAGTATAATGACTTGTCATTATAATTATTTACTTATAATTATTTTTAGTATAATTATTTCTCTCAGCATTTGTTGAACGCTGAAGGCTGTATGATTTTATGTATGATAAAATGACGAACACTATCTTGATCATAGCATAGTCAGTGTCCCTGAATGATATCTGGGAAGACAAACAAAAACCCTTTATTGGACTCTTCTAACTACATATTTATCAGCTCATATATAAGAACTGCATTCAAAATGACATTAGGTTTCCTTCTAAGCAAGATTAAAGTGTGAATTTATACTAAAAAAAAAATTAAAGTCCATAATGAATAGCGCGCACACCTTGTTTGGGCAGAGCCTCAGCGAGTTTTCTCAGACTGGTCAAGCTGTCTGCACCAAGCTGATTGAGGATAGATGGCAGCATTTCTGTGAGCTGCTTGGTCTCAGCATGGCCTGTGATAGTGAAGGTATTGGCTGCCAGTGAAGCCTGCACTTTGGGGTTGTTGAAATGGATCACTGTTCCCTGGTTTGTAAACATGTTCACCTGCAAAGTCATAGAATAGTCTCGTCTCAGACATGGCACAAGCATGCATGCATACACAGTCACATAACATGCAACAAGTTTATCAAACAAACTGGATTAGAGAGAAAAGAGATGGTACCTCCTCGATGCCGGAGATGTTATTGACGCCCAACTTTTTCAGAGAAAACTGAAGTTTCTTGTCATCTGCGGTAGCGGTTCTGTGTACAACCTTCTTCTTTCTGCGTGCAGTGCCCTGCGTACCAACGAAACACAGAAGCAAAAAATTATGATAACCGAAAACTACTCATTAAAAAATATAATTTTGAAAAGCTGGCTTACCTTTCCACCGATGCGCACTTGCGCCTGCAGTTTGGCTAATTTCTCTTGATTCATTATTGTCTCTTTCATCTGTAAGAGAAAGCATTGATGTTTATACATTGCAAATGTTCCTCAAACTGTGCATCAAAAAAATATGAAATATGCTCCCTAAGCCCATCTGAACAGATTTCATTTTATTCTGATGACACTAGCAACTGTCCTGCATTCAATATAGCATTCAATACCTTCTACTTGGACATACTGAAATTGTCAATCATATTTTCAAGGTATATGTAGTTTGAGGTGCCATGATGAAAGAGGATTTCTTCCTACAAGTTAAATTCTTTTAATACGTCATTAAAATATGCAAAATTGCCACAATTGCTCAACTGGGCTTCAAAACCATAAATTCAGCCAATCAAAAAAAAAAAAAGTAATATCTGATTGGCTGGTTTTGAAGCACATTTGTTACACCATGCTTAGTCGAGCAAGCACAGGGCTGAGACATTGAGAGGGAGAGATCGAGTGAGTGAAAATCTCAATTTTACTCAGGAATGAGGCGCAAATATCAATCATCTTTTGAAAAAGCATTTCAAAAACCGTGCAAGTGCTGGGACTTGTGAAGCAGCCTCTGTGTAAACTGTGTAGACTCCAGTGTTTTAAAGAAAGTTATTTTACGATTCATCTTTAATTGTAAAATAACTGATGAATCGTAAAATAACTTTCTTTAAAAACACTGGAGTCTAACAGATTCTAATACAAAAAGAGTAGCGTCTTCAGAAAAAGATACTACACACTGTCCTGAGGACTTACTGAACCCTTCCATAAATGTTAACTACATAACCCCCCTCCCCTTCATGATTATACATCACATTACCATTTTTTAAAATTGTTATTATTCATAAATTACAAGGAATGTCCACCATACACATCCAAATGAACTGTTACTATATTTGCTGTCCAAAAAGACGCAAAATTACACAATATGTCCTCTAAAAATTTTACTTGCATGCTTATATTACATGCCTTTAATACCTTTGACAAAATCAGATTGAATAGCAGACGTAGTTACACTAGAAAAATAATCTTACTTGGTAATGTCATGTTACTCAAACAATTAGATGTAAAGAGGTTTTAGATTTAATAATAACTATTCATGTTAAGCTAAACTGTGAAGATCTAACCAATCAGAAATTAGACAAAACCCTTACAACCAATCGGAAAGCAGAGAAGGTGGGAATTACCAGGAAAAACTTATTATACTTATTATGGGAAGTATAATAAAACAACCTTTCTAACAGATTAACCATTTTCTCACTTGATTTACAAATAAAGACAATGTATTATGTATTTACCCCCTCCTATGTCCCTTTAGGATATCAGTAGGTATGATTACAGCTTTATACCACAGCATTTTGAGTAAAGTGTGTGAACAGAAAACTAAACCATCACTAAACTAATGATGTATAAGAATATCCCTGTTATAAAATAAAAACAAAACCCCTGCTCTTATCAGGAAGTTAGCCATATTAGTGAGCTAGTCTGCCTTCAACGCGTGCCCGTGTTTAATTAGCTAATTTGCTACCGGGATGAAAGTATGACGTCACTCGGCGACTTTTTCAGAACACTGCTTCCCCGTGAAACAAAAGTTAGCACCGGTGATATGAGCTAGGCTAAGCGGAGGTCCATGTGCCAGCTTCCTAACACACCACGCTATGCTGTAAAAAGAGAGAGAGGAGATAAATGGGTGCGGTCTAACATTGCTAAAGCCTTAGCGTTTAAGCTTTCTAAAAAAAGGAGTAGAAAAAGTCGCGTTACATTATTTCACATTTAGACAAAATGTCCTCAACAATAAAATGTTGGATAAATACTAGGCGTTTAACAAAAAACGAGCAGCAGAACTGTTGAGGCCCAATGGCTATTTAACGGCTTTGTCGCGTGAGAAACGAACCAATCACCCAATTGCTCTGTTTAAATTCAAATTCGGGTTAAATGTGTTTAAAGGCCTCAGAGAAATCATGAAAGTTCTGGTGTCGTTCAGAAAGCGTGAACATGTCATAGTGATGTTAGCATTCAAGCTACACCGCCTTTAACCATGAACAGACATGATCAAGTTATACTAAACAACTTTGTTATTTTTCCTAATTAGCGAGCACACGTTAATGAACTTTCCTAACAGCCTCCAATGTTAAAATGTAACCGATAAATCACTCGCTATAGAAGCCGACATATTCAGCCCTCGATGCGGATTTTGGGGCCTGTCACTCCTCCAGGCTGCCGTCTCACCAACCCCTACCGATTAGGAGTGTTTCCACGGAAGCTCCGCGTGAAAATACTGCCGGTTTGCTAAATCGGATACTTAATTTACCTTGAGCCTCGGAGCTGGAAGTGTCTGTGCAGGAAAGAGAGTATTTTAGATCTCCTCACTGACCTGCACGCTAGCAGCAAACACACGCGGAGAGCAAGATGGAAGCGAGAGAGGGGGACGGAAGTGACGTCAGGATTGAAATGCACCGCAGCGGGTTGAAAAAAAAAAACGGCCAAGAATAGTTTCTGTGGAAATACTACAGAGGGACCCAGAAAAGTGCGCGCACACTTCAACAGTTGTAATCTATGCGCTTTTTAAAACTCGAATTGAATTATGGCAGCAGTGTGTAGTATTGCGTTTCCTCTAAAGATGTCAGTAGTCGCACCGTCATTGATGCTATCACGTGACTGTCAAAAGAGCGGTATATATGTTTCATGTTGAAGTGTGTATACATTTTCTTTTGGGGGGGGGGGGCTGTGTAGATTATGCCAAGTATAGAAATAATTACAAATTATATTAACATATTTTTTATTATATCACGAGAGAGAATTGGTCGAAAAAATCAAACACAACTAATAGCTGTTCATTGGTTGAACAACTAAAAACACGCATGAAAAAGCACACTTACAGAAGCTTATATCGGGTAGAATAAGCGAATAAGGTGACAATACATATTTTAGGTTGTCAGATGGTTTCCAAGTCTGTCCTTGTGTTATTTAATACACACACACATTATATATACTGGGCAACACTGGAGCTTGCTCCTCCAGGGTCCGGGTTCGATGCCTGCCACAGGGTCTGCATGGAGTTTTCATGTTCGCCCTGTGCTTGGTGGGTTTCCTTCCACAGTAAAAAAAAAAAAAAAAAAGACATGCAGATTGAATCCCCCTCTGGAACTAATAAAGTTTTTTGAATCTTGAATCTTTACAATTTTATTTGAGTCTTGTTCCTCTTAACGGTTCCTTCCTCATGCTGTCTCATAAAGTGTCTTCTATAAATTACATTAAATTTAAGTCTTGGACTCCAAAAGAAACTCTGAAGGTATGCTGTGAGATAACCAAGATGTTACCAGATGATCCCTTGAGTCCTGTAAGTCGTGAAGTGGGTCATGGACATGGATCAGACTTGTTTGTGCTTGATCAGATTGCCATCTGAGGAATTTAAATGCGAAGTAAACACCTTTTGTCATGTTCTTCAAACCATTCCAGAACAATTTTTGCAATGTGTCAGCGCTCGTTGTCCTGCTAAAAGAAGCCAGTGCCATAGCGAGATAGGTGTACTTGGTCTGCAACAAAGTACAGTCGTGGCCAAAAGTTTTGAGAATGACACAAAAATTAGTTTTCACAAAGTTTGCTGCTAAACTGCTTTTAGATCTTTGTTTCAGTTGTTTCTGTGATGTACTGAAATATAATTACAAGCACGTCATACGTTTCAAAGGCTTTTATCGACAATTACATGACATTTATGCAAAGAGTCAGTATTTGCAGTCTTGGCCCTTCTTTTTCAGGACCTCTGCAATTCGACTGGGCTGCTCTCAATCAACTTCTGGGCCAAATCCTGACTGATAGCAACCCATTCTTTCATAATCACTTCTTGGAGTTTGTCAGAATTAGTGGGTTTTTGTTTGTCCACCCGCCTCTTGAGGATTGACCACAAGTTCTCAATGGGATTAAGATCTGGGGAGTTTCCAGGCCATGGACCCAAAATTTCAACGTTTTGGTCCCCGAGCCACTTAGTTATCACTTTTGCCTTTTGGCACGGTGCTCCATCATGCTGGAAAATGCATTGTTCTTCACCAAACTGTTGTTGGATTGTTGGAAGAAGTTGCTGTTGGAGGGTGTTTTGGTACCATTCTTTATTCATGGCTGTGTTTTTGGGCAAAATTGTGAGTGAGCCCACTCCCTTGGATGAGAAGCAACCCCACACATGAATGGTCTCAGGATGCTTTACTGTTGCATTGACACAGGACTGATGGTAGCGCTCACCTTTTCTTCTCCGGACAAGCCTTTTTCCAGATGCACCAAACAATCGGAAAGAGGCTTCAGCCGAGAATATGACTTTGCCCCAGTCCTCAGCAGTTCATTCGCCATACTTTTGCAGAAGATCAATCTGTCCCTGATGTTTTTTTTGGAAGAAGTGGCTTCTTTGTTGCTCTTCTTGACACCAGGCCATCTTCCAAAAGTCTTCGCCTCACTGTGCGTGCAGATGCGCTCACACCTGCCTGCTGCCATTCCTGAGCAAGCTCTGCACTGGTGGCACTCCGATCCCACAGCTGAATCCTCTTTAGGAGACGATCCTGGCGCTTGCTGGACTTTCTTGGATGCCCTGAAGCCTTCTTAACAAGAATTGAACCACTTTCCTTGAAGTTCTTGATGATCCTATAAATTGTTGATTTAGGTGCAATCTTACTAGCCACAATATTCTTGCCTGTGAAGCCATTTTGTGCAATGCAATGATGGCTGCACGCGTTTCTTTGCAGGTCACCATGGTTAACAATGAAAGAACAATGATTTCAAGCATCACCCTCCTTTTAAAATGTCAAGTCTGCCATTCTAACCCAATCAGCCTGACATAATGATCTCCAGCCTTTTGCTCATCTACATTCTCACCTGAGTTAACAAGACGATTACTGAAATGATCTCAGCAGGTCCTTTAATGACAGCAATGAAATGTAGTGGAAAGTTATTTTTCTGGATTAAGTTCATTTTCATGGCAAAGAAGGACTATGCAATTCATCTGATCACTCTTCATAACATTCTGGAGTATATGCAAATTGCTATTATAAAAACTTAAGCAGCAACTTTTCCAATTTCCAATATTTATGTAATTCTCAAAACTTTTGGCCATGACTGTACTTTCACTTGCCCATTTTATGTACCTTCAGCAATGGACAAGGGTCAAACTGCGCACTTGGCCATAGCCAGTTTTTTTTTTCTTTTTTTTTCAGAAAATTATGCTACAGTAGCTCTTCTGTTGCATGAGATGAGATAGATATTAGCTTTCACTCCCCAGTGTGCATCAATGTGACCCTGTCACTTGTTCCCAGCTTGTCCTTCCATGCACAGCTTTTGGTAGGTACTAGTTGTTTTTGGACCAGACTATCCACCACAAGACACAACATTTTCGAGATCTCTGACCCAGTCTCATAGTCATCACAACACATCAAAATCTAGAAATGAAAGTTTACTTACTGCCTAATTTATTACACCCCTTGACAGGTATGAGATATCCAGGTTTCTTACTTTGTGCTAGTCATTTTATATAAATAAAGATATTTGGAATTAATTTGATATACTGTATGAAGATATACATATACACAACTTATATTGTAAAGAAGGTAGAGTGCATATACAATAATAAGAGCAGTGCAGCTTATTATTCTTAAAGTAGCTTATTAGGAAGTTGCATTAAGTGAGTAGCAATGTAATTGTTTTTCAGTCCTGTATAATGTGCCAGAAATGTAATGATCTCTTCAGTACCTCCTCATTGCTTCTCTGATTAATGTCCTAGTTACCCATTCTCTGACATTTGGTTGACAGCCTTCACTTAGCAATATGACACCTGTGCCTTGCTCTTTTTATTTAAAGATGTTCTTTGGGAAATTTAAGATTTTAAGATGGCATACAGGTGAACTCCAGTCAGCTAACGCTATGACCTCTGCATAGGAGGAGGAAGCAGGAGCGGGTGCATTGCCCTCCAGCGATTAAATTATTGCACTACACTGAGTCTAAAATAGGTAGTTTTAACATTACTTATACATACATTAGGGCTGGGAACATTAACGCGATAATGCGTGCAATAAATGGAGATTGTTTAACACGCTTAACACTAACGCCATTGATGGAGCGGTATTTTTTCCCAGATGAAGTTACATGTCACAGTTGTAATGTGTTCATCAGTGTGGTAGTCCCACTGACCGCTAGGGTCAGCATTTTCATCACTTCATCAGCATTTTAGGGTATAAAAATTCAGTTTGGACTCGCTTAAGCAGTATTCTTGTAGAAATGAATGAGTAAGTCAGTTATCTATGAAGCACATTTAACACAGCCAAAGTTGGCCTAGTGCTGAAAAGAAGTAAGATTATGTTTAAACAGGCAAAGGGTATTTAAAAAATGGTATAGATGAATATACAAAGAAGTGGGGGAAAGGGAGACTTTGGAACAGCCAACAGCAGCTCGTCCCTTGCTAAAAAAGTTGTTCATTCAAGTGTGCTGATCTTATACTTCTTTTGAACTTAAAAATTAGTTAGTATGCTTTTAGACATTTACGTACGTAATAAAAAAACTACTTATCAGATAAAAGGTATATTTGACTTAAACTGACAATTATACAGAAACATATAGTTTAATATACATATACATATAGTTTAATTTGGCCTTCTTAAGAAAAGTTCATGTATACGTGTCTTATGGTTTGGAATGGAACAGTAAATGATGGGTAGAACAGGACCTGATATTTTATGTACGTGTATAGTGTTAATAACACACACAGATAAAAATATCATATGGCTGATTTTATTGACAATTCTTACATTGTGAGAGTAACATTGTTACATTGTTAACAAACATCATTCATACTGACTGATATGACCAGCAATTACTATATACAAGTCATATACAAAATCTTATTTTTAATATTGTCATAATTTAATTCAAAAGTAAAAACTTTCTAGAATAATTACATGTGAAGTGAAAAATGTCATGCTTTTTCTGTTGTTGTTGTTGTTTGTTTTCATTTTTAATTTTCATGTTCATTTTCATGACTTACAACTGGTTCTCATCTTACAGTATCTTGCTGGAAGAACAGAACATATCGCCTTGGGAGACGCTAAATCCGCTACACACAGTGTTACCTGTGGTGTTCCTCAGGGCTCAGTGCTCAGGATAAAATCAAACTCATCATCTACTCCACCATCATCCACTTTGGCCATATGTTTGGAGGATAAGCAAAATTTCCTGCAGCTGAACAGCTTAAAGACTGAAGCTATTTTAGTAGGCATCCCATACAGGTTGGGACATCTAATATCATTAGTATCACCTTTTCCGGTCAGGATATCCTGTCGTCAACATCTGTTATCAACCTCGGATTAAAATGGACTCTCACTTGACATATGAGGCTCATATCCAACACCTGTGTGAGACATCTTTCTTTCACCTCGGGAACATTACTAAAATGCGTCCAGCATTCACATTTGCAGATGCGGAAAAGTTAGTCCATGCGTTTGGCTCCTCCAGGCTGGACTTCTGCAATGCACTCCTCATTGGGACTTCTGGAAAAAACCTTCAAAAGCTGCAGTATATTAAAATCTGTGCTGCTAGGATCCTGATGCGAGCACATAAATATGACCATATTACACCCATCTTTAAATCTTTTCCTTGGCTCCCTGTATCATTCAGAATTGAATGTATGGTTGCCATTCTTTCCCACCAGTGCATCTATGGGGATGCCCCTGCCTATCTCAAAGAACTTATTACTTCACATACATCTACACACAACCTCCGCTCTGTCTCAGTACATCTTCTGAAACCTCCAAAGACCAAGCTTCATACTATAGGAGATCGGGCTTTTTGCTCAGTGGCAGCTAGACTGTGGAATGCTCTTCCAGAGTATCTGAGGATGCCAAAGATTGTTGATGATTTTAAATCTGTTCTTAAAACTTCTCTTTTTGTCAGAGCCTTTGGATTGAAATTATTTGTAGCACTTTGAGATTTGCTTTAAATATAAAGTGCATTATAAATAAGATGTATTATTATTATTATTATTTAAAAAATCCAGTATCTAAAATTATATATATATATATATATATATATATATATATTTGAGTTTGCATAAATTGATGTTCATACAGTATAAATACCGGTTATCTCATGGTCTAATTCAGTGTACACAACCACAATCGATGGGGAAGACACCTGACAGTTGTCCAGACTAAAGTCTATTAAATATAATAGAAAACTGTTGGGCAATGATGAAGAAGGCAGTAGCAGTCAAGAGACTGTCTTCTCTACATGATCTTAAGGAACCACTAAAGCAGTAATAGATTGAGTAGGTGACAGGTGACACCAGAGTACTCCAGACATCCTTTTGAATCCATGTTTTTGATTCCCAGCCAGATCCATCAGGTTTTGTAGAATAAGGACTTGATACTAAATATTGATTGTTGTATAGCAATTATGTTGCTTAAAATAGCAAATTATTATCTTGATTGCCATTTTTTAAATTAAGGATATAATTAGATAATTATAATTAGATATAATAAGACTTTGATTAAATTTTTGCATTAATACTTTCGGCCACCACTGTATATCTGAATATTCCATATAAAACCATCATTCCCATATCCCTGCCTCCTTGAAGAATTCATTGCTATGGGGTATTTTGATAGAAATAACAATCATACATTTGAATTACAATTGTATGTAAAATAGTTAAAACTGAATTAAAATTAATCTTGTAATGAAATTATAATGAAAGTGAACATTCAAGTGAACCCTGAAAAAAGGACATGGGCCTATAGGTAGTTCTTAGCTAATGCCAAAATCAACGTTACATAACAGCTTTGTGACTGGTAACGCATACAGCATACAGTGGTTGCCTTTTCTCTTCCCTTTTAACGTTTCTACCTAATTCCATTTCCAAAAGCTTTATTATCAGAGATTTAATGCACTCGTTGTAAGTAGATTCAATCTTGGTTCTGGCCTAGTCATAACATTTGTTATTACGCACAGATAAGACTGCAGAACATCTTGAGGACCTAACACCACAGATGTCTTCAGGGCCAAGGAGGACCTTTCCAGGGCTTGACTTTAAAGGTTTCAAGACGTCCTTAAATTGAGTGTACACGATGAGGACATCTAAGACGTCTGTCTTATGATATTGAAAGCAGGTTAATGGCATTTTCAGGAATTTTTTTAAAACAATGTCAGAAAATTTTGGACTTCAAATAAATACACAGACAAATATTTACTAAAATATTTTAAGCATTGCTGTTCCAAAAGACATTACAGATCATGAATTAGCTATGCTCCCATTCCCCAGCTTTAACTACATTTATCATGCAAACATTTGTTGTACTGCCAAACTTGGCTTGTGTTTGCATTAGCTTAATATCAGTTTTCTAATACAAAACTCTTATTAAACAATTACTTTCTTAATAGAATTAAAATTAACATACTCACTTGCATCACATAAAGACAGAGTATGCGCAAACATTAACATACATTAAATAAATAGATATTTTCCCTGGGGGACGAACTGGATTAACTAGCAATTGTTGTCATCTTATCTCCTACTTCAGATTTAGCTTAACATTATGTCCACCTGCCCAATATTGTGTGGGTCAATGTCACTCAAATCCTTACGCTTGCCCATTTTTTCTGCTTTCAACACATCCACTTTGGGCGAAAAAAATCACTTGCTGCCTAATATATCCCTCCCATTTCTGGGTGACATTGTAACACGCTATTTTAATTGTAGCTACTGTGACACAGCCAAATTGTGATTGCAAGATGACTGGGTCATAGCAACTGAAAAACTGCAGCTTTAGTGGGAAATTCATGGTCCGGAGTTGTCAGGACCTGCCAAAAGTTGCCCAAGAAAGGAAAACCAGTGTACTGGCAACAAGGTAGCAAAAGGAGACCTTTTAAACACTGGTGGCCATAAAGTGACCACCCACCTAATATTGTGTACTGTAGGTCTCTTTTTGCTGCTAAAACACTCCTGAACCATCAAGACCTCTGAAGGTATGCTGTGGTATCTGGCAAAGCATCAGGAGCAGATGCTTTTTAGTCCTTTAAGTTATGAGGTGGCGCCTCTTGCACTTGATTTTCCAGCACGTCCCACAGATGCTCAATTGGATTTGGATCTAAAGAATTTGGACACCAATTCAACACTTCATTGTGTTCAACACTCATTATTGTGTTTTCCAAACTGTTCTTGAACCATTTTTGCAGTGTGACAGGGCATTATCCTGCTGAAAGAGGCCTCTGCCATCAGGAAAATTTGGTTGGTGGTTTATCAATCGCACTCATTTACAACCATCTAAATGTGTTCAGACCCACCTACCTGATA
Source organism: Clarias fuscus (assembly GCA_030347435.1). NCBI lineage: Eukaryota > Metazoa > Chordata > Actinopteri > Siluriformes > Clariidae > Clarias > Clarias fuscus. The sequence continues at coordinate 11,003,642 of CM059212.1, forward strand.
TACTATATAGAATATTTGCACACAATTTATCTCACTCTGCTATTTGCACAAAAATATTTCTGACACAATGTAAATTGTCTACTGCTGTTTTTTCCCCCACTACCTCAACTCATACCTCATCATACAGTCTGCTATTTGCACAAAAATATTTTTGACACAATGTCAATTGTTTACTGCTGTTTTTCTTTCTCACTACCTCTACACATAACTCATCACGAAAGAAAAGGCATTTCAGCACTGAAACGTGTTACATTGTTGTGTTACGTTGTTGTGTTACGTTGTTGTGTTTGCACAATTGCACATGCACTTTGTTGTCCAGTGTTGTCTCTTCTAGTATAAAAATTGATAGCTTAGGTTAACTTAAAAATGTAAAATCTACGTTTCAAATTTATGTTGTCTGTTAATTTATGTTGTCTGCATGTATGTAGCACCTTGGTCCTGGAGGAACGTTGTTTCGTTTCACTGTGTACTGAACTGTATATGGTTGGAATGACAATAAAGCCTACTTGACTTGACTTGACTTGAGGTACTGTAGGTGGTACATATCAAAGTCACATCCACATGAATGGCAGGATCCAGTAGAAGCTGATGCATCACACTGCATCCCTCAGCTTGTCTTCTTCCCATAGTGCTTTCTGTTGACATCTCTTCCCCAGGTAAGTGACGCACGCACACACACACACACGGCAATGTTTCCTTCCACATGATGTATAAGAAAATATTATTCATCAGACCAGGCCATCTTCCTTCATTGCTCCCTTGTCTAGTGTCCATGCTCATGAGCCCATTGTTGCTATCTTTGGCGATTTGGATGGGCCAGCATAGGCATTTTCTGGCTATGCAGCCCCATACATAATGTGCTATGTGTCCTGACACCATTCTCTCAGACCCAGCAATAACTTTATCAGCAATTTGATCGAAAGTTGCTCTTCTATTGGATCAAGTTACACAGGCCAGCCTTCACTCCACATGTGAACCCTGGCCTCACAAGACATTGTCACCAGTTCATTGATTTCTCTTCTTTGAACCACTTTTTGTAGGATCTGGCCACTGCAGACCAGAAACATTAAAAAAAAGCTGCAGCTTTGGAGTTGTTCTGACCATCACCATGGCAATTTGGTCTTGGTGAAAGTCGCTGAATCATTATTATAAACTAACTTGCCACCTAATGTAGCCTTTTTTTTATTATGGTGGTTTTACACACACACACACACACACACACACACACACACACACACACACACACACACACAAATGTGTACATTATAACTGTGTAGTCAACCACTTCTGAGTTAACATTCATAACTCTCTGTAATCACAGTTGCTAAATATTAAATTCAACTATTTTATGCAAGCTATACCAAGTTACCGCTGGGAAAAAATGTATGTACTGTATGTAGTTGGAATTACACAGCAGTTAATTGTGAAGCTTAGTTTAATTGTTGTGGAGCATAGTTTAGCTTGATGACCTCTGTTGAACTAGTGGCATATTATTTACAATTATTACTAGTATTAAATGAACTTGACCCAGCTGTACGTGGCCCCCAGTAGTGGGGCATGAACCTGTTTTCGGGTGAGTGCCACAGTGTTTGGTGTTATTAGAGGGCTTGGACAACACATTATCAAATCAGGTTGAGTAACAACTCCGCTCACGTGGAATACATTTAAATCAAGTGCATACATTTAATTTAAGAAGATTTTATTAACATTTCCTTTCAATGCAGTCAAAAGGATAGACACTATAACACTGAAACATCTCTAAAAGGATATAAACAATGTAGACATATACAATACCTTAATGTTGTTAAAAAATAAAGTTATCTTATTTATTATAATCTATTATAAATTATAATTTGTTATATAAGCTACACTGAGACCAAGTATATGTTCAGCGTATAAAACAAATCAAAACGGCCCTTTATTTTATTTATGTATTAATTTTTTTTTTTTGTTGTAATTTATGCGTTTTACAATTTATGTGTTCAAATATGTTCTTAAGCGTTTATTCTGTCCCATATTTTGCTATGCAGCTTCTTGGAATTGTTAACTGCCTATATGTGTTGCTTTTATAATCTATTTAATAATTTATTTCTGCAAAGTATCAAAGAACAAATCGAGTAATCACAGACTAAACGGCTGAGCACATCAATGCTTGCCTTCACTGAGTCGGTCCAGTGAGCTTATAAGTCTCATAGCTTTAAACGTGATCGCTGTCTCCTCTGCCGGTGCATACATATCTTCATTTCACTTCCCATATTTTTCTTTTTACCCCCTGAGAGATTGATGTATGAGTTTAAAGATAAGGTCATAATGCGGCCAACTGGACACCAAACCGATTTAATCGTGATATTTGTTAAATACTTTCGACAAACTGCTTAGTATTACAAACGTTTCGGAAATGTCCATTATCGGTGCAGTGGTGCCATTAAACATGACCAAAACAATATAAATGGACCGTCATTGGGTTTTAGAATAAAAGCTTCAACAGATTTCTATGAAATACACGTTTGCGTTTTTGTTGTCCTTTCCTCTTTACAAACCTCTATACGTATACACATTTTTAAAAAGAAATGATCAGCTAAGTCAGTCACTTAATGCTCTAATTCCTCAGTGGTTCGCATGTTGTTAAATGGTGTTAGTTATTTAGTCATTCGGTTTAGATATTTAGATAACCCCACACGGAAACGTGTAGCGCGTTTGTTATCAAACAAACAAAAAAGTGCGTGAAAGTGCTTATCCAAGGCCACTAGATGGTGATCTGAGCTTCCCACACGCAGCGGAGAAAAAACCTAAAGTGCCGAGCCATGCGCCTGAAAACACGACTCCCAGTCAATCAGTCAACATGACTCTGCAGATGTTTGTTTTTTTCTTCTTCCCCATAATACCAAAAAACTCAATTCTCATTCCCAACTGCACAATATACAAGTAACACAACGCAAATGAAAAGCTAAAATCATAATTATCTTTAGAAATATATTTCCCGCCATTCAGTCTCATTCCTTTGGGTAACTTTTGGCACGCTTTAGAGTTTTTATGGACTTGCCCAGTTAGTTTTTAGAGAAATGGCTTCTCATCACTTTGGCCACAAATTGTCTTTAATAACGTACTTTAAAGTGCACTTTAACCGCTTTCTTCTTTGAGGTGATAAAATGGGTAAATGGTAAATTGTAGACGATTCAATAAAATCTTTTCTTTTTTTTCCCCCCTTTTTTTCGGCATGCTTGTGCGCATACTTTAAATCCCGAAATAATGAGGCATAAATCTAAGTGAATTTCATCTCGTGTTTAAAGTTAAAAATAAAAACATTCTGTGAATTTTCTTTGTAACGATAGGTAGTTTTAAAATTATTTAAAATTAGGCTTAAATATAAATAATTCAGACAACTGCCGTGTAATTAATATTACTTGTGGAAACCTAATATTCATACAAATTAATACTAGATAATAAAAAAAAGAAACTAAAAAGATAAACGAACGTGAATTGTATATAATTTAACAAATAATACTATTAAATATTAATGCAACACGACTGACGTCGCTAACGGATTTAAAACTTCGCTTGATTTAAATCAGCAACACTTCCACCACCAAATGAGTTACGCTTGTGATCTTTGGACTGTCATTTGATAAGGAAAATGGCATGTGACTTGTTCTATCAATTTTCTTACGTTCATAATTTCAAGTTCAAAAATCGTACCGGTTTTCACATTTAGTATCACTATTAGCCTACATGTAAAATATGTGAAAACACAGGGGATGAATTACATAATCTCACCTGTTAAAGTCCGAACATCATCAGAACATGTATTCTTCACTGCAGTGTTATTTCATCAGTTAATGTATATTATTAGATTAATTTAAGCTAGAGGAATATATACGCAACACGCAACAATTGTGAAATACTGTGTATATTTACACAGTATATATATATGTAAAAGTAAATATATATATATATATATATATATATATATATATATATATTGTTTTCATTATTATTAATGATATACTCTCTGTATTATTAATAATTGTTGGATTTGGATTAATAATATTTATAAACGGCTATGACATAATTAGTAAGAATTAGTCTTATTATTGTTAGTCGTATAATGCCGGATAGTCGTGAGAAACTGTTCAATGATCAATGTAAATAATCTAAGGCTATGGACAGTGAGCCTCGACCACCATATGAAATTTACTCGGATGGACATTACCATCTCACATGCTCGTTATATAGCATATGGTACACTGAGGAGAAGCACAACAACACAACAATAGTATGGGTGGGTCCTACAGGCAGCCATATGTTTTTTTTTTTCTTAGGGAGAACGTCGCAAGTATTATTTTATTCCTAAGAAAACAGTCTGACCAAAATGTTTCCTGAAAACATAAGAATTCGCCTTTATTCAGTTACTCGCTGCACCCTCAAGAACATTCCCGTGTTGTTTTTCTTTTTCAATTGCCACCGTGACGCTGGGCTATCATGTGATCAGCGACCTGGTATATAACGCGAGGAAAGGTCCGCCCTATTTGGAATCCTGCTTTGCCCTATTTGAAGTGTTTCCTATTTGCCTGAATTAACACACAGATGCTGGGGTATAAGGTTAACTTTCGGACGACAGCCTTATGAATATCTGTGGCGGCATACGGCTACGCTTTGCCTTCATCGTCTTCATCACGCTGCTAATTATGAGTCTTTCCGAACAGCAGCAGTAGCAGCAGCGCACGCACTGTCTGACCAAGAGTCATGACTCTGAGCTCCGAGATGTCGGACGCGTGTGCGCTCTCGGAAGAGCCGGACATCGATGTGGTGGGCGAAGGAGACGACGACGACGACGTCGACGCAGCCGCACGCTCGCGCCCCTACGGCGACGATTTTTCGCGCGCTCGCGACGAGCTTTTCCTCGCCACTTCGCCTCAGTGCGCGGACTCTGCTCATGGCACCGCTGGATCAGGCGCGCGCGACGCTTACAAACCGGCGAGCAAGAACGCTCTGGTGAAGCCGCCATACTCGTACATCGCGCTCATCACCATGGCCATCCTTCAGAGTCCCAAGAAGAGGCTGACCCTCAGCGAGATCTGCGACTTTATCAGCAACCGCTTTCCGTACTACCGCGAGAAGTTTCCCGCATGGCAGAACTCGATCCGCCACAATCTTTCACTCAATGACTGTTTCGTCAAGATCCCCCGCGAGCCCGGCAACCCGGGAAAGGGTAACTACTGGACGCTGGACCCGGAGTCGGCCGACATGTTCGACAACGGCAGCTTCCTGCGGCGGCGAAAGCGCTTCAAGCGCCAGCAGGCACCAGAGCTCCTGCGGGAACACGGCGCTTTCGTCCCGGCGTACGGCTACGGAGCTTATGGTTGCGGTTACGGCTTTCAGATTCACGCGGCATATCACGCGCATTCCGCGCTCCTTACCTTTCAACAGCAACAGCAGCAGCAACAACATGCGCCGCCGTCTTCAAGACACACCGGAACGCTGATCCCCGCGCCTTCCCTCATGCAGAACACTGCCGAACTCGCGCGTTCCCGTTTTTATCCCCCGTCGAGTCCCGGGATTTCCTCCCCGTTACAGACTGCGACCAAATCCCCGGTGCACCGCTCAACTTTCTCCATAGAAAGCCTCATAGGAAGCGCTGAGAGCCCAGCGCATGCGCACTGTGCCTCACGGACTCCGCCGGCGCCTTTCGGACCGCATGGAGCCGCAGCCGAAAAGTTTCCCACGCGGATTGTCAGTGGCACAAGCGGCTGTTAATATCTTAAGTGAAGTTCACATAAAACAAAAGATACACACAAACGCTCCTGTTTTTTAAGGTAGGATTTTTGTTTTGGTTATTAGTTCTTTTGTTTAATGCAGTAAGGTAGACTTGTAAAATATGAAAATGCCCCTTTATAAACAGTGAGATAGTTAAAATTGCATAGGGAATCTCAGGATAATAACATGCTTATCTTTAACATACTATAACAAATGCAATGTATGCCCCATTTAATAAGACCTTTAAAGTTTTAGTTTCAATTTGCTCGTTTCGTGAGGTTTCACGAAGGACTCTGATATAATTTGTTCTTATATCAATAATTTGTACATTGTTTTAGTTGTATGCTCGGATTGTAATATTTTTTACACAATTTGTTTTGCAATGAGAATAAATATTGTTTTACAGAAAAGATGAGTGAGTGGAAATTAACTTATTAATATCTACGCAAAATCTCAAACAAAGCCAAGCAATTTGCAATCAATTGCTCGATTGCATCAAAGTTCCCGTCTAAAGAAACAATTTAGGCGAATAAAAACCCATCAATCTGTAAGAAATAATATAATAACAAATAATTTTGTTATTTGTTTGTTTTTTTGCACATTTTCCTTATTTTCCTATGAAGCCGCAAAAGTGTCACGCATAATGTAAAGGTGTGTGTGTGTGTGTGTGTGTGTGTGTGTGTGTGTGTGTGTGTGTGTGTGTGTGTGAGAGAGAGAGAGAGAGAGAGAGAGAAATTAAACACTGGCTCGCATGTGATCAAAGGTGTTTTGCTGACATGGTTTGAAACCACTTATGCACAAAAACTATTTTGAATGATCACTTTTATCCTGTGATGAACTGTTTATAATAATGGGAGTGTGCTCTTTAGCATGGCAATCTCAGTGCACAGGGTATCAATCTCAAAGGTGAAAAGGATGTAAATCATATGCAATCTATGCTCTTTTCAGTCAGAGATCTTATGATGCTAAATAGCAATGGCCAGGAATACATAGACACCAGCTACTAGGAGAATGATCCAATGCAGTTTTTAAAAAAATTGTCCAAATAATTCAAGTTGAGGAAATTTCGTTTGTAGACTTGAACTTACTAAAGACTTGTGCGATTTATTTAGGGTTGCACCTTTTGTACAATTAGAGATTTCAGCCTCATACAATTTACGTCAACAGATGAAAGATACACAATAAATGTAGAAAATATATCCCCCTGAAGTCACCTCCCTGTGAGAAGGAAAGTTCTTTTTTCTGTAGGTTAGTCTGTACAGGTATGTAATTACATCGCTTCATAAATCTGTATGAATACACGGTCTTCTGTGTATTCCTGTCAAGGTACGAACGATTATAAAAACAACACGATCTAATCTTTTTAAGACTTTATAAGAAAGCATGAAAGCAGAATGGTGAGCACAGCATTTTCAGTTTCTGAACTGAAACACGTAACACGTATAGAGCTAGAAATATTATTAATACCAGTGTTTTTGGGGGGAATTAATATGCTATCTGCAAAAAAATGTTAAATAGCTTTTTTGCCAGGCATTTAAAGGGTGTGCCCACACAACTATGTTACACAGTACTTTACCATGGCCGTTCTTACACCCGGTTTCGTTTTTTTTAATATTCGAAGACAGCGGAGTTAATAATCGCCTCCGATTTCATTCATTTACCATTATCCACAGCCCCAATTCTGCCCTCCAGAGACCTCAGCACTATCTCAATACTGGAAATACTGGAAATAAGAGGAAATAGCAGTAGGAGTTCAAAATAAAACTCTCCCGGTCACCTGCTACAGGGATTTAATAACGACTAATTGGCTCCCGCGCTTATAGAAAATGTGAAAGGACAGACCTCATGAGAGATGAATGGCTGTAGGCCAACAGATAAATTCCCATTTACTTTTACAGGTTTTAGTAGATGCTTTTGCCCAGAATTACTTACATAAGTAAATATTCTCACTCCCACAGGTCTTAGCGTCTGAATGCTCTATTTGACATAGATTTCATGTAGATACAATTATTTGGATTTGTTTGTAAATATAATAATAATAATAATAATAATAATAATAATAATAATAATATAAACAGGCTAGTAGGCTAAAATAGTATAAGACTAAACCCTTCTTACATAAAAGTTCTGTAAAAGTTACGTAAAAAAATATAATACGCTTTATATGTATATGTGAACATATTTTTAAAGCTAATTAGTGTGTGTGTGTGTGTGTGTGTGTGTGTGTGTGTGTGTGTGTGTGTGTGTGTGTTAATTAATCTTTATTCTATAGCACATACAAGATATTAAATTGTAAACCCCACATATTTAAAGCTTTTTTGCCTTGTGACCAGGGTGTAGCTTTGAAAATAACAAATGAAGCAGCCAAATAAATGAATACAATAAATATTCTATCCCATAAATTACATGCAGTAATAACTGCGTCGTGTATTTAGGTGTGCGTTTGTGCGTGCTTGTGTGTATCTGTGCGCAGCCGCAGTAGGTCGTACCTCGCGTGCCTCCTTGGACGCGAAGAAAATACAGAGAGTAGTGGAGACAGTTCAGTAGGCCACACACACACACACACACACACACACGCGATGGTGATGATGTAACTGCGCTACTACTAGTGACAACCGGAAAATGGGTCAAAGTCGGACACACAAGCGCACGCACGCACACATAAAAGTGGAAATCCCTGTGTATCAGTGCTGTAAATCACACATTTAAGTGAACTGCAATAGTTGAACCTTTGTTTTTCTATCATTATGAATCCTATATGTTTCCTGTTTTTTGTCTCCTTGGTTAGATCACTCGAAGCTCATTCGAGCATTCAATTCAGCCGGATTGTAGATTGACTGTGCAGAAGTGCACACTTCTGTAGCCTGGCGTTACCATCCAGCCTAGTCCATCAATAATACATGAATACTGGGATACTCTGTGGACTTGTATGGCGTGGGTTGTCTCTGAACAGACACAAAACGAGGTTCTGTTCTGTCAGTACTGTTCTTCTTAAAAGAGTCTTCCAAAGGCTAAGAAACATTTGAGTTGCAGTCCGGCTGTTCTATAAAGCCCTGCCGAACGCACGCGCGCACTTTAATAGTTTGAAATTACATCAAACCTAAACATGCTATAGGAACGCGTACAGGTGTTTTAATAATTTAATAAGCAAGCTGTAAAAATGGTGATGATAAAAAAATTATGATTACTGTTGGGCATTTATGATCTGGAACAAATGATTGGCCTTCAATCCAATATAATTTATACATTTTAACATTAAGCTACTTCAACTAAACCATATATATATATATATAAACCAGTATTCGTATTAATATATAGAAATCTTTTATTTTAAAAACTATTTTTGTTTATTCCATTACAAAGTAGCGTAGATAAAAAAAATTCTACAATCGCGCCAAAATATCGTTTTATAATACGCTTTATATGTATTTGTCCTACATATACATTTATATTACATATAACCGACTTTAATTTATTTGAATTCCTTTATAATAATCTCCGTATAACATTAAATAATGACTTTCTACATGCACGAATGAATGGGTCAAGCGATTTATGAGACATTTATTAAATAAAATGTTGTGAAAATGTAAAGAAGAGTAATTAAATTAAGAATAGAATAAAATTTATTTAAATACGTGTGCACACAAAAGAGAAAAAGAGTTGACATTTAGACAAAAAGTATTCAGCATTTGCAAATTTCCCACTGTAATAACATAAAACATTTTATTCTTTCTTACATATTGGAGACAACTCCAATAATGTAAAGTAAACGTTTCGGAGTAAACGCGTATGTGATTAACATCATTACCATGAAGAGAGCTGAAGATATTTGTCCCCTTAATAAGTTGATATAACTCTGGAACTCTGGTGAGGATTTTGAAGTTTTTTCATACGTAATTTACTCCCAAACTTAAAAAAAAAATAAAAAAAATACACATCTGAGAAAGAGCAGCAGTGTTCTTTTCTCTTACTTTGGTTAAAAAAAAAAGAATTTTTACTTTGCACGGATGTAACATATTTTTTAAAATAAACGATTGATAATTAAAAGATCAAATGTGTCATGCTCAAATTTAATTCATTCATGCACAGAGATGATGATGATGATGATTTATAATAATAATAATAATAATAATAATAATAATAATAATTATTATTATTATTATTATTTTATATGAGGATAATCTTTAACCGTTTAGAAGAACAATAACTTCGTATTAAGTGATATTACACATTATAGGTCTAGGAGTCTCTATTCTTTATCAAAGCATTACAGATTTAACATGCCACATGTCAAAACGCAACTTCCCAATGAAAATACACAAATGTTAGATGAAAAGTGCCCGGCATGCCCCTCTGCGCCCCGCTAGAAGTGAAGGAAGGAGTCGTTGTGCGCAGTGAGTGATGGGCACCCAGGCAAACAGCACACCAAAGAATAACAGGCCAACAGCACCAGTCATCATTCATGTTGTTAGCTTACTTTCATGATGTTTGAATAGTCTAAAGAGAAAGTTGGGTCGCAAGCTGCTCTCATTTATCCCGAGGCTGTACGTGTGATTGGGGGTTGATCTAAAAAAGAAAAATGTAAAGCTTTTTTCTTGGCTTTGAGCTCAGTGCCGCCGCGGCCCTGTTTCATGCTTCGTTAGTTTATCCAGTGGGATTGTGGGTCAGAGATCACGAGGATCAGGGCTAAATCCACAAGACTGTTGATAAAAGCGAATGGCAAATCAGGTAAAAGCATGGTTTATATCGCGTGACACAGAACAAGAACATTTACAAGTTGATTTATGACAATAGAAAAAGACAAAAAAAAAAAAAAACCGTGCAATTAGAAACTGAGAGTGTGTAGTGCAAATGCATGTATGATACGGCCAAGCAGATCCGATACTAAATAATTGATGCAAAAAGCTAGAATAGAGAACAATCAGCATTATTTTAGAGCTTTATTGTTGGAAACATTTGCTTATAATCAATAGTTATGCCCAGTCTTTAATAAGTCGTTATTGTAGCACATATTGAGTGACATTTTTACATAACAATGATTATTACTATAGTATTTAAAACAATATTAACAACAACAATAATCAAAAAGAATATGTTTACTTATACAATTTTTTTACGAACATTGTGGTGTTCTCAACTCGAGCTACTCCAGGCGTTCCCAAACAAATGTAGAAAAATATTAAATAATTATCCCTCCCTCCTCCTTTAACCTCCCTTTTATGATGTTTCAGTTTTCTCCTGACGTCGGGATATCCTCTGCTGTCATTTAAATGCCCCATATATGTTAATGTTGATGAATAACACAACCTTTCATCCGGGTGTGTATCCTGCCACATGCACAGTGTTCATGTGATATGCTTCGATTCCTCACGACCCTAACCGGAATAAATCTCTTACTAAAGAGGAATGAAAGGCGGGAGACACTATTCATCTAACAGGTGTATTGAGAGCATCATTCACAGCGGTGATACTGATACTGTAAATATGTAAAAAAAAATTGGCCTAATGTTATTGCGCGCGCGCGCGCGCGCACACACACACACACACGCACACACACACACAGACAGAGAAACGCAAATACACAAACACAGAAACAAGCACAGATACAATAACGATTAATATTTTGTTATACTTTGACATGTGATGTTCTTCGACAAGATGAGACTGTTTGACAGAGGGAATGTTAAAAGTATTAGAAGAAGGAGAGAAAAATGCTCTACATGGGGGGGCATTCAATCCCTTTTCACATTGTAGCCGAGCAACACTTATCCTCTATCCTCTGTGTAGCTAGCTGTATAGTGACGACCTCTCTCTCTCTCTCTCTCTCTCTCTCTCTCTCTCTCTCTGGTGTGTGTGTGTGTGTGTGTGTGTTACGCTCCATTAGTACATTTTAGAACTAAAGGCAGGTCTGAATACAGCACCAATTAGAGAGAGTTAGAGAGCCCACTAGCACACCAGTCCTTACCACCCAACTTCAGTCAATTACTTCTCTCTCCTTTCATGCGCTCTCTATTCTCACTTTCTTTCAATCCTTTCTCCCTTTTACATTCTGTTCTTGTCTCTTTTCTGTTCATCTGTCGGCCTTATCTTCGCCTCCTTTCTGTCTCCTTTGTGTTTCCTTCATTTGCTGAACGCATGCTGAACATTATATCTATTATTGGTTCGTCTTGTTCTTCTGTCTAAGGGTTTGTGTCATAGTGTCTTTGGGAGAGCGGCCATTCCTCTGGAGAGGTTAGGAAAATATGACACATGGATTTGCTCTGGGATGCCTTACTTTCAAAAGAGTTTCCAATACTATTAAATCACTTAGAAGCTTCAGTAAAGGCGTGGGATAGAGAGACATTCAATCACCCCATAGCCTCCACCAGGTGTCCTTAAAACAGTCTTTCTGCAGGATGGAACACACACACACACACACACACACACACACACACACACACACACACACACACACACACACACCCTTGTTAGGTTTCATTAACATAACTATTAATAACCCAGATTAATGATATACTACATTCGACAATGTAGGTCTAACCCTAATCTTTAAGTAGCCTTTTCAGGTTCTGCACAGAAAAGACAGCTTGGCTCACTGAGGCCAGGCAGAACAACCTTTAGACTACCAGGAAAACTTTATTCAAGTAAAACCTGCAGTTTCTGATACCTGCAGAGAAAGAAAAACATTCTGTTTTTTAAAAATATATATTATTATTATTGATTTTGTTCCTTTTTTTTTCATTTTTAAGTTATTACCATTAACTAAATTATTGCAAATAAGTTGACGGTTTATTTATAGCAGAGAAAAAATGTAAATGCAAAAGTTTATATCACTTTCTGAAGGTGAATAAATGCATATATATGACAGATGTCTATTATATTATAATATAATATAATATAATATAATATAATATAATATAATATAATATAATATTATATTATATTATATTATATTATATTATATTATATTATATTATATTATATTATATTATATTATATTATACTCAAAGGGATAACAAAACACAAAATTTCCCCCTCTCTTTGTATGATCTGAGACGTCCATTTGTCATTTGCGTGCGCGGTCGCGCGTGTGTGTGTGTTGGGGTGGGGGTGTATGCGGGTTAATGGCCAGTTTAACCTGGATCTGGAGTGACTGCTACCAGGAGCGAGAGAGTCTCCGGTTTCTCCAAACAGCCTGATTGTGGACGCCAGTTACACGCAGTAACGCCACCGGCGCGTAAACATTTCATCGCGCGCGCGCTCGGCCCGTTCATCATGCTGACGCGCGGGGAAAAGCAGCGCGCACAAGACGAGAAGCAGAGCCTGTGCAATACACAACACGGGTAATATCTCCTAGCTGAGACTGTGGACAGGCTAAAAATTTTCCTCTGATTTGTGGCAAGAGTTGTCAACTTTTTATGAGTCATGAAATATTAAAAACGGATCAAATAGCTACAGCTCCGTTCTGCGACTTCTGCTTTATAGCTATAGGTACAGAATTGGTTTAATCAAGTATAGCAAACCAACGGTGTAAGGCTACAAAAATACACCAGACATGCATGAATGTACTCTTTTCTTAAAAATGCTTTTCGGCTGGGGATGGGGGATTTCGCGCGCGCGCGCGCGTGTGTGTATTTTTATGCTCGTGGGTGGCCATGGAAAGCAGCCATTTAGAGTTCACATCTATACTCCCAGAACTCCCGCATTTGCATGATGTCTCTCTCTCTCTCTCTCTCTCTCTCTCTCTCTCTCTCTCTCTCTCTCCTACATTCACCTACTCTTTGATTGACCTTGACCGTCTCATTTCAACCTGACAGTCATTTGAAAACAAGGTGTGAAACGTGATCTGTATCCAGAAGCTGAATCTTTCCACATTCTACTCATATTTTCCCACCTGAAATCCCATCCTTTTTTTTTTCTTTTTCAAAATGACACCGTGGTATCCTGGATTGGCGTCCATTCTCACAAGCACCATCTGCTCTGCACCATTCCTTGAAGGCCTCCTCCCTACATAAGAAAAAGAGCCACATCTAAGGAAACCTATTCCAGGCTCTGGAATACATCTCATTGGTCTTTAATAGTGTGCAAGACAGTGATAAAAAAGCCAAAATAAAAAATAGAAAAGTGTGTGTGTGTGTGTGTGTGTGTGTGTGTGTGTGTGTGTGTGTGTGTGTGTGTGTGTGTGTGTGTGTGTGTGTGTGTGGAACTCCTGCATTGAGGGAGGAGTATTTTCAGGGTGTTGTGCTGTCAAGAGAAGAAATTCTCTGTAATAATGTAATATTCACTTTTCAGAAATACAGCTGTCAAACTCAGATTATATAAAATAATAATTACACGAAATACTAGTTCAGTTGCAAAGACAAGGCAAGAAATTAGAAATAGGATTTTAAAAAACCTGATTTCAAATGTTTACAACTTATTTTATTTGCAAATAAATGCTACTAAGCTTTGGATTGTGTTATAAGTCATATTCAGTCTATGATTCCATATACTGTAATTTGGGTGTTGCTCATTTAAATCAAACAGAAGTATGGATAAATCAATTTGTTCAGTATACTTCATTCAGCAAAAGTGAGGAACTGTACTCATATGCCTGAAGCAGTAATACATGTGTGTTTGTTTGTATGTGTTTGTGTGTTGAAATTGTCATCGTGTGTGGCTGTCACGTCTTGTATCCCTAATCCAATCTGTTCTCACACAGCATTTGTGACCCAGATGTCATCCCTGTGTGTTCATTTTCAAAAAAAGGATAAATAAAATAAAACTGAAAAAAAAAAAAAAAAAAAGCCTCTTACTTGTTATGCACAACAGCATCACTCATTTGGATAGGATCACAGCCGGATTGTTTATCTCTCTTTCTCCCTCACTTAATTTTGAGGTGAGAATGATGTTGACGCAATAAAATTGTGTTCTTTGTGTAGGCCAGATGAATGCAGGCTTTTGTTTTCTAAGACGCTGCATAACCCTTCTTTTGACAGGCTTGTTTTAAACGTCAGCAATAAAAGCCCCTCTGGCTGGAGAGGAGTCTCCCTGAAAGTAGAAAAAGATGGCTTTTGATTTGATACTTCCTCCCAAGCCAACGAGCGTTTCCTCTGTCCTGTCATAACATGGTTGTAACTTGGCCAGTACTTTGCGGTCTCTGAGGAGGTTGCTGCATTGGGGTGGCCATTTGTGTGTATGTGTGTGAAGTGTGTAGATTTAAAAACAGGTCACAGTAGGAGGCATGGCTTAGAAATACATGTAACTGAATCTATATAAGAGAAATGGAGTGGTTATTGGTCTTTAGAACGTCTACTGCCACACTTCTGAGCTGTGTCAATCCGTTTCTTTTACACAGCCAAGCAATAAGATCTGATGTCTTGTGTTCAGATTAATAAATTACATATGTGCAGTTTTTCACACACATGCAAAACACATACTTTCTCTCTCTCTCTCTCACTCTCTCTCACTCTCTCTCACACACGCACACACACACGCACGCACACACACACACACACACACACACACACACACACACACACACACACACACACACACACACACACACACACACACACACACACACACACACGTTGAACATGATGCTAGTTCAGTTTTTTCAGACTGCTTACACACTATAGGTAAACGATTGATAAATGCATAAAAAACATAATTTTGTCACCACAACTGAAGATATTTTCAGCCTCCAAATTTGCTTCCAATTCTGCAAACGTCCTGCAAAATTACAGACTACAACTACACACTGTTATATTAGACACTTCTTATTAGACTACAATAAGTGACCTATTATTCCAAATCATTTACTGACTTCTTCCTCATTTTGTCAATATTACCTGGTAAACATATCTTTATATTTTTATATCTACATATTTTTAACTGCATTTCAAGAATGGACTGAACCTGGTCAATGTATTAAAAAACTGAAATCCCAGTACTCTGTAATAATAATAATAATAATAATAATAATAATAATAATAATAATAATAATAATAATAATTATTATTATTATTATTATTTTAATCTCAGTGTAGAACAAATGAGCAGCCTCAGTACATGATCAAATGATCAGAACATCTGACAGTCTTTTACGACTAAAGTAAGCATTTTTTTTATATCGGGGGGAAAAGCCAGAAAAATGACCTTGTCAGGTGTCCACATAGATTAAGGTCCTTTAAATCAGTATGTTCTTATAATGGTGTAATTTTTCTCCATAATTCTATAGAGGCAACTCTAATGAAATTTAAGCTATAATATTGTATGACCTCAGTACTTAACTGTAGAAATTACATATATATTAAAATAGTTTCTTTACAATTCAGCTTCCATTCAAAAATTCGTTTTTTTTGTTATTAGATCTCATATTTGTCAGTCCTTAAAAACAGTGCGGTAAAGTGTAAAGGAATTTACACAAGCTCTTCAGCCAGCCATGACTTCATTCATAGAGCGCCAGTTGGATACATGGCCTCTTTCTGCCATCAAACCATCATCCAGTGTATTGCCGGGTCTAAAGTGTGGGTAACCAAAAAATGAAAACATTTGGTCTGCAAAAGAAGCAAAGTACTGATCCTCCACCACATTTGGTCATACATTGTAAAAATCTAATATCTTAGATTTTTTGAGTTGCGTGAACAAAAAATGTTTTTAGCTTTACATCCACGGTAATTGTCTCATCCTTCATAATGCCATAATAAATTAAAGGTAAAATGTTTAACATCAACTTTCCTGTGAATGAAAATGAGACACACAGCCAGGAACACAAACTCAAATCATTGTTTAAATTTAAACAACAAAAGTAAAGGATTTATGTCATACAGTGTTGTATGTTTGTGTCTTTTGTTTAGTTTATGCACTTTGTTCAAACTATTTGAATCTATAACTTGTAACTGCTCCGTAACTCAAAGTTGATTAAACAATTTTGTCTTTTTTATAGCACATGTGCCTCAATCCACTTCAAATTAAAATATTTGACAATTGTTTTTGAAGTTTTGACAAAATTGACATTAGTTCTGTTTTAATAAAGCTGTAACACAGAGCCCAAGATAACATTCCAAGCTTTGTTTCATCCATGTGTTTGGTTTGTTGTTTCATCCCAGAAATCAGCTATGCAAGACAAAGGCCAAAAAAATCCTTCACTAGACATGACAACATACACACAGGCTCTCTCTCTCTCTCTCTCTCTCTCTCTCTCTCTCTCTCTCTCTCTCTCTCTCTCTCTCTCTCTCTCCTATTAGCCAAAGAAAACTGAGTAGACTAACAATTTTGGACAGATTAAATAGGGAAGGGAATTCCATTTAGTCCAGGTTTTCCACTATTTATATACAAATTGAAGGTATCTGTGTTTAACATGTTTAATATGTTTAACATATTTATATTGAATTACAGGAATCAAACAGCTTGCTTATTTAACCATAAACATAAACATATAATGAAATATCTCTCATATATCTTTGCTCCAACACATATTTATTAAAAGCTTATGCAAGATGAACCAAATTTGTCCATTGTCTTGATCAAGAGAAATTAAGAGTACAAGCAAATGTCACTGTTTAGATCAATAAAATGTGAAAAAGAAAGAAGATTCTTTGAATTCATTGCTTTTTACATTAAATAATATGTAGAATGATTTTTCTAATGTATAGAGAACAGTAAATCTAAAAAAAAACAAAAAAAAACGTCCTGTGTAATTTATAAATAACTTGCTATAAATAAAACTTCATAAAGTATTTAAATGTATGTAAAGAAAAGTACAACGTTTGAGAATTGCTTAACCGATAAGTATTTGGCCTCTTTCTTCTAGCAATCTAAATCAATTTTCACTAAAGAAATCACACTAAATACCCCAAATGGTGTACACTTGTCTTACTTTTACATCCACCTGTGTCCAATCCTGTGCTTACACAATAAATATGTTTAAAGTTCAGGAGGTATCACAGCTAAAACCGCAGATTAGCTCAGTCCTGCTGTCTTAAAGACCATGGATCTGTCTGTCAATGCTTGAGATGAAGTTGTTAGGAGGGAAAAAAATGGAGGAGGCAATGCTTTTGAAGCTTCTTTGGAGCACTGTGAAACTCATTATGACAAAGTGGAAAATTGGCTCAACCCAAACATTACCAAGACTGAGTGCTCAAACAAGAAAGGCAATTGTTAGAGCCTTTAGCGTCCAAGAGTCCAGATACAAGAGTAATGAGGTCACAGACTCACTGGCAGAAAATTGAGATCCCGTGCAACATCATCAGCCCTATAGAATTCCAGCGTCTATAGAAACGTGGCCAAACACAGGCAACTTCTGAGAAAGGCCCGGGTAGAGAATCTGAGGAAGATTTTTGAAAATAAAATTCATTTATCTTTTATTTTATGATTTATTTGAAGATAAAATATGATAACAATCATACAAAGTACCACAAGCAGGTAACACCTTGGTGATAGAATAATGCCTTACAGTAGTTATGCTCCAGAATGTTGCAAATAACAAACAACTTCCAGTAAACAGCAAAAGTCCCTTTTTGGTGAAAGAGGGCAAAGTTGAATGGCCAAATTGCTATTGGAACCTAAAGATCCACTCTTTACAACCATGGTAATGTTCTCTGTACAAGGTTTACAGTTTCAGTTGGATGTGCAGACATTACCACAGATGTTTGGGATCATACTTCCAAATGGGGAGAAAAATGTGTTTCTCACACATGGAGCAACCCGGAGTGAAATGAAGCACAGAAATGCCACAGAGCACTGTCATAGAGCTGTAAATCCAGTCAAGACAAAAAATAACTAGCTTTAACATAGATCTGGGAGAATATATATTATCTTCTTGCTTGCAAATTAATTGGACCTTAAGTCTAATGAAAAATCTGTAACTTTGGTTGATGTTTCACAAACTAATGACTCCTTACTGTACTTTAAGGTCCCATTTCAATCCAAGTCTGGGTTGCGCTGGTTGTTGACAAAATGTATTTACTTGTAAGTCTTTAATTGGAGGATTATCATCAGGTAATCGTACATGGAGAGAATGTTATCATTTCAAAACATTACCATGACTGGCTTAAGTATCTTACCATTATAATCACATAGTTACTGCTAAAAGAAAAAACATCACCATGAGACCTATGGAAAAGGTCAAAACAAATCCATTTTCTCCAGGTCTCCCCAGTTAGACAACAGCTACCAACTATTTAGGGTGAAGACTAATATGCTTCTTCTGAGACACATGAAGGAAGGTAAAGTGTTGCTTATGTTTAGATGTATATCAAAAACATATTTTGATGTAGTTGGAGAAAATGCTTCCTATTCTGCAACATTCTATCACCTTTAATACTGTGTTGGAGTGCACAGGCCACCCGTTATCCAAGATGTCCAAGGTTCTGTCTGTTGATGGATGTTACAGTAATACATGTACTGGGTGTGGAAAATGTTATTACTGCAGTTAGATTCATTTTGAGGAACTGTACGAAGACAAGCTTATCATTCTACAAGGATTGGTTGAGCATCATGACTATAAAGGCCTCACACAAATGTTAGCTATGTTCGCCAAGTGTCGGGAACATGGGGCACCATTCGTTCTTGGGCTTTTAGAAAATAGAAATGATAATGATCTAAAACAAAGATATACTGGCAAGATACCAGAGGAGCAGTGCATGGGTGGGCATGCCAGTGTGCGCACATTTCGCATATTAATTTATTTATTTATTTATTCCACTTTGTTTTATTTAATGTTTATTGTGCATTGTTTGTAATGCCTCGCATATGTTATGTTGTTTGTGTTGTTGTGTTTCAAGGGTTGAAAAAACCTGGTTTGAAAAGTTATCCACAACAAAAGTTTTTTTTTCACATATGCAATGAAATTCTTCTACTTGGTTGTTGTTTTAATTTAAGATAAATATTTGTTCTTAACTCTCACCACCTCCTATATTCCAACAAATCCTGTTTCCTCTGCTACAGTAGTACTGTTGCAAATTGTAGTTATGTATTTGCAAGCATTGTATAATTACACTTCGGTAGTTTCCAGAGAGATTTTTTTCTATAATTGAATGATATATTTTCATAGTGCATACTGGGAAATGTAGTGATTGAACACCGGTGAGTGTAAATAGAACTACAATTAAAAACCATCTGCCAAATTACAAGAGTTGTACGATTAAATACTGGGGTGATAAAAATATGGCATTATTAACTATGTTTAAACATAATTTAAGTTTTTTTATATTTAAACAACGTAAAGAAATCAACTCCATGTCAACTTTACGTTTATATCATAATGCCTTTATAAAGTGTTTTTCATTACAGGGAAAAAAAAAAAAAACGTTTGCAAAAAATAAAAACACATGTGCACACATCTACACACACTTGACTCAAATCAATGTGAACCATTCATACTTTGTTTTTCCAAGGCATTCTCTACTGGGACAAATTACAACCTACCACAGCTTTATGGACCTGCCGAGAGAGAGAGAGAGAGAGAGAGAGAGAGAGAGAGAGAGAGAGAGAGAGAGAGAGAGTGAGAAAGTAAAGAGAAAGATTTCCACAGTGGCAGATTACATGCACATTCTCCATAGTCAGGAGCAGATCACTAGCTTTCGCTTACCCTCAAACACTTCCATCCATTTCACTCAGGGTCACAGGTCCACCAGTTCCCTTGTGTGCAATTTTGTAAAACTTTAGGGTGAGTACAAGTTCTCTTTGGGGCAAAGTGTGTGCAACCACACATCATCCAACACAAGCCATGAAGTTGTCTAATATGGACTGTAAAGTGAGACAGAGGAAACTGATTCTAGTTGCAGTAATATGCACGAATGCACCAGTACAGGCACAAATATAGAGTCAGTTGTTGTAGTGGTGTATGTTCATTGACATTTAACCTTCTGAACCCAAAGGTTGTACAACTTCCTTAAATGCGCTCTAACGTCTCCGAACATCTGAGAGACTTACACCTTAGTGTTCCCCTGAGGCAACCCCTGCGCCAACCACACATACCAAAAACACATACTGATGAAGAGACTAGAAAGAGGACGCGGACTAAAGAACCTCATTTGTAACATTTAAACATTTAACAGGGAGAATATAAAATTCAGAAAAATATGTTTATTTATATATATAACCATATATATAAGCATATATAAATATGCTTTTTGACAGGCAATGTGATATGAAAAAGTAATTTAACCTAATAAATTAAACATTAAACATTAAACTATGAAAGAAAAAATACCTTAAAGCATATTGAACACACACATGTTAAAATCCTTTTTTTTTTTTTGTGCTTAGCAATTCCGGTGCTAATTTGTTTGATTGTGTTCTTTTTTTCATTAATGTTGAGAGAAGCAGGCAATTAGGCTGACATCACAAATATTGCAAGCACAATTGCAATAGTATTTCATATAGAAAAATTGACATTGATTTGAAATATGAAGGTAAATGGTCAAAGTGAGCTGTTCAGTCAAAAGCCATAAATTAAAACAAAGAGCAAAAGCGTATATTCTGAACTCATGTGTACAGTAGCAGTAATGGCAAACACTGGATGTATACAGTAGTTCCACAATGCAGTGCAGTAATACAATCCAGTTGGCCTGAGACTTGGCTTATCTAGTTAACACCCTACACAATTGTAGATAATATAGGAATTTTCTTAGCCAGATGAAAATAGACTGTAAAGCCTTAAGCAGGGCAAACCAAACACGCAGGTGGTATGGTAGCTTAATATCCATGAGCCTTTGAAAGGTAGCCAGGTCTCTGTGCAGGCCAAAGAGGAGCCAGATGAGTGAATCCTGGCTCGGTGGAGAACACATCATGAAATTGGTCAACCAGTTCATCACTCTTGGTGCTGGGACGGTGTGAGCTCCTCTCTGTGCTAGACCAGCTCGCAACCCTGTGTCACAGGAGAAAGAAAATCAAGAGCTGGCAGTAGTTCAATCCACTGTTTTACAAAATGAATATGATAAAGTTCATCACTTTTTCTCCTACCCAGCTGTTGCAGTTTGTAATTCGCTGGCCCCAGTCATTCCATGATAGTGTAGGGGCCCTGCCATTGTGCCAGGAAGCTGCAGTTGACCCTGGGTACCAGTAGCAGCACAGGCTGGTCACAGGCTGGTCACAGGCTTAGCATTGCTTGGCTTAGGCTTTTTTCATGTACTCGCACACTATAGGAAGTACACAACTGATCTTATCCTGCATGTCCTGCATATACTCCACTACAGAATAAAACGGAGACAGCTGTTATTCCCAAGCGCGATGAACAGGACGGGAGCTGGCTTCATAGGTGTGGTTTTCTGACACGCGGAGCTTGAACTCATTGGCTTTGAGCCCTGGCCAGTGGAATCAGTCTTAATTTTTTTCCAGGGTGATTCTCACTCCTAGGTGGCCACTGGTTTGTTTTGCTTTGTGGCATGGCCAGGAGATCTCGCTGCTCACCTCTTCTTTGTGTGTGCAAAAATATAGCAACCCGCCACTGATTACGAAGTATGACATGGACCAGGGTTGGCCTCTACCCCAAATTTCTCAGTCCTGGCTCCAACAGTTTTTCACTAGCCATCTTTCCACTGTTGCTGGAGAATGTGCCACCTCATGTGACCTGCTGAGGCAGGAAGAGAACTGCCTAGGAGAGATGGTTTACCTCACCCTCAACCTCTGCATTAGTGCTGTCCCACTGGGCCCGCCACACTGGATGGGCATGAGGAGACATTTTTGCAAGGAAATGGTGGTGTCTGGTGGCTGCTTGTGGTTTCTAGTGTTTCCTCTGCAGCCCTGGCCAGTCCTGCCCTGGTACAGGTAAACTAGGCACTACACCAGCAGTGATAGAATGTTTTACCCCTTTCGTCCTCCATGGTGATATGGGAGACTTGCATGTCTATGCATCAGCTGGAATGACTGAGGGGCAAGCTAGTGTGACAGCACTCCCCATGTCAAGGAGGGAAGGCAGTGGACCTCCCCTCATTTGCACCCACCCTGTGGGAGCTGGGTTAGCATTGTCATTGCTGTGGTGGTTGGCCAAGAGCTCTTGGACGGCAGCAGATTTGGTTGATTCAGGTTCAGTGGGCATGGGCTTGACTCCAGTGGAGGTTGGTGAGGCACTGGTTTTTATCACGGATGTGGAATGAAGTGTGAAGGGCTTGTTTTCAGCAGCCTTTTATTCTCATTGTTGAGACTGAGAGTGGTCAGCGAGTACTTGAGCATATCTACCATTTCTTGTGTCGAGGTGGGGGCCTTCATGGCCACAACTTTCCATTCTTCCCAGAGAAGGGAGTACAAAAACAAGTCGAGCATGACGATCTCAATGACTTCTCAGGCTGTTAAGAGCTCTGGCTGTAACTACCAGCATGCAATCTGGTACAGGCGGTCCAGTTAGGTTCGAGGAGGGTCATAAGGATTGTAAATCGATCAATGAGACTCTGTAGCTGCTTCAGCACTGAAGATACCACGGTGGGCTAAGATCTATTTCTTCAGCAGATCATAATCATCCCCTTCCTCAAGGGTGAGGGCAAGATATGCTTGCTGTGTGTCCCTGGTGAGTAGAGCCATCAGTATTGCATTTCACTCTTGCTGCTGCCAGGCTTCTTGCTCTAGGGTCCTTTTGAAGGTTTAGAGATATGACTCAATATTGTTGTGAGGTGTGAGCATGCAGAGAAATCATTGAGCCTCCCTGCAATGGTTGGGTAATGGAACATCGACTCCAGCGTGTTGCTATAGTCTACTGCGCTTACCTGAGTTAGCTATTTCAGAAGCACCTGCTTTTGGATCCTGGGGTAAGTGGCTGAGAAACTGTTCACAATTTCTCAGCCATGCAGTGCCCCTGAGCCTGCATTGAATTCCCACATTCTCCACCAGTGTAAAGCAGACCAAACACTGGGAGACAGATGTTGAGGGGGGAAAAAAGATGCTCTTTTATTAGTAAAATGAGTGAAGGAGGAAAGGGAAAAAGAGTCAGGGAGGAAGGTGCAGTTCCTTGGCTTCTAAAGATCATTCTGTAATTTGGGGTGCATGTGTCCCTTGATGTTTCTTGTTCCATGATAAATAGAATTGATCGGCCATAACATTATGATCACCGAACTAATAATGAGTATCATTAACATTTTCCTCAATTTGAAGTACAGTAGCTCTTCTATTGGATTGAATTACCCTGGCCAGCCTTCAGCATCAGCAAGTCATGACCCTCTTGCCAGTTCCCCGGTTTTCCTTTCTTGGATCACTTTTGGTATGTCCTGCCCACTGCAGTCTGGGAACATCTCAGAAGAGCTCAACAAGATGGCTAGTGGGTGGCAGCAAGGCAGCAAGTGAACCTTTTTTTCTGACGTTGATGTGTAGGAACAGGAATAATGGGCAAACATAAGCAATTGAATGCTTTGAAATGGGTGTGATGGCTAGAGGACTGGGTAAGAGCAACTCCAAAACTGCAGGTCTTGTGGGATGTTCGTGGTATGAAGTGAAAATAGTGAATTGGTGAAACTCAAGTCCTACCACAGAAATTATAAGCCGAAATAAAGAAATTGCCAACTATGTAATTTGTCAACTATTTTGCCCAGTAATGTACATAGTAATCTGTCATTATTATGTCATTATCATTATCAGTCTACATACGTCGCAAAACACATTATTCAAATAGGTGCAAAATCTCTTTCTCTCTCAACACATTGTTTTAAATATAAGTGTTAGCAGCTAAGAAAAAGAGAAGATACATGGCTTTGCTGGGATGTTAAGCCATATTTGGAGACTCAAGAAGTAGCATACTGTGTTCAAAGTGTATGTCACAGATAGAATTATTACATAACTTGATGCTGAGCACTTGGCATTGTGACAAATAGTGTTCTGTAAGTAACATAGTTGCCTGAACTATTGTGAACACTGATAAATTGCGATTTTTAAAAAAAACATTTTTGGGAGCACTATGACAAATTTCAAGCTAAATGAAGCATAGCATGTACATAATGTTTGTGTAATATTATAAATGTTTTCTATTAATATACATAAAGCATAATATTTTTGAATACAATATTTAGAATAAATAGAATTATCATCAATTAACATAGAATATATATTCCTGATAAACCTGACATCCAGGTAGAGGAGAGAAAGAAAAAGATGCAGCCTCTCCATCGACAAAACCTCTCAAGGCATCGACAAAACAGTAATTACTGCATGTCATCTTTAATGACCTGACTTCATATATATCTAGTATAGATTATGTGAAGGCAGCAGTGCAAGCAGAACTGTACTTTGATTGCTAGCCTTTTTAAAATAAAGATAATTGGCACAGTGACATAGTGTTTATCACCATGACCTTAGGTCCCACCTTAGGATTTGTGTGATGGATTTGTATTTTAAAATGAACCAAAAATTGTTTTCTTAAGAAATAACAATGTATTTATACTTTTAACTGATGCAAAAAAAAAAAAAAAAAAAGTATTGAATGCCTTACATTGCCATGGCATAATTTATATGTTTGTAATTATTATTTCTAAGTTCCTATTTTTAACCATACATTGTTTACTACATATGGGAGGGTAAAAAGTAGAGGGTGTAAATAAGAATCTACAGTCTTGTGCAAAAGTTTAGGCACCCCTTGGTAAATAACAGATTTTGGTGATTTTTTAATTGAAAAGATGTTAACACAGTCTCTCTTGGAAATAGAAAAACTGCACAATATTTTCAGCAAACACTGATGCATAGTTACTTCTCATGCCATAGCTTGAACAAAAATAATACCAAAATAAAAACATTATTATGGCACTGTGCAACATTTGGGCACTCTAAGTGTTCCAGAGTCTCAGATTCTTTTTACAAGGTTTCAGACCTTAATCAGCTCGTTAGATCTGATGCATGGCAACAGCTGTCATTATTAAATGCCAATTTCAAAGCTTTACAAGTACTTTGACTCTTCAAACCTTGTGCATACCCTTGCGGACATTCAACAATCATGGGTTCCTCTAAGAAGCTGTGTAAGACTGTGAAAATGAAAGTTATTGATGCCCACAATGCAGGAGAAGGCTACAAGAAGATAGCAAAGCGTTGTCAGCTTGCAGTTTCCACAGTGAGAAATGTAATTAAGAGATGGCAGTTCAGGGAAACTGTGGAGGTCAAGATAAGATCTGGATACCCAAGAAAACTCTCGGAGAGAACTGCTTGTATGCTGGTCAGAAAGACAAATCAAAACCCCATTTGACTGCAAAAAAACCTGCAGGAAGATTTAGCAGACTCAGGAGTGATGGTGCACCGTTCCACTGTGCAGCGATGCTTTCACAGACAAGATCTTCATGGAAGAGTCAGCACAAGAAAACCTTACCTGCATCCCCATCATAAAATCTAATGTCAGAAGTATGCAACAGAACATCTACAGAAGCCTGATGTGTTTTGGAAACAAGTGCTGATGACCGATAAAGTTAAAATAGAACTCTTTGGCCACAATAAGCAAGGGCATGTTTAGAGAAAAAAAGGAGCAGCATTTCATGAAAAGAACACCTTGCCAACTATTAAGCATGGAGGTGAATCTATCATGCTTTGGGGTTGTGTTGCAGCCAGTGGCACAGGAAACATTGTACAGGGTGGAGGGAAGAATGGATTCCACTAAATACCAGCAAATTCTGGAAGCGAACATCACACCATCTGTAAAAAAGCTGAAGCTGAAAAGAGGACGGCTTCTACAACAATGATCCTAAACGTACCTCGAAATCCACTATGGAATATGGAATACCTCAAGAAGGTTTTGGAATGGCCATCACAGTCCCCTGATTTAAACATCATTGAAAATTTGTGGATAGATCTTAAAAGGGCTGTGCATGCAAGACGACCAAAGAATATTACAGAACTAGAAGCCTTTTGCAAGGAAGAATGGGAGAAAATCCCAAGTACAAGAATTGAAAGACTTTTAGCCGGCTATAAAAAGTGTTTGCAAGCTGTGATATCTGCCAGAGGAGGTGTTACTAAGTACCCATTATGTATAGGGTGCCCAAACTTTTGCACAGTGCCACAATAATGTTTTTTTTATATATATATATTTTTAATCTTTGTTCAATTTATGACATAAAAAGTAAGTATACACCAGTGTTTGCTGAAAATATTGTGCATTTTTAAAAACATTTTCAAGAGAGACTGTGTTAACATATTTTTAATTTATAAATCACCAAATTCTGTTATTTATCAAGGGGTGCCTAAACTTTTGCATAAGACTGTATATTTTAACTGACTTTACATAGCAGTTTAAATTTTAGATAACATAAGCTTGCATTTTTCTCTTGAATTTAACCTCGACAGCATCTTAACTTAATGTTTTACTTACCTTTTGATATCCAATGGATAGTAATCTTGTAATTTCTTTTTTAAATTAGTATTAGAGAATAGGGCTTGAATTGTTGAGAATTATATCCAATTGACACATAGGTGTGTATATAGGTATGACCACTGACAGTAATAATGAATCCATTCAGAATCCAACAGAAACGTCAAATCAGCACAAATCAGCACAAATCACAGTTTATTTAGTTCATTTGTTCGGAAGTTAAAATGTGTATTTTTAAAAAAGATTATTATTTGTGAGTCACAAATGTGGGAAATAACGCAAGTTGTTATTATCATTCAATTGTGCAAATCAAATGAAATAATAACATTTAAATGCATGCTAATTTGTAGATTTCTTTAAAAAATGCTGTTTTTCTCTATTTATAATAACATGTGCATGTAGATCAGTTTGTACATTCCAGTTCTACCCTAGCATAAAAAGCATTCTCACAGAGCCAGTTAACAAATGGGTTAAGAATGAATTCTTCATGAAATTTTCCAAGAGTTTGGCCAAAATCTGATGAAAAAAAGATGTTCTCCATTCCTTTAGATAAAGCTTGCGGTAAATTGTATTACTTGCTACACTTTTATGTGCTGATTATAAAACCACAATATTCTAATCTGCACTGATCCTCTTACGTTTCAACGTACAATGTCTAATATCATATTGCTTTAAACTTCAAATACAGGCAAATAATTTATATAAGTAACAGAATTATAACAGATATTTAGTATGTAGTATAAAAGATATATACTGTTTGGGGGACTTAACAAATTTTAAGAAGGAATTGTGTTTTTTTTTTTTTTTTCACACAGGTTTGATGATTCTGAAACATTTTCACAAATATAGTGGAAAAGACAATGTGTGTACTGTAAATATTATGATGGCATATCATTTTTAAACCAGATTATTAGCCCAGGAATTAATACTGTAAGAATTGGCTTACATGTGATATGTCATAATAGCCAATGTAAGAAGCCAATGTAAGTTACAGTAGTACACAAAAGCAACTGCAATGCAACTGCAACTGCACATGGCAATTAATTGAATTTGTGATGGCTTATATTGCACACCACTGCTCATGAAGGTCAGAAATGTAAATTTGTAGTACCATTTATGTAAAACATTTTTAACGTATTTCCCCATCTGGAAACAAACTGGATTGTGGGGTTCCTCTTCCATTTTTATGTTAAATTTGTGGCTAATAGTTGTGCAAGAGATTTGAGTAATTTTATAATATATGCTTCAAATATACACTGCTGGGCAAGAAAAAAAATTTCATTCATTTAACCTCCTTTACCTTTGAAACTACACCTTTTTCCTCCTGTAATATTCCCATTCCACTTGGAATCCTGTAATATGCCCGTGCTCAGTAAATTAAGGTAGTCAGCTGACTTAATTTTATTGCCACACAATAGTTGTTGAGTCTAGATCTGACTAACTGAAACAACCTTACTGTATATCAGAACATTGCCTGCAGTGTTATGATCCAAAGTTATGCTCTAAAGTTTTTGATCTAAAAGGTTTTGATAATGCTTTGGACAGTTCTTGACCCAGCCCCCGTAGGCTTTCTTTGCTGGTGCAGGTCAAAAGACCCTTTTGAAACACGATAGCATTCAATAGAATACAAATTGTCAGTGGGTTCAAATGTAAGGTTAAATGATTAAAGAAACATGAGCAAAAGCTTCTTTCCTGTCTGAATTTTCAGCAGAATGTTAACTAGAACTCCGGTGTAGAAGTGGTGGAGACTGCAAACACTGGATGTATAGTTCCAAAATGCAAT